>CM033650.1:33475026-33933197 GCA_019512145.1 Engystomops pustulosus | reverse complement strand
GCACACAGATGTCACATACATGTACATGATGTCATCACACCTCCTGCTACTACTGCCGCACACAGATGTGTCACATACATGTACATGATGTCATCACACCTCCTGCTACTACTGCCGCACACATGTCACATACATGTACATGATGTCATCACACCTCCTGCTACTACTGCCGCACACAGATGTCACATACATGTACATGATGTCATCACACCTCCTGCTACTACTGCTGCACACAGATGTCACATACATGTACATGATGTCATCACACCTCCTGCTACTACTGCCGCACACAGATGTCACATACATGTACATGATGTCATCACACCTCCTGCTTCTACTGCCGCACACAGATTCACATACATTACAGATGTCATCCACCTCCTGCTATTAATCGCCGCACACGAGATGTCATAGATTAATGTACATGATGTCATCAACACACTCCTGCTCACTACTGCTGCGCACCAGATGTCACATACATGTACATGTCATCATCACCTCCGGCTACTACACTGCCGCACAGAGGTTCCATACATGTACATGCATGTATCACACCCTCCTGCTGACTAACTGCGCACACAAGATGTTCATAGACCTGTACATGTCACCACCCCTGCTTACATACTGCCGCACACAGATGTGTCACATACATGTACATGATGTCATCACACCTCCTGCTACTACTGCCGCACACATGTCACATACATGTACATGATGTCATCACACCTCCTGCTACTACTGCCGCACACAGATGTCACATACATGTACATGATGTCATCACACCTCCTGCTGCTACTGCTGCACACAGATGTCACATACATGTACATGATGTCATCACACCTCCTGCTACTACTGCTGCACACAGATGTCACATACATGTACATGATGTCATCACACCTCCTGCTACTACTGCTGCACACAGATGTCACATACATGTACATGATGTCATCACACCTCCTGCTACTACTGCTGCACACAGATGTCACATACATGTACAGGTGTTTGGCATGTAGTCAGAAGTAGTGGGCTCTGTGTCCTGGTAGTGATCCGGTGCTGAAGGACCTCAGTGAGACTAATGTCTATCTCTGTGCTGTGTAAGTGAGTGGAGCCGGTGTATACTGCCTGCCCCTATATTTCTACCTACTTTGAAGAAAAGAAAATATAGTTCCATGAATCATCCTTTTATTTTATAAAAGGTTTTGCTTGGAGAGAAGTCTTGTTCCTAGTTATACATTATGCTAAATCTAGGACACAAGTCAAATAAGTGCCTAAGATTCTGTAACTTGTCTGTTCCTGTCTTTGCAGGTGGAACCTCACGTCTTGCGGCACCAGTGTTGCGAGCTCTGAATGCAGCGAGGAATTATTTTCTTCGGTCTCTGTAGGGGACCAGGACGACTGCTATTCCCTGCTGGATGACCAGGATTTCACCTCCTTTGACCTGTTTCCGGAGGGAAGTGTATGCAGTGATGTCTCCTCATCCATCAGCACATACTGGGACTGGTCTGACAGCGAGTTTGAGTGGCAGGTAAAGCCTTTTTATCCGGCAGTCATTGTCCATCCCTGTGTTAGGCCTCATGCACACAAATATATATAGCTGCACAAATTGCGTCTAACTCACAGCCCTATAGACTTCTACTGGGCACACATGAACCAACTGGCCGCCCCCCAAAAAGCCGGTCATTTTCTATGGACATCAGCAGGGTAAGCAGGGCTCACCCAACAATGTACAGCACAGAAAATGCACACGTGTAACGCATTCAAAAACTCCCGGAAATGTTCTCCTGGGCAACATGTCAGTAAATTTTAAACCGTGGATTTTTCTGTAGGAAATTTACCACCAGAACCACTGATGGAAACCCACTCTCGCTTAGTTGTGCAAGTCTTCTTATTGTGTCTGACACTGTCTTTGCTTTAGCCTTTTGTCCCCCCCTATATTTCTAAAAATATGTTTTGGAAATATACTACGGAGCCAGAGTGCCTCATTGTTACGTCTTCTAAACCCCCTGGGCTCCACCATGTTTTAATTTATTAATTCCTTCACTCCTCTGCTTGTCCGCCTTGTCCCTCCCTTACCACAGCCATATAGCCGGTGACGTCAGCTCTCTGTAAATCCTGCACATGTCCGGTATCTTCCTTGCGCCATCGCATCTCTGGCTGTGGTTGTGGTGGGACAGGCCCCAAGCAGGGGAGTGAAGGCAATCTCCATCAGCTCCATAGAGATGAATGGAGCAGAACAGTCATGCACGGCCGTCTCCGGGAGCGACAACAGATCCGACGGAGGTACCTGGGACCTCTCATTCTTGTGATCATCACTGAGACCCCCACCAAACAGCAAGTTAGGCCCCACTATGTGGAGTTTTGAGTGCGTAGAGAAGAGGCAGCGGTCTGACCTTGATGATCTATTCTAAGCCTAGGTCATCCATTTATACAACCCATTAAAGAGACTGATCACCTTAAGCACATTCCAGCAAATAATTGATATTGTTTGTTTAAAGAAAAGTTGTACAAATTTCCACTATGCATTCTGTTTCAATTCTTTACAGTTTTCTAGATCTCTGCTTGCTGTTATCCAAAAGGAAATTTCATGCTTTACTTCCTGTAGATAAACACCGGTCCATGATCATGTGATGTCACACAAGTGCACGGCTCATTAGTATCACACAGCTCTGATTACACCGTGTGATGCTAATGACCAGTGCACCTGTCTAACATCACATGACTTGATACAGAAACTATATTGGAAAATTGTATAACTTTTAATTAAAGAAGCAATATCAATTATTTGCTGGAATGTGCTTAAAGTGATCAATCCCTTTAAAGGGAACCTTGCGCAGTGAGCCGTATACCCCGGCGTGTGCACAGTTCGCTGCTCGGTAGTTCGACGCGCTTGGCAGCGAACTGCGCATGCGCAAAGTCTCTGCGCACTTCAACTAGACAGCGCTCAGGTACTCAAACTTCATGCATGCTACAAGGCTCACCTCGTAGGCGTGAGGATTCTGTGCGGTGAGCCGACCTCCTCATGAGACTTGACATGAAGTGGGAGGGGAAATAACTGAATAATCAGCTGCGGGGACAGAGCTGAGAATTATGCTAATGATGAGGTGAGTGTTGGGATTTGAAAGGTGGCATCACCCCAGGACTTGAATGGGACTTTTGGCAGATAGCCGGGTAATCTATATAAGGCTGGTGCCACACGCACCGCTTTGTCTGCGCTTTCAAATGCAGACACCGCAGACAAAGCCTCGCCTACCGGGGCGGGCCGCGGCCCGATAGCATCGGCGTTTCTATGGAAACCCCTGCGATCGGGAACAAGCCGCCGGTGTTTTGCATTAAATTAAAGCAAAACACCGGCGGCTCGTTAAACCGCGGTATCGCGGTTTAAAACACTTTTTAAACTTTATAGCCGGTGCAGGGAGGTACGCGCTCGGCGCTTACCGCGCACGCGGCTACATAGGAAGTGAATGAGAGCCGCGCACATGGTAAGCGCCGAGCGCGTACCTGCCTGCGCCGGCTATAAAGTTTGGGTGAGCTGGTGCCGGAGCATATCTTCATTAATTACAGAAACCGCCAATTCCTTTTTAAACTGTTTTATACTTTATATTCCAAGCACGCTTCGGTGCACCATGATACGGGCTCGGTGCACCATGCACGCAACTGTGCGTGCGCCTGATTAGGAAGTGCCGGAGAGCTGATAGCACATTGTAATAAAAGGGTAAAAACTAGACATGGTGACGGATCGCCACTCCCCGATGACGTCACGTCACTAGGGGAGATGAGATGTCTTTTTGACAGGTTTGCCGGCGACAATGTGCGAGCATTGATTGCAGGTGTTACCGGTAAGAATGATGCCACACATGGCGTTTTGAACCTGTTTTTGGTAAGTTTTTAAGCAGTCTGTCCAAAAAAGCATTTGCATTAAATTAACGCAAAACACCGGTGGCTCGTTCCCGTTCGCACGTGTTTCCATAGAAACGCCGATGCGATCGGGCCGCGGCCCGCCCCAGTAGGCGAGGCTTTGTCTGCGTTTGCGCTTTCAAACGCAGACAAAGCGGTGCGTGTGGCACCAGCCTAAGGGGATACTATGGGAACAGAGGGGAGCAGAGCTGTCAATCAGGGTGTCATGTAGTATATTATGCAAGGCCTATTCAGACTTGTCAACAGTAAAATTCTGTCTTCTGGTGACAGGTTCCCTTTAAAAACCCATGTTTTTGATCCCCTTCTAGTTGCCTGGAAGTGATATTGCAAGTGGCAGTGATGTGTTATCAGATATCATTCCCAGCATCCCCAGCTCTCCTTGCCTTCCCTCCAAAAAGAAGAATAAACATCGGAATCTGGATGAGCTCCCTTGGAGTGCCATGACTAATGATGAGCAGGTAATGTCTCTGTTTTGTGACGGCTTTATAACGCTGTGACCGTACATTGCACTTGTCCTGTTTCGGGACAGTGGAATAGTTCGCTGCACTGATTACTAGTCACTCGTAGACTGTGTTTATGCAGATGATTATTGTTAGTTATAGAAAATAATGCACACAGTGCTGTGTATGGGTACACAAGATTCTCTGCTGAACAATGAGTAGACTAGACTGCTGTAGTGCTCCGTTACCCTCCCTGGCTCAGAGCACTGCTGTGTGAGGAAACGCCTTGAAGGGATTCAACCCTTACAATGGTGTCACATGACAGCTGATGTTTTGTGTGCTCCATACTGAAACCATTCTACATGTGTTTTCTCTAGGTGGAATACATTGAGTACCTCAGTCGTAAGGTCAGCACAGAGATGGGACTACGGGAACAGCTCGATATCATAAAAATCATCGATCCCACAGCGCAGATTTCTCCAACCGACAGCGAGTTTATCATTGAACTGAACTGCCTAACTGATGAGAAGCTCAAACAGGTTTGTCTTCTTCCTGGACGTGAATGGTACTGGTGATACTGGTAAATTATACACAGGGAGGGGAAATAGACCAAACAATTCACACCATATAGAGCAGTGGTGGCGAACCTATGGCACGGGTGCCAGAGGTGGCACTCAGAGCCCTCTATACGGGCACTCTTGCCATCACCCCAGGGCAGAGCTCGAGAGACAGGACTCAAGACCTCTTGCAGTCCCAGACAGCCCAGGACCCTAGAAGGAACCTCCAATGATAACCCAAACTTCTTCTTTTTCTGTCTACTGTATTTGTCTCCTCAGGTGCCTATACAATTTAAACCTGTGAAAGAGCAGGGAGTAATAAGTTACTGCTCAAATTGTCGCATTGGCACTTTGCGATAAATATGCAGGTTTTGGTTGTAGTTTGGGCACTCGGTGTCTAAAAGGTTTGCCATCACTGATATAGAGGATCTGAGCAGTAAGTGACGTTATATCATAATATTGCGTTATTCCAAATCTATATGACGTGTCTATTTGGTTGGTTCATTCCATTCTATTTCTTCACTAAAGCGCTACAGAATATGAGGGCGCTTTATCAATAAAGATTATTATTACTATTAAACCTGCAGGTCAGAAGCTACATCAAAGAGCATAGTCCACGTCAGAGATCTACAAGGGACAGCTGGAAAAGGACCAGTTACAGTACGGCTAGTACAAGTGGTGTGAGTGGAGCCAGCGTTAGCAGTAGCAGTGCCAGTATGGTCAGCACCGCCAGCAGCAGTGGCTCTAGTGGGGGCAATTCTGCCTCCAACTCCAGCGCAAACATGAGCCGAACGCACAGTGACAGCAATCTATCTGCAAGTGCGGCTGAAAGGATCAGAGACTCTAAGGTAAATATGTTTGTTTTGCAATTACACCTGAAATACACATTTTGGAAACGAATGGTTGTAATGGAAGATCAGAATTACCACAATATTTTCCTGTAGGAGGAGGTGATTACAGAAATAATTTTCAGTAGATTTCCCTTACATTTATATAGCACACCAAAAGAATAGGTGACATGATTTAATAGGCAAAGATTGATTTAAAAATTAGCAATCAAATACATACTAAATCATACATGCATATATGTAACTTTTTAATCAAAAGAAAACAAGGCCAGCGCTCCAGTCAGCAGGAGATGAAGTATATACTTTCTTTTTATCGATTGACTTAAGTGCTGCTCCTTCATGTTTGGATTTCCAGTGAACTTTTTATGATGTGAGGTTCAAGTATGGTGCCAAACTTTATTGTTTGGACTGTGCTGCTATATAAAGGTAGCCCCCTAAATTGTGGTTGGGTGCTAAGTTGCTTATTGGGGGAAGGGGGGTCTCAGTGTTGGACCCCCAAATTGAACAGAGCAGCCAGTCATGCAAGCGCCCGCTTCTCCAGTCATCCTTATTGTGCTGACTGAGATAAATCTGTACTGTACTCCATTCCATTTTTTTTTCGGTGAACCTCTGTTCTCGTGATCTGTGAGGGTTCCATTACTGAGACCCCAACAATAAGCAGACTAGCCCCTATCCCGTGAATAGGGGCTTACTTGTTGTGACTGGAAATCCCCTTTAGGGCTAATGACGTGGAAAATACGCATGTAAATTGACATCAAAAATATCATGGTGATGTGTCGTGTAGTGCATTTTTTATTGCGGATTTGCATGCGTTTTTCACACCTAATTTGGTGGGTTTTTGAGCATCATTATGCAGAATTCCTATAGAATTCAATGTTAAAAAAAAAAAAAAAAAAAAATCACTGAAGAGAAGTTAGATCATTTATTTATTTTCGGCATCACACAGTGATGCACAGAGAGAAAAACATTTTTTTACATACCTTTTTACCAAATCAGTTCTCTTTCAGGGTACTGTATTGCGCTGGGGGTTTTCTGCAACTAAGGCTACATTCACACGATGTATGCCCACCGTACCGTAGTACGGCGGGCATACATTGGCGCTGTGGAGAGGAGCAGGGGATGAGCGCTGCTCACTCCCGCCTTTCTCCATAGGGAGATACGGCGCCGTAATACGGGAAAAGATAGGACATGTCAGACATGTCTGCGCAGAAAATCTGTATGTAATCCACAGTGTATGCAGATAGCGTGTGGAGGAAGGAGGGATAAAGACGCTTACCCCTCCTCGTTCCGGGCTATGTTTCGGGCTCGCACACTGCTGTCTGGACATACCCTTCTTCAATCATCAGATCCTGGACAACCGCTTTATAACACACAATAATCTAACACTGGTGATTGAGAAGATTTACATATAGAAGTACATTTATATCTAAATTGGCCCAAGTGCAATGAGGATTTATACCAATCCCAGTGAAAGTGAAAATGTCTTTGTTTTTTTTTTTTAAATTTAGAAACGGTCCAAGCAAAGAAAACTGCAGCAGAAAGCCTTGCGGAAGAGACAGCTGAAAGAACAGAGGCAGGCGCGGAAGGAAAGACTCAGTGGCTTATTTCTAAATGAAGAAGTCCTGTCTGTAAAAGTGAACGAGGAAGAGCACGAAACCGATGTCGACGTATTGATGTGACGAGGGTGAAACTTGCAGTGTTCTTCATAAGTCTCAATAAGGCTGTTACCCCACACCAACTCTGTGTAGATATCCCTCCATCAACCCCACTAACCACTATCATGTTATTCTTATTAATAACTTACCTCTGGTGGGACATCGTTTTAGTATTACATTAGACGCCACAATCACATCTGAGTTCATGTGATTCCTTCAACTTTTTTTTTTTTTTTTTTTTTTTTAAAGAAACCTTTAATTTGGGACAGATTCTTGGTACCAAAGAAGTCCCAACAATAGTGATGATCTGTGGTAGATGGTACAATAAGTCGCGTGACTTTCCAGTTGCGATGCGTAAAATGTGCGTTCTATTCCTGCCTCTAGTCCTAAGTACAGACTAGTAACAGGACATCAATACATAATACTGCAGCCTGACAGGTGTCCTTAGTCTTAATAATATACAGTATTTTCCTATAAGAATATCTGCTTTTTCTCAAGGGCGTGAGCTAGTGCAAATAGGAAATCCTATTATACATAGAAAGTGCCATCGCTACTTAGACTGCCGATAACAATCATGATTTGGCCAATAATGGATCATCTGTGCAACATTCTGCAAACCAAATGGTAGAAAGTGTCTGGAAATGTATGGTACAGCAGTACTATAGAAATGGATAAGTAAATATGTCCATTGTAGAGATGTATAGATCCCATATGACTTGTATAGACACGCTGCAGTGTTTACAGAAGCAACAAAATGAGTTTTTTTTTAGATTTCCATACGGTTTTAATATATCAGTGTAAAGAAGCAAATTTGAATATCCCTACTGAAAAATCTGTTCTAAGTTCAGTGCACACTGTAGATATCGGACTGCAACATCTCCATCCCCCGGATTTTCCATCTCTTCACAGCGATTTCTGCTACTGCTGCGTTGTTGGCTACGTGTCCGTTTTAGACTTAGGAAGAACACTGTAATTCTCTCCTCAGTGTTGCCCTGCTTGTACCTGTATATCTGTATATACAAATATCTCTGCTCCATCTTTGTGGAAGCTGCTGGTGATTGAGAGGCCTGTTACTGTATCATTACTGTGTATATTCTGGGATTTGCTAGTATCAAGAGCATTCAGCACTTTGTCTTGCCGTAGTGCTCCGTGGGCAGAATTCAGCTTTGCGTTTGCTTCATACGGCATAGATTGCCAGACGTAGCATCGGTAGGTTTTATTTCTACTAAACTGCGTTCTTAAGAAAAGCCATCATTCTATCTCGCTTACTGGTGAGGCTTGTGAATTCCTGTATAAGTGGCCGGTGGCACATTCTCTAGGCTTGTATTTCATCATGAAAACTACAGGTGGCGCGGTATTCTAAGACTACTGTGCCTTTAGGCAGAAAAAAAATTTATATAAATTTTTTAAAAGACTTAATTTTTATTTTCAGGACTTTATTGCAGTGTCATTATCGGCACTGCCCGGTACTTTTTAAGGGCCTTAAATTTTCCATACAGGCATTTTCAGTTGATTCCTGTGTCTTGCATAGAACCTGACATATAGAAGTACAACTGATCAGACATTAAATTTCTTATATGAACTTTATCAAAATTGGCAGCTCGAGGATAGTGCTGCCTCAAACAGGGAGAGGGAGGGTTAAAGGGTTTGTCCAGTTAATCAGATAACTGTTTATATAATGAAAAGTTTTATGTAATTTTTCCATTATACTTTCTGTAGCAGTTTCTTGCAGTTTTCTAGAGCTCTGCTTGCTGTCATTCTATATGAAGCTTCATTGTTTACTTCCTGTGGATAGACATGCGTTTCTGGTCACGTGATGTTGCGGTCCGTGCACCTGTGTGACATCACATGACCGGAAACGGAGGTCTATCCACAGGAAGTGAACAATGAAGCTTCCTCTAGAAGGACAGCAAGCGGAGATTTGAAAAATAAGGAATTAAATTGGCCAACTTTTAATTATGCAGACAATAATATGTATTTGTGGAACCTGGACATCCCCTTTTAATGGTGTATAAGTAAGGACAAGGCCATGACTTAACCTCTGGTTGCAGCAGTGCGCGTTGCGGCCCAGTAAAATGTTGGAAGTCTGAACTATATAGATGATAATTGTGCATAAAGCATACAGACTACACTGTAGGTATACATTCCTGCTGAAAGGAGTCTGATGGATCTGCCTATGGACTTCACTGTGACACTGCAACAAATCTGCAGCAGAAGGCGCACATTTTGGACTGTATTCCCACAGTAGTATTCTGATCTGTATTGGACATCCGTGTTTGTAAGGCAATGTCAGAAGTGGAATCTACGGAGGGAAAGTATCATGGCCCAAATATTGAATAATGTGCAGATTTTTTTGCACATCTCACTGTGTGACATTGTGTGTGTTTTTTTTTGTTGTTTTTTAACCTACTTACCAGGTAAATTTCCCTGGTGTCATTTCTTTCCAATCTCCGCCACTTGCTGCTGGAATTGTCACACCATATAATTCACATGTTTACCCTCAGCAACCAATAATTTATCATAACTGAATTATTATAGCAGAGATCTTGGCTGCTTTGGACAACAGCTCTACCTCTGCCTTGCACTAGTTTTGATCATGTCTTAAGCCCCATTCACACTCTTAGTGCAGGAATTACAATGTGGACGCTGTTTTTTAAAGGCATAAACCTTGCCTTTTCCCCTCCTTAGGCAGGTCTGAAAGGAGTACTTCCCATACTGACCATCCTTGTGCATAGTGGACAGTATATATTTGTAGATTTTTCCTAATACGCAGCTCCAGTCCCTTATGGGGAAATCTAGTCACTCCCTGTAAATACTTCTGGGGCTTTCGCTGTAAATTTCTGTTGCCATTAATGTTAATTTACATCTCCCGATGTAGGAAACCCGTCGCAGTAATAATAAAGTAATGTAAAGTCCTAGATTAAGGGTAAAAACCAATGTTACTATGTTTATATGTACAGACGTTGGATATTCTGTTCAGACTGTGGCTATGATGCAGAAAAATATAGATTTTATTTTCTTGCCTGGAAGCAATGGTGCAAACATGACGTGTGTGGTCGGGGAATCTGCATTGCTTCTTAAAATACAGTACATGTTGTAGCTGCAAATCTGTACTTCTGGAATGTTTTTTATGTTTGCATAGAAAGCACTTCTGTCCTTTTTTTTGATATTGGTTCAAGAACTTCTTGTTCTGTCAATTTGGTTTACAGACGACCTTACCGTAGAAGAAAAGATGCGGCTTAATAAATATTCTTTGCAAAATTCATTCTTTGTATCTGTTTCATTGTCAGTCATTCATTTTTTATGCAAAAAGTATTTTTGGGTTTAATACATTGATCTCCTCATAGAGGATATTCCTCTGGTTTGATATTAGTGGAGTTCTGCTACTTGGCCAGAGCTATGCAGATAGATTTACAAATTGGTGGGGAAATGTTCAGTGTAACCCAGAAGTCAGTGAGAAGGTCCTCTCTGTGCTTACAGAAGAAGAGTGAAGAAATCAGGCGATACCTTTTTGAGGCTAACTGAGTATATCTGATGATGAGCTTTCGAGAATACTAGTTCTCTTCGTCAGACATGATGTTATGCATGAAACAGAAAATTCACAGCATTTTATACGAACTAAACAGTGATCATCAAAGGATATAAAAAAAACTCTATTGATAAATACAGGGACATCTTATTTACAACAGGACGGCAATGAAAACATTAAAAACCTGTGAGGCTCGACACAAGAGCTCTGGCTCTTATCTGCTTGTGGCCTCCAGGTCAGAGGTAGGAGGTCATGAAGCTGCATGAATGTTAAGACCAGATGTCAGTCACTGATGGGACCGCCTCCTTGACTCCTCACCTGCATAGAAGTTATAAATAGATAAATCACATATCTAATATATATTTATTATATATACACATGCTGCCTGCTGATGGGAGACTGTATAATCTGCTCAGCTTCTCCTGCTCTATAACATGCTGCCTGCTGATGGGAGACTATGTATAATCTGCTCAGCTTCTCCTGCTCTATAACATGCTGCCTGCTGATGGGAGACTATGTATAATCTTCCACTTCTCCTGCTCTATAACATGCTGCCTTCTGATGGGAGACTATGTAGAATCGCTCAGCGTCCCTGCTCTATAACATGCTGCCTGCTGATGGGAGATGTATCTTCCAGCTCCCTGCTCAACAGTGGCGTGATGGGAATTTACTGCTCACTCTCTCCTGCTCATAACAGCGCCTTCTTGATTGGAGACATGTATAATCTGCTCAGCTTCTCCTGCTCTATAACAGCTGCCTGCTGATGGGAGACTAATGTATAATCTGTCAGCGTCTCCTGCCTATAACATGCTGCCTGCTGATAGGAACTATGTAATAATCTGCTCAGTCTTCTTCCTGCTTCTAACATGCTGCCTCTGATGGGACCTATGTAAATCATGCTCTAATACAAATGCTGCCTGCAGATGGACCTATTACAATTCACGTAGTGTACGCCTGTATATGATACGCTGCATGTTTATATAGACTCTATTTTCTCTTTAAAGTCCCCATTATACATTGATGGTCAAGTTGGATGTGCCCAGGGTCTTTGGCCATAAGACACCTTTCTTCTACCATCCCTAGTGACACCACATTTCTTTTTCTATACCAAAGGGTAAATACATGGCTTTACATACGTGAGTGTTAGCCTCAAGCACATAATCCGTATTTGGGGGTGTGCAGGTACCCCACACAAACTCTGGCTGACTCAGCCCCCTCAAGGTCTATTGTACACGGTCCATGATAGCCATGGGATGGGGAAGTGATGTCTGTTCCCACCTCCAATCTCCAACCCTGCCAAAAATTTTGTGTCGTGAGAGGCCTTAGACCGACCTTGTCGTCTTTGAAATTGGCTGGTTCTCATCATGCTCGCCCGTAATAAGATGCGCCCAAATGATCAACGCAGTGTTTTAAATATTGTTTTTAATATTAGCCAAAATATTTTGTCCTTTGAAGTCCTTTCATAATCAATCTAGTTTAACACTGCAGTTCTGTCTTCAAAACGTTCTATCTGGAAATTTGCCACTTTTTTTGCAAAAAATACCTTGGATTTGAAGGAATGAACCTATATAATTTAGTTTGCCACTAGGTGGCAGTCAGGAAATATTATTAACACCAACATAACTTGGCAGTTAAATATAAGAACTAAATACTTGGAAGGTCCAGTGGAATCATTTGATATTGATGACCCACTTCTTTGGTAATCACTATGGGTGGGGTTTTAATATGCCCCCACCACCCACTGTGCCTGACCGGTCTTCACGCCTCTATCTTAATACCCATTCATATTATTCGCTCTTATATTAGATTAATCTCTACTTAATTCATACCGTCCCATGCACGTCTCCAGGAGTAACTCTCCCGAGTTGCTGCCAATTCCCTGGAATGCCCTTCCATGACTACGCGATTAATCCCACCCTCTCAAGCTAAAATTCACACATCAAAACCCATCTCCTTGTAAGCCTGTCACAACCCTGGTTTTTTGTCCCCATTGAAGCCAAAGGGAGCTGTGCATCACTCCCAAGCAAACAGTATCCCCCCCCAGCTTGCCACTGTATAGTGATCGTCTGTCGGGTTGCTCAGTACCGCACCCCCCCCCTCTCAGAACTAGAATTGTAACCTATCCAAAGTATGGCGTGTAAGAACCCATAATATCCCCTTTAACACCCTTACCTAAGGCCGTTCACTGTGGAAGATGAGGGTGAGATTAGTAGTCCTCATTTGTTTGTGTATAGATATTATATACTGGTCATCAATTTGTACCCCCACTAAACTAACTCAGAATCTCCAGTTTTAATGGTACAAAAAAGTTCTTTTTAAAATTCACTCGTGTATGTAAAATCTCACACCTTTACCTAAAAACAACCATCTACTAAGTTGGCAAATGAGCAACTCATGTTGTGCCGTAGATAGTCAAGTTTAGAAGCGCGTTAACTGTTACTCTCGAACTCCCCTAGCTGACTCTACCCAGACTGTGGCCATTTATATGGGTTTTTTGTTGACCATGTCGGCAAATTTTGGATCGCACTAATTATTTTTTCCAACATGAAGAGTCAATCAGACATCAAATTAATTGAAAAGTTCACAAGAAAACAAATGGTAATTCCTCGTAACTGTTGATTAAGCGGATTTATGTGACAAGTTATTGACCACTATGCCACAAAATGTCGTTCAACGGGCGTGCCCATTGTGTTGGGAGAGGTCAAGTAATCGTCTGCGCCCATCGCGACACACCTCATAGAACAACACGCAAGAAGAAAGTGCTACACAGGTAGATAGATGTGGTTGTTCAGAGTCTGCCATCTCTATCTTACACACAAAGACAAGTGGCCTTCGGAGACCCCAAAGAAAAAGTGTAGAGGGGGTGTACCTCAAGACCACCGGTGGCCGCACGGGTACCGACCAACCAATCAAACCTGGTATTCAACCTCAGGTTGATGCACTCATTAAGAGCAAGTTCATGGCATATCCATGGCAAGTGTTCATTGAGCATAGGCCAACACACCCAGAACATGCAATTTCATTCAGTGATGAGTCCATTGTGACGTATGCCATACACCAAGTTCATAGGGGGTGTCAGACCATACATGGTTTGTGTGGACTAACTTCACCATCACAAAAAAGTTTGCCTCTTACTGAACAGATGGGGGCAGATTTACACCCGTCCAGTCGAGAAATCCAGCAGCACTTCTCCCAACCTGATTCGGGTTCTGCCGGGATTCACGTAAGGTCATGCCCCGATGTCCCCAGTAGTTTGTCCGCTGGGGGGGCGCGCTGAGGATCCCCGAGGTTCACCTTCTTGCTGTCCTGGTGCTAAGTGAGTGCTATTTTTGTGCGATACCATGTTTTGTTTAAAATTCCGAGTTTTTTCCTCGAATCCGTTGGGTGTTTTCCGACGGCCACGCCCCCTTATTTCTGTGCGTGAAAGCCGGCGCCGAATGCGCCCACATCCATCACACGTGCGCCAAAATCCCCAGGCAATTTGGCCGCAAAACGTAAAAAGTTTTCGGGACACCCGTGTAATAGCAATGTGCCCCAATGTTCTATTAAACGAAAGTCCTGTTCCAATATTTTTTTGCCCATTCTGTACAATTCAGTGTAGCCGATGGGGTCAATCCCTCAGTGAGGGCTGCAGCAGCTGGTTTTGTAAGTTGCCCCTTTTGGTAGCTTTATAATCTGCCATAGGGATGTTCGACGATGCACTCCCAGTGACTGCATCAAGTGCTACCTCTGGGCTCTTGCTAATGAAGCGAGGACGGCCGCTGGTTTGTCATTTGCGGCTGTTTCTGTTGGATTTTGTACATCCAACCGTGAATCTATTTCTCCAATTTGCGTACTGTAGCATGGAGATGGGTGATCTTGTAAAGCAATCTGCTGCAAATGTACGCGTTTGTTCACATAGTATCAACACAATATCATCCGCTCCTCACGTATCAACCTCTCTGCAATATGTCAATGGCCTGTAAACAAAGAGAAACTTGTCAAAAACTCATGAAAAATAAACTTGCAATTAAACCAGTGCAACCATTGTTTTCTTCTGAGAAATTCTCATAGTTGATGTGTCATGACCCTCTTCCATTGGAAATAAATAAAGTATGGATACAAAATAGCCGACTTCCAAATCGCCAACAACCCATCTTGACAATCTCCCCCCATAAACTAATGTGCCCCATACAGGAGTTGAATCAATCACCAACCATTCCATTTTATCCATAAATCACCCTCCATTGTACCTATATGTTTTTATATGTTTATTAACCCCTTCATCCGAACTTGGGCCTTTTTTAGTTTTTTCATTCCATTTTTCACTCCCAACTTCAACAATCTATAAACTTTTTTTATTTTTCCACATAAAGAGCTCGGTTATGGCTTATTTTCTGCGTAACAATTGCACTTCAAGTGAACGGTATTTAATATTCATGTGTGTACTGGATCGTGGAAAAAAATTCCAAAGCAGTGAAATGGTGAAAAACCACATTGTGACGTTTTCTTGTGGGCTTGGATTTACAGCTTTCACTTCTGCGTCCCCAAAATGACTTCTAGTTTATTCTTTGGTTCGGTACGATCACGTGGATACCAATTTGTAATAGGTTTTTATAATTTTTCATACATTTTAAAAAACATTAAAACCTCCTGTACAAATCTTTTTCTTATATTTTGCCATCTTCTGGGGCCAATACATTTTCATACTTTGTTTAACTGACTAGTGATAGTGCACATTTATTTGGCAATTTTTGTTATGGCCGTTTTCATTACTATAATTTGGAACAGGTGCCTTTTGAATCCTTTTTATTAATTTTTTTTTAATATTTTTCAAACATAATCAAAAAAATGCCATATTTTTTGACTTAGGACGCTATTTTTGTCCTTACGGGTGTAACATAGTGAAAAACATTATCATATTTGAAGATCGGGCATTTTCCGGACGCGGTGATACCATATGGTTATGGATTTTTACTGTATTTATTATTTTATATCATTCTAGGGAAAGGGGGTATTTGAATTTTTAGGTTTTTTTAATTATATTTTTTTTTTAACTTTTTTTTTACTTTTACTTTTACTGTTTTTCAGACTCCCTAGGTACTGCAACCTAGGTAGTCTGATCGATCCTATCATATAACGCCATACTCAGTATGGCAGTAATATATGTGGATTGTTACTCCCCATGCTTACATGTGCATAACACATGTATGCTGGGTTAAAACAATGGAGCCTCGGGTGTTCAAGCCCGGGTACCATGGCGCGATCGCCCTCCCCGTGACGTCATCGGGGAGCAGCGATCCACGACAAATGGCAGCGCCCATTCGTTCGCCTCTCTTTGAAGCGGCCGCAGCACTTGCTGGCGGCGATCGCGGAGAACACACCTGCGATCGTCTCACCGATCGCTGGTGTTACCGGTAAGCCTTTTTTGCTGCAATATGTCAGCAAAGACTGTACCGGCTATGAGCCCTCTCCCATGCACCGGGACCCGGCGCGCGCCGGTCTAGTACGCGGCGCGTCGGGAGGGGTCAACGATACAAATCTTCCCTTCTTCGATGCGACAGAACCAAGATACAAGGCAGTTAAACGGAACTTTAGTGAAAATTGTGACATTTCAACTAACAACAGTTCTTACCTTTTTTGTATTGATTCCCAATCTACATTATAAATTATACAGCTGGTTCCATTCACTTAAAGAGGACCTTTCGCTACTTCACTTAATCATACCACTTACATGCCAGTTCCTGTTAGGGGGTGCTACATAGATTCACGGGCACTTTTGAATTTTTCTTTCTAGCCCTTGCGTTTGCAGTTGCGTATTATCCAGAATTGACCATTATAATTCTGTGTTTGGTCAGAGAGGAGGAGCTGGGGTCGTGTGTTAGGCCTAATCTCTCTCATACTGTCAGTGTGCAGATGTAATTTCTCTATCTGCATGTAAAGCCTATGTTTAACACACATTCTAAATTCTTTGCATGCATTTAACACAATTGTACACAAAATGCAATGTCCACAACGCATTGGGTAAACACGCATGACTTAAACGAACCAAACGCTGTGTAAACATTTCCCATTTTTTCCTCCGCACCTTCACAAACTAGAACTTTGTTATTTTTATCACCTAAAAGCATGTGACGTGCTCCGTTTTTGCGTAACAAATTGCACTTCATAGTGATGGTATTAAATATTCCATGCTATGTCTGGGAGGGCGGGAAAAAAATATCCAATGCAGTGAAATGGTGAAAAACGCATTTGTGTCGTCTTCTTGTGGGCTTGGATTACGGTTTTCACTTTTCACTCACAACCACTACGCAATCTAATGTATTCTTTGGATCAGTCATTACAGGTAACCCAATGTTGTATAGTTTTTCTAAAGTTTTTCAACATTACAAAATTAAAACCCTCCATGAACAAATTTTTTTTGTTTTATTTGCCGTCTTCTTTGCTTAAAACTTTTTCATACTTGGTTATGGAGTTTAGGGTGTGTCATCTTTTGCGATTTTTGATGAATGTTTTCAATGATATTATTTTAGACTGTACGACCTTCTTGATCACTTATCCCATGAATTTCTAATTTTCTTTTTAAAATATGGGCAAAAAAGTGCCAGTTTTGACTTGGACACGATTTCTGTTACGTGGTTAAACGCAGTGAAAACCGTATTATATTTTGAATAGATCAGGCCTTTTCGGACGCGCGATACCTCATGTGTTTATAATTTTTCTGTTTATTATATTATAATCAGTTCTAGGAAAGGGGGGTGATTTGAATTTTTTGTTTTTTTATTATAATTTGTTTTTTAAAACTTTTTTTTATTTAATTTTTCACTATTTTCTCACTCCCTATGGTACTTTAATCGAGGTTGTCTGATCGATCCACCATAACTGCCCATACTACCATATGCAGTTATTGGGGATTTACTCTCTACATTACACATGTGCTGATAGACATTTGTCTGTCACTTAAACAACACCAGGATCGTGTTACCCATCACTTTTGTATTACTGGAAACATATGAATCAAACAAGGCCTACCTAGATGCCATGTGTGAAACATGCTCCAAGAATGTCCCCCACAGCCCCCAATAATTGCCCCCCACACAGCCCCAGTAAGTTAAATGTCCTCAACAAGTCCCCAGTAAGTAATGTGCCCACACCACCCCCAGTAAATAATGTGGACCACAAGCCCTCAAGTATGCCCCCCCCCAGTAGTAGTGTCCCACACAGCCCCCCAGTTAGTAAGTTTGCCAAAACCCACAAGCCCCCCCAGTAGTATGTCAACAGCCCATAGTTGCCCCACACACAGCCTCCCCAGTAGTACTGTGCCCGAACAGCCCCAATAAGTATGTGCCCACACAGCCCCCAGTAAGTAATGTGCCCACACAGCCCCCCAGTAGTAATGTGCCCCACAGCCCCCCCCCAGTAAGTAATGTGCCTCACACAGCCGCCCCAGTAAGTAATGTCCCCACATAGCCCCCCAGTAAGTAATGTGCCTACACACAGCCCCCCCAGTAGTAATGTGCCCACACCCCCCATAGTCAATTTGCCCACACAGCCTGTGCCCTCAGTAAGTAATGTGCCCACAGCCCCCCCCCAGTAGGAATGGACCACACAGCCCCCCAGTAAGCAATGGCCCACACAGCCCCCATGTACGCGCTCCACAGCCCCCCCAGTAAGTATTGACCTCACCAGCCCCCCTTATTCTCCCCTTCTCTGGCCCCTGTCATGTCCTCCCTCTACCTCCACAGATGCAGCTCTCTCTGTGTGGTCACTGCTTTCCCGGCAGGTCATGTGACCATGCCTCATCACAGGTCCTTCAGCCTCTGGCACATTATTCAGGGCACATCACATGCCGTCTGCGGGACATACATGACGGCCGCAATTGCGGTCGCATGTACGTCCCATAGACGGCAACAACGCGCGGCGCAGATGGCGGTGCCACACTGTGTGGCACCGATCCGGCCTCACCACCGCAAAAGATAGAGCATCTCTATCTTTTGGCGTGTGGCGGCCTTGCGCTGCTATTCTCTATGGTGGGGAGGGTCCGCCTCCCTCCTCCTCTCCAGCACAACCTAGACGCGAATGCCGCACGCGCATACGGCTAGTATATGGACTCCTCACCCGGAGGCTGGAGCTGCAGAGGAAGCAGTGACAGACAACGTTCTCATCACGATCGTCCTGTGGACACCGATCTATTGAGAGAGGGGACGATGCCAGGGGAGATCCGGGGCACATGCCAAAGATCCAGGGCAAGGTCCCCGGATCTTTTGACCTAGCGACGCCCCTGGCGCACCGCCACAGTACCAAAACTAGTGTACAGCCATACCAAACCGTAACTAGTGCAAACACCACGTAATCGTAACTGCCGCAAACACCGCATAATCGTAACTGCCGCAAATGCTGCATAACGTAACTGACGCAAACGCTGCGTAACTGCCGACACATGCAAAACTGCCGAAACATCGTTGACATAATGTCAACATATAATTGAGCATGTGTGTGAACACAACCATTAGAATGACATAGAAAAAACTTACAGATCAATATTCATAATCGTTTCTCTGACTTGCCGGCCACTATTGGACAGTATGAGAGAAGATTAGCATAACACACGCCTACCAGCTTCAACCCCAGCTCCTCCTCTCTGACCAAACACACAGAAACAAAGTCAGAACTTAAGAATGATATCTCCGCAATCTGGGGACTAGAAGGAAAATTCCAATTTGTGTAGCAGCCCATACAGGAGGTATGATAATCTCACATGTGTGAGGTGGTGAAAGGTCCTCTTTAAAAGTCACCTGCTCCAGGGGCATAAGCTTGAGGGAGTGCAGAAGTGCGCTCGCAACCGGCCTAGAGGGCCCATATGGGTAACTTCCTATAAGAATGACAAGTACTATAAAAATACATTGTAATGGGAGGGCCTGGCACACATTTTGGAACTGGGGCCCAACAGATTCAAGTTACGCCACTGCCTGGCTCCCTGACAGCCATCATGGACAGAGATCACATGACCCTCCTTCTGCTGCCATTTTATGGACAGGAATCTCTGGCTGATGAGGTAAAAGACAGGAGGCTTCATTTTACATATCAAGAAAACAGAGCAGAACTATTAATAGATGTATATTGGTAAATTACCTAAAATCATGAGGTAAAGTGGCCAACCCCTTTAAAGTCTACCACTATGCATAATTTTGGTGGTGGTTGCCAGAGTGATTGGTGCTCAGTGAAGCTACACTGCACCCTGGAGAGAAGCCTTGTTCACTGCTTTTGTCCGAGGCTGTCGTGGCAATTGATCGCTGCTCCCTATGACGTCGCGGGGAGCGACGATCTCCAACAAGATGGCGGCGGCCACTCGCCATCATGTTGTTGGAGCCAGCAGCAGCTTTGCCAGCGGCAATGTGCGGGTGATAGAGCGTGCTCTATCTTTTGGCGTGTGTGCGGCCGTGCGCCGCTATTCTCTATGGAGGGAGGAGGGGCCGCCTCCTCCTCCTCTCCAGCACACGGCGGTATGGCCGCACGGCCGGCATACCGCTGTGTGAATGTACTCTCACCCGGAGGCTGAGCTGCAGAGGAAAGCAGTGACAGCAAACATCCTCATCACGATCGTGTCCTGCGGACACCGATCATGTTAAGAGAGGGGACGATGCCAGGGGAGATCCGGGGCACAGGCCAAAAGATCCAGGGCAGGAGCCCCGGATCTTTTGACCTAGCGACGCCCCTGGCGCAAACGCCACGTAACCATAACTGGTGTAAACGGCGCATAATCGTAACTAGTGCAAACACCGCGTAATCGTAACTGGCGCAAACACCGCATAATCGTAACTGCTGCAAATGCTGCATAATCGTAACTGACGCAAACGCTGCGTAACTGCCGAAACATGCAAAACTGCCGAAACATCGTTAACATAATGTCAAGAGTATATTAGAGCAATGTGTGTGACCACAACCATTAGATGAACATAGAAAAAACTTACAGATCAATATTCATAATCGTTTCTCTGACATTGCCGGCCACTGATTGGACAGTATGAGAGAAGATTAGCATAACACACGCCTCCAGCTTCAACCCCAGCTCCTCCTCTCTGACCAAACACAGATTACAATAGTCAGAACTTAAGAATGATATCTCCGCAACTGTGGGGACTAGAAGGAAAATTCCAATTTGTGTAGCAGCCCCTACAGGATGGTATGATAATCTTCACATGTGTGAGGTGGTGAAAGGTCCTCTTTAAAAGTCTACCTGGCTCCAGGGGCGTAACTTGAGGGAGTGCAGAGAGTGCGATCGCAACCGGGCCTAAAGGGCCCATATGATGTAACTTTCCTATATGAGATGACAAGTACTATAAAAAATACATTGTAATGGAGGGCCTGGCACACATTTTGGAACTGGGGCCCAACAGATTCAAGTTACGCCACTGCCTGGCTCCCTGACAGCCATCATGGACAGAGATCACATGACCCTCCTTCTGCGGCCATTTTATGGACAGGAATCTCTGGCTGATGAGGTAAAAGACAGGAGGCTTCACTTTACATATCAAGAAAACAGAGCAGAACTATTAATAGATGTATATTGGTAAATTACCTAAAATCACGAGGTAAAGTGGCCAACCCCTTTAAAGTCTACAACTATGCATAATTTTGGTGGTGGCTGCCAGAGTGATTGGTGCTCAGTGAAGCTAGGGGAACGACGATCTCCAACAAGATGGCGGCGGCCACTCGCCATCATGTTGTTGGAGCCAGCAGCAGCTTTGCCAGCGGCAATGTGCGGGTGTTATCGGTATGTCTTTGCTGATAATATGGAGCAGGAATTACCGGCTATGGAGAGGGCTCAGCCTGTGAGCCCTCTCCGTGCACCCGCAGCCGACCTGTGACGTGCTATTACATCACGGGTTGTGAAAGACATATTTTAATCAGATTCTCACCCCCCCCCCCCCCCAAAAAAAAAAAATGTATCAAAATCAGAATGTTGGCCAGAAAAATAAAAAAAGAACAAGTGCCAAAGCTAAATCAATTTGTTAAAGTCCTGAAGCCAGGTTACGTTGGTGAGATTAATTATAACAGTGGATTACCGTAAATAAAACAAAGTGTGTGGTTAAATTTTTTTTTTCTTTTTTAACTTCATTCCTCTATATATAAAGCAACATACACATCTGTACAGTGCATTCTGGATAATGGACTTATGTCAATATGTAGATATAAATTGAAGTTTACAGAATTATGAGCGCAGCTCTGGGTGATAATGTTTTATAATTTATATTATATTGTGTACATGCAGTCCCCTACTTAAGAACTCCCGACTTACAGACGACCCCTAATTACAAACGGACCTCTGGATGTTGGTCATTTACTGTACTTTATCCTTATGCTATAATAAACAGCTATAATCCTTATCAAAGGTGTCTGCAATTAAAGAGAACCCGTCATGCAAAATAACCCTCCTAATCTAAATAGATTTTCATAAACTGCCATTAGAGAGCATTGTCTCTATCCCTTCATTGTCCCTCTACATGCCTGTAAACCTAAGCAATGAGGTCCTAAAGCTGTATGCAAATGACCTGTGAAATGTCCAATGAGTCATTAGCATATTCAAGCTGTCTGGCTTATTCATGAGTGGGAGGCACAGCCACACCCCCAGTGCATGACTGACAGCCTGTATAATGATGTGAGGCTGTATAATGATGTGCTTCCTGGTGCTGGCGCCCCCTGCAGCCTGTGTGTGTATAGGAGAGATACAGCAGCTCCAGGCAGCCATGTTATAGCAGAACATGTCAGGTACTTGTGTAGCTCATATCTCACACATGTGTATTAGGAGGATGCAGCATGTCAGCAGATACAGCAGAGACACTAGCAATGCTTTACTATACATTACACATAGACATGAGCAGGGGGAGGAGAGAGGAGGGGTAACGGGTGACATCACTGCCTCTGACCATGTGACCAGCCTCATTTACATGATAAAGAAAAGATGATTTTACAATGATTAATGTATGAAATTACTAGATAAAGGCTGGGATGAAATCCTTGTGAGCTGCTCCAACAGGTAGTGGTGACAGAAATAGTGACACAGACCTGATGACAGGTGTCGTTTAAGCTTTATTATAAGTTCTGCTTCTTCTGACAATCCAACATTTTCAAAATCCAATTGTCACAGAGATCAAAAAAATTCTGTCTGGGGTTACAATTATAAAATATACAGTTCCGACTTACATACAAATTCAACTTAAGAACAAACCTACAGACCCTATCTTGTATGTAACCCGGGGTTATTGCCTGTACTGTGATATTTTTACAATAGTTACTCAATCTTTTATATAGATGATATTTATTGGGATATTTATTGGGATATTGGGTATAATTGGAATTGTAAAGTCACATTTTTATTAATATACACATATAGGCAGTTTATCGGAGAATTAACCATATCACCGAGTAAAAGTCGCCGTGACATGTCATAGAGTGCCGAACGTGTCAATAAAAAGTGTATCGCGCTTAATAATGTTCCTAATCAAGAAAAATCAAGGCAAATATCTCTCCATTTACAGGCAGATAAAAAGCATCTCCTGTGAGCCATCATCTATTGAGAGAAATCTATGTTTTCCAACTCCACTGCATTAGCCATAATTTATCTGGGATGCATTATTTCATTTATATATTTGCTCAGTGCTCCTGCAAGATAAAAAAGTGCCAAAGTGTTTACAAGGAGGACATCATTCGCTTTTAATTGCTCGCACATTTCCTGTATTCTCAAATGGTTAGAACTAATAATAGAGATGATGCTCGTTGAATAAACGCATTAGCCTCAAAATTTCAAGCCTCTCACTGTTTTTGAAGAGGGAGATAGTTGGGAAATGAGCTTGGTAACATTGATTCGTGATTAATCACGGTACTTAGTGACTCATCTATGACCAGAGTACAACAAAAATGCCATGTTTGCTTAGCGGCATTAACACCATTTATCTCCAGTGCGTTCTCAAAATTGCCTTGTTGTCAATGTGAAGGCTGGGGCATGTCGGAACAATTCTGGCATGAAAAGACTGATTATCTGTGGGATAGATTTTTGTTCATACATCACAAGGCATCTGATGCTACTATTAATGACTTTAATCAACACGGCTTATTCATATGAGTTATCGGTGCAATGACCATTCAGTCTCCATCCCACTAATGGAGGTGTGTGTGCTTCATCAGTTCACTAAAGATCTCAGATAAATATGTCGATCCGAGCAGCTGGACTTAACAGGCATTTGGTCTTTCAATTTATTTATCCTATTCAAATACAGCTCTGTTCATGGTATCATCATGGCGTCCATTTATAATGGTTAGAAACTGCACTGACAGATCACTTTTCAAGTACAGGCGTCCCCCCACTTAAAGGGCTATTCCCATTGCAACTAGTAATTGATATTGTTTGAATAATGAAAAGTTATACAAATTTCCAATATACCATATATACTCGAGTATAAGCCTAGTTTTTCAGCACAGAAAAATGTGCTGAAAACCCAAACTCAGCTTATACTCAAGTAAAAAAAATAAAATCAAAATTCACCTTTCTGGCTCCCCCCTCTGCTGGCTATATACTGGGGCAGGGGGCTGGCTATATACTGGGGGATATGGGCTGGCAGGCTATATACTGGGTGGCAAGTCCAGCAGGCTATATACTGGGGGGGGGGCTATGACCAATGCATATCCCACCCTCAGCTTATACTCAAGTCAATAGGTTTTCCCAGCTTTTAGGGGCCTCAGCTTATACCTGGGCCGGCTTATACTCAAGTATATACGGTACTTTCTGTAGCAATTCCTCACAGTTTTCTGGATCTCTGCTTGCTGCCCTGCTATACAAAGCTTCATTGTTTATTTCCAGTGGACAGAAATCTGACCATGGTCACACAGGTGCACAGCTCGCTATATCATAGAGAGTAATCAGAGCTATGTGTGATATCGAGCCATGCACCTGTATGACATCACATGACTAGGGATATAACGAGCCATGCACCTGTGTGACATCACATGACTAGGGATATAACGAGCCATGCACCTGTGTGACATCACATGACCAGGGATATATAACGAGCCATGCACCTGTGTGACATCACATGACCAGGGATATAACGAGCCATGCACCTGTGTGGCATCACATGACCAGGGTTATAATGAGCCGTGCACCTGTGTGTCCATGGTCAGATTTCTGTCCACTGGAAATAAACAATGAAGCTTTGTATTGCAGGACAGCAAGCAGAGATCTAGAAAATCATTATACAATGATACAGAAAGTATATTGGAAAATGTTATTATTTTTCATCATACAAACAAACAAATAACATTAACTTGCCAAAACCCCTTTAAGGACACCGACTTACAGACGAGCCCTAGTTACAAACGGACCTCTTTGACCACTGTGACCTCTGGTGAAATCTCTAGATGTTACTTTTGTCCCAGGCTGCAATGATCAGCTGTAAGGTGTCTGTAATGAGGTTTATTGATAATCCTTGTTCCGATGACAGCACACAATTTTGAAAGTCCGATTGTCACAGGAGCAAATGTTTTTGTCTGGAGCTATGGACTTACATACAAATTCAACTTAAAAAGGTATTCCTATCTGGGCATTCACATTTAATTTAATTCATTTGCCATATGTAAACATTTCTTCAATTGGATGTTATTTAGAAAATGTTCCTGTATGAAGATAATTTCTCATAAATGTAGTCATGTTGTTCTTAGAAACAAGATAGCTTCTTTGGATATAACCACCCTGCACCCTGGCAGAGGTGGACAGACATGTGCTATTGAGTCCTGCCTGACCACCTGGATTCAGCGATCATTACCACAGGACAGATGTGGGACATGCAGGAATTCCCAGCCATTTCATATATAAAAACCTTTTGTTTCTTTGTGCAATCACTCCAGCTGTGGTGGTCGTATTCAAGGACACAGTCTTGTTTCTAAGGGGCCATAAGACTACATTTATGAGAAATTATCTTCACATGGGTACATTTTTTAACGTCTTCTTGAAGAAATGTACATATATGACAGATTAATTAAATTGAATGGGAATGCCTAGATGAGAATACGCCTTTAAGTACAAACCTACAAGAACCTATTCTGTACATAACCCGGGGACTGACTGTACATCTTAATAAATGGAATCCTTTGATTTCGGAGGATCCTTCAGATTTGTATCCTGTATTGTTGAATGTAAGTATAGTACCGTATATACTCGAGTATAAGCCGACCCGAGTATAAGCCGAGGCCCATAATTTTACCACAAAAAACTGTGAAAACCTATTGACTCGAGTATAAGCCGAGGGTGGGAAATGCATTGGTCACAGCCTCTCCAGTATGTAGCCAGCCAGCCCCTGCCCCAGTGTATATAGCCTGCCAGCCCCTGCCCCAGTGTATATAGCCTGCCAGACCCTGCCCCAGTGTATATAGCCTGTTGTGCAGCACAACAATACCGGATGGATCGCACAGAAGATCTACAGGTGCCGCCAGAAAGGCGAGTTTTGATTTATTTATTTCTTTGACTCGAGTATAAGCCGAGTTTGGGTTTTTCCAGCACATTTTTTGTGCTGAAAAACTAGGCTTATACTCGAGTATATAAGGTATTAAAATCTCGAGTATCCTCGACAGTACTGATATCACAGCAAAACAAAACAAAAAGTAGTGTCAACAATGTTTCCGGTCAGCATCGTGAATTAGTTAGCCATGGTTTTGACTCTTACTCTAATATAAAAATAAAATTGCTATTTTTCCGTGTTTGTAATGTTCCTTCCATGCCACGGACTACTGTTTCTTGATTCATCTAGAACTGCTGTCACTAAATTGTGACTACAGGTGGTCGCCTACTTACAGACGACCCCTAGTCACAAACGGACCTCTGGATGTTGGTAATTTTATGTATTTTAGTTCCAGGCTACAATAAACAACAGTTATCACAGCTGTCTGCAATTAAAATTTATTGCTAATCCTGGTTCTTATGACATCCCAAAAGTTTTCAAATCCAATTGTCACAGAGACCAAAACATTTTTGGCTGGGGTTACAATTATAAAATATACAGTTCCGACTTACATACAAATTTGACTTAAGAACCGATCTTGTATGTAGCCTGGGGACTGCATGTACTCCTAAGGGTGGATTGACACTGGCGTGTGTGTGGCATCTCAGTTTTGCTTCTGTTGTGTCTCCATATCCATAAAAATAACTGAAGGTTTAATATTAGTTAGAAAACATAACACCTGGTTTCTTAGCCTCATGAGTAAAAAAAAACAGTTTTTATGTGGACCCATACACTTCTATTGCCTTCCTTGATTGGCATCGGTGAAAAACAACGGACAGGTTTTAATTTAATAGAAATCAATGACTCAGTGAGGGATCCATGAAAATCTCTGATCCACGGACGTGAAAACCAACGCCCTAAGATAGCTAACTGGTGGAACCTTGCAGGGATATCCAAATCCCAATACAGGCAGTCCCCGGGTTACATACAAGATAGGGTCTGGAGGTTTGTTCTTAAGTTGAATTTGTATGTAAGTCGAAACTGTATATGTTATAATTGAAGTTCTGGACATTTTTTTTTCTTTTGTCCCAGTGACAATTGGAGTTTCAAAGTTTTTGCTGTAATTGGACCAAGGATTATCAATAAAGCTTCATTACAGACACCTCACAGCTGATCATTGCAGCCTGGGACTAAGGTAACATCCAGAGAGCTTCACCAGAGGTCACAGTGGGCAGAGGGGTCCGTCTGTAACTATGGGTTGTCTGTAAGTCGGGTGTCCTTAAGTAGGGGACCGCCTGTATGGGGGTTAATGGATGAATACAGCCACAGAGGATGTGTCTCAAGTCAAATCAGTTATTGACACAGTTGGACTACAGCCACTAGGACATACATAGGTTTCCTTCTATACAATGTAGACACAACTTCATTTACAGGGACCCCTCAAGTTATTTGGTAGCATATGATGTGACAGAGTAAGAGAATCTGAGTTCATTGATATAAAGGTATATATGATTAAGAGGAAAAAATATTAGTACTGACAGGACTCCTGGGATACAAAGTCAGAGTCCTGATAACCGGATGATTGACAGCCTTGTGTGAACAAACCCTGATACAGGGAAAGCTGTCATCCACTGTGTGTGGTTATCAGGACCCGTCCTATATCTTGTGTGACTCCTGCTAGGACACTACTATTTAATCAGAAATTCTATGCCAAAACACATAGGGGCACATTTACTTACCCGGTCCCTGCACGATCCCCGAGGTGCGTTGTCCAAAGAGAATGAAGTCTGCTGCGATTCAACAAGATTGTGCGCCCAAGATCTTGCATGTGTCGCTTCCCCGCTCATGTCACATTCTTCTTCCCGGTGTATGTGAGTGCATTGTCTTGCGACACAATTAGAATTTTAAATCCCTTAGTCCGAATCAGTCGTGTTGTCTGACGGCCACGCCCCTGATTTGTGTTGCATGAAAGTCGACGCCAAAATCTGATCGCATGTGCCAAAAACTCCTGTTAAATGCGGCGCAAAATGGAAATAGTCGGGAAACCCGACGGTAATGCGCTCTGCGGACCCTTAGTAAATGTGCCCCATAAACCTATATATTACAGAGCTCGGCTTCTCACCCTCACGACTTGTTCATATGGCATCATGGATCACATGATGGGTTTGCTTTAATACCATAAATTGTCCTACATACAAAAGTCTATCAGTTTATACAGATTTTTGGACAGTGAATCTTATGACCCAAAAAAAAAAATTTGCATTCATATTCTAATTGTAGAAAGTGGTAACAGATTTACACATAACTATGCAAATAGTAAAGCAGTAGTAATATACATTTCCAGTGACACTTTTAGCCCTTAAAAAATTTTTTTAACTTTTTTTTATTTCTTTTACTGCTGGAGCCTATTGAAGTAAAATATCTTTTTCACAAAACTTTTTAAGAGTGTAAACAACTTAAGTTAGACATGACATCAGTCTTGTGTTTTGTGTGTATTTATTGTGTAGTGTAGTGTTGCAAACATTTGTTCTATTGTAGAATATACTTGGTATTTTTTTCATCACTACATGATCTTTTCTGTTTGCATAAATTTTCCATCTAGAATTTTGCCCAAAATTTGTAGCAAATCTGCAGCATATTTCCGTAATATCTCGGTAGCAATAGACTGTGGGGGGTTATTTATCATTGGTTTTCCTGGGCTATTTTGGTGTAAAAAAGTCTCAAAGTAGTTACATTGAAGTTTTTTGAGACTTTTCACTGCTAAAAAGTCTCACAGGACAATATACACTTCTTCATTAATCTGGTGTAAACATAGAACGACTGCTAGTGCAACCCCGTGCAAAACCAGATTCATGACTTGAGACTTTTCTCATAGTTACTCCAGCCCCTTGCCGGTTTATGTGCTGGGACTTTTTATACATTTTGAGACTTTTTTGTGACTTTTTGAAAAAGAAAAAACCCAGACAGAAAATAGACCATAAAAACATTTATTAAAGGGCCAGAGACACTTTAAAAATCTGATGGGCAGTGGAGCTCCAAAAGTAGACATAGAACTGTCCTAAGGACTAGTCTAATGATAAATAACCCCCGTGGTATGGTTTTAAATGCACATTTTCCTCTGCAGTGGTTTGTTGATTCGCTACCATTGCAATTTATCACTTTATAATTTATCTGATTGCTTTAGGTGTTTGTGCACTGGAACCACATAACTGACTGATCGCAACATACCGTATTTTTCGGACTATAAGGCGCACTAAAAATCCTTCGATTTTCTCAGAAATCAAAAGTGCACCTTGTAGTCCTTATATATGAACCGTTCTTACAGACAACAGCTGCCTTGAACTGTGCACAGGCCTGCCACCTGCTGGTCATTCATCCTTATAATCAGGTGCGCCTTGTACTCCGGTGCACCTTATATATGAACATAGACGTTTTAGCAGGCATTTATTGATGGTGTGCCTTATACTCCGGTGCGCCTTATAGTCCAAAAAATACAGTACTCCATTTTAAAATGAATGACTTCAGCTTCCTCAGGAATGGAATTTAGTAGTGATTTGCGAGCAAGTGAGTAGAGTAACTGTTGTATAAAAATTAATTTGACATCTAACTTTGTTTCTGTAAATGCTTTAGCATCTGGCCATTTGATTTCCATGTCTGTTCCATTTAAAAAGCAATATTATCTCGGCCCATTTGTTGTCAGATTGTCCTTATCACTCAGCATGAGGCAGGGGATTTTCTCTGTGAATTGTTCTTACACTTACTGGACGCTTAACCACATCATCATATTCCTAATAGGAAGATAGCACGGTAATGTATGTCCTTTTTGTGTCCCATATGTGGAGGGGGAGTCTCCCAGCAGATAAATGACACAAGCTGTAAATAATGTGAAGTGTCAGGATGCGTCTGCTATCAGCTCCAGTATCACGAAGCATTAATTTCTTGTTTTGTAGTCGCATTAAATGACTTTTCCACCACAAGCTCTTGATCTGTTTTTAATCTTGAGTAATATTCCATTGTTGGTAAGGGAAGGCCATTGTTGCCAAGGGAAGGCTGGTGGTTTCTTCTGTATTGGAGACAATAGACTTTATTTTCACACTATTATGGAACATTATTTTACCATTAATTCAATTCTTTATGGAATTATTTGTCATCTAAAAACATTTACTGCTGAATCCAATGTACAGAATCATCATATGGAATTATTTTAGTTAGTTTAATTGTTTCTATCATTTTATTTGGAATCAGACTGTAAGGCTTCAAATGGGACTTCATCTAATGCTATACATTTCCATGTATCCCATCAGAGTCTTCCATGTGTCAGTCTCTCATTTGGTTAGTTGTGTTTGTGTGGAAAGGAGGGGGAATGTAGGTTGTAAGGCTTTGTTTCCACTAGGTCTCTTCTTAAAGGAAATCAAATAATTCTGGAGCATTTACAATTATAAGTGTCAGGCTCCAGGGGTAGTGGACCCACCGGACCACCACAGACGATGATGGAAGCCGACACCTGGGACCGGAGTCTAAGTGGCACCCGGTTTAACCAGAGCCCGCCACAAAGCAGGTTGGACTTGCTGCTGCGTGGTAACACCAGGTCGTCCCACAGGTGCGACTTTGTCATCAGTGGCGGCCAAGGCAAAGTACGGAATCGTGATGCAGAAGCGTGGTCGGGGACAGGCAGGAGGTCGAGACAGGCAGCACAGGATCAGGGTCAGGGACGTAGCAGAAGGTAAGGACGGGCAGCAGTGAAGCGAGGTTAGGAACAGAATCGAGGTCACTAAAGGAAATCAGGATAATCACACAGAGCATCAGGAAAGCTTTCTCTAAGGCTATGAGGCTCAAAGATCCGTCAGGGAGTGCAGGAAGAGGCCAGTTTAAATAGCATTGTGGGATTGCCAGCGACAATTAATGGCGAGCTGGCCCTTTAAATCTGCTGAAGCCGGGGATGCGTGCGCACAGCCGACAGACTGGAAGCAGGAACGAGGACAGGTGAGACGCGCTGGCGCTGCACAGGCCGACAGGGAGGGGCATGGGTTTATGAAGGAGGGTCTTCTGCAGAAAGCAAGAGTGGGATCCCGTTCTCACTAAATAATAGCACTGGTCAAGCATGCATCCAGCCACTTCTTACAGTCAATGGGAGTTTCGGAATATTCCAGAGTACAGTGCTCACCTATCTCCGATACTGGGTGGAGCAGCCCGACACATTTAGTGAGAATAGTTCTCATGAACTGTGAGAAAGATGGGGTCCCAGCATTCAGACCACCACTGATCAGACTGTTATCCCCAATCCATGGGATAACAATCATAATATTGAAACTTAGGACCATCCCTTTAGTTCTATATCTAACCAGAGGTGTTTTCCTTTAAAAAGATTTGTTAGAAAATTAAAATTCCCCAATAAAAAAATTCACCAAAATACTGTACATTTACATTAGGAAATCAATGCATGTATTGTGGAGGATTCCTTCATTTCTAAAATGATTTTAGTAACATGTGGAAAGTCTTGCCTTAAGCTCCTTGTATTGTCCTTTGTGCTGTTCTCTTAATATTTCTTCATACATACAGACAGTCCCCGGGTTACGTACAAGATAGGTTCTTTAGGTTTGTTCTTAAGTTGAATTTGTATGCAAGTCGAAACTGTATATTTTATAATGGTAACCCCAGTGAAAAATGTTTTTGGTCTCCGTGACAATTGGATTTTAAAAATGTAATCATAAGAACCAGGATTAACAATAAAGCTTTATTACAGACACCTTTAATAACTGTTATAGCTGTTTATTGTAGCCCAGGACTAAAGTACAGTAAATTACCAACATCCACAGGTCCGTTTGTAACTAGCGGTCGTCTGTAAGTCAGGTGTTCTTAAGTAGGGCACCGCCTGTATATTGTTACACTTTGTATAGTTTTATATAAATTTTTTGTAGGTTTTAGCCTATTATCAACTTCTGCCATTTTTAGTTCCTTTAAATTCCGCTGAGTTTTCCTGATCCTTCATGATTCCTGTGACTATATAGCAGGTGCATGGAGTCTCAATAGGAAACTCTAATGCCACATTTTAGTAGTTCCAATTATTGCACTAATTGTCTAACAGGCTGTTGAAAAAGGTGAAAAAAAAGAGAAAACTTTGTAATCGCTAATCTGTTCTTGAAAGGGCTTACAGACTCAAACCCGAAGCTTACATACTTTGTAAATTAATTTTCTCCATGAATACAACGTAGCCTCATGAGTCCCAGCGTCCTGCTGGGAAGTTCTTTGTAATTTTGGGAAACACCTGTCTTGCTAATCTTGTGACTTGCTCTCCCTCTTTTTTACTCCCTCCGGCTTCATGCTCATTTATTTGTTCGAGAACACAATCCCTGTACTAAAAATACTACAGTGATACACTGGCGCATGTATCCTTATAGCGCTCAAACTCATATCAATCTGGTTTTTAATTGATATTAATATGTCAGGTCTCATGATACATTTCTGTTCTTTATATATAATCCACCTTATAATCAGTGCGGTTCCACCAGTAACTCTTACACTAACAATAAAAGGGGCAGGGTGTTGTATTTTGTTTCTGTGGGGGCAGGGGGGGGGGCAGGGGTTGCTTTGCAATTCTAAGATGGTTGGCCAGAAGCACCACTGTGCAGGGAATACATGTGGGTTGATAATTCAGCCATACAAAAATTATCACATTACATTAGGTGAGATGCCATCTCTAGTTCATACAAGTTAACAAACAAAAACCCTTTTTTTGGACAACCCCTTTAAGGGTTTGCCACAATTAGTATAATAAAGATATATATTGTATACATACATAATGTAGTGTGAATACTTTATGCAGCTCCGACTGAACTTATTAGAACCTGTATGCATCTCGATAGAATGAGCTTCCCCTAGTGGTGTCTGGTGGTAAAGAGAATGTAATGTCTAATTCAGACAACCATGTTTCTTGGCTGTGTACTGCCAATTATCAAGGCAGGATGAGAAAAAAAGATTTTTTTACCTTGCATCATTAAAATCTATGCAAATAGAGAAAAAGGTATGAGGTAGGATTGATTGATGCGCTACTTTCAGGGATAGATGCTAGAGTTTTTATTAATAGTTAATTATTTTTTTTTTATAACACGTTACAACACTGTATCGGTGTCTTCATTAGGTCAGAGTCTGCAGAAGCGGGATAACAGGAGTCGATCTCCTGTCGGTATCAACACCTTCATTGCGCTCTTAGTGCCGGGAGAGGTGGCTGAACGCTAGCTAGGTGGCGCGGTGTAGTAGTGGTGGCGTGGTTTCTTTAACCCTATCATTAAAAGCTACTTTTCATACCAATTAAGATACTTACATCTAATTGTACTTGAGTCCAATACTTTGGGCTCCTCTTTTCTGTGACTTCACATTCAGGACTAGTCTGAAGCTTCCTCACTGCTGAATCCTGGCATTGATAATCCATTCAGTCCAGAACCATCACTTATAGTTCACTTATCTGTCAAACTAGGTCTACTGTATAAATGGTTTTTACAGTCTACCTAAGAGTTAACAATATCATTCAACAACACACAATAGAAATAGCTACATTTTTATGGATTTTAACTTTGTACATTCTGATTGCTAATATAGAAATATCAACAAAAGCTTCCTGGGCTCCTTAGCAAGAGCGGAGCTGATCGGCTTTAAACATAAGCAGATTTTATATGTTATGACATTACCTGTGGACTTTTATTATATTATTAGCATCCACAGTAGGAATATAACTCATGCCGAGAAAATCTCTCCAATGAAAAGTCTGCTGAAAATTAAATTAAAAGACAAAAGCAAACAAATCATGTTTCATCTGACCGGGGCTCAACAAACTTTTCCAAAGGTTCACCAACTCCAGGGCTAGTTTTCTTACAGGCAGTGTGGGCATCTAAAACAAGTCTAAAGAGGCAATAATAACTATCCCTGCTCTCATTATTAATGACCTATTATAACCTGAGGAGGGGGCACACTCAATATTTGTGAACTAGATACCTCCAGATAAGAAGAGATCAGACACAAAAAGGAAAAAAGCGGAGCACTCTCCTAGTATAATACATCGCTGGTTGCGACCTCTCCGCTCGGTTTTCAAACCTCGCCCCCGGACCTCCTCCTAACCCTGCGGTTTATAGTCCGGTGTGCCTTATATATGGAATTATTCCATATATAAGGCCTTTATTCGTAATGCGCCTTATAGTCCGGTGCGCCTTATCACCAGGAAAATACGGTAAGTTCTGATGGCCATATATTTTATAAACTTTTGCTATTGGCCTTGGGTTTATTGTGTGGTATAATTTGTTCTTAGGTTCTTTGGTTTAGGCTCTAAAGGTAGGGATTAAGGATAACATTGGGAACTGTAGTCTCTTTCATACAGCAACATAAGGAAGTTAAAGGGTTTATCCAGGTATTATACTTTGAGCTTCAGGGTGTCTAAAAGTGTTAATGGGAACTTGTTATCATGAACCCTTTTTCTGGCTCCCCATGTCCCCATAGAGAACAGTGTACACATTGCAATAGAGCTTTTATAGTAAAACTGGATTTTTTCAGAAAAAAGATACGTTAGGTAAAAGTTTTACCTTTCTGTGTGCATAGCTATGTCCATAGTCCCATGGGAGTGGCCAGTGAGGAGTGGTCCCCCCCACCCTTGGGAACCCCCCCCCCTCTCCTGCGCTCTAGTCCAGTGTGCGCTGCTTGTGATACAGACTGAAATATAGAGGTTTAGCGTCATGACATTGAAAGTCTGCCCCTGCTACAATCTGTGCAACTTCAGCCTGAATTAGGCTGTAGCAGGCGCCACAATGTCACTGCTGAGCCTGTGTATACCAAGACAGTAACAGGCTGTGTCATGTTGGATGAGAGCCCCAGAGAGGGGCAAGTACTTTTCTATTATTTTAAGACAAATTAGAAGAACACACAGCACTCTATAGAATTATAAAGTTGGGTTAGAAGTAAAGCTTAATGTGTAAAAGGTGCTCACCTGGTCAGGTTGGCACATGTATGGGCTGCTGCCGTTTCCAGTGTTCCCTGGTTGTGAAATGTCACTTGGATGAGAATTCAGAGGATGAGTATGCGGTAGTAAATCCTGTTGTTGTAGGCGGAACACCCTCTACTTTAGGCGTAAAATTAAATACAGAGCATTGGAAAAATAAATATATATATACATAAAAGTTGTAACTTTTTGTTTTATATACATAAAGAAACATATGATGACACAATTTTTAAGCATGCATATATTTTTAATTGCCCTGTATTTAACTTTGGATCTGACGAAGAGAGCAGCCGCCTTCAAAATGAATAGTCTTTGGAATAAAAGACTATGCCTCCAGCCAACTGAATGATTGAAGGCAGCGTGACACTGAACCTGTATTTTCTTCTATATTTCTTTATGTATTTTTAGATGTCCTGGAGCCCATATTGCAACATTTTGTGAATCTGTCTGCAATGGACAGACCTCAGAAGGCAGAAGGAAGAGCAGAAAAAATGTAAGCCTCCTGAGAGTTTCCAGATGCCTCCGTGATTCCTGAGCGTTTCCAGACGCCTCTGAGTTTCCTGAGCGTTTCCAGACACCTCCGTGTTCCCGTATTCCTGTGGTGTTCCCGTATTCCTGTGGCGGTCCTGTAATCCTGTGGCGGTCCCGTATCCCAGTGGTCTTCCGAGGTCCTGCCAGCCGTCCTTCCGAGGTCCTGCCAGCCATACTTCCGTGGTCCTGCCTTCCCGTGGTCCTGCTTTCCCGTGGTCCCTACCTTGGCTGCCACTGCGGGCCTGGTCACGCTCGTGGGGGCGACCTGCTGGCTCCCTGCCGCAGCAAGACCATCCCGGTTTGTGGTGGGCTCTGGCGAAGACCAGAAGTCCACTTAGACTCTGCTCCCGGGTTGCGGCTAGCATCGTTATCCCCCACGGTGATCCAGGGAGTCCACAGACTTTAGCCTCAGAGACTCTTCCCACACCCCAGTACGTGACAGAAATCGTTAAAGGGTAAAGACACACATGGCGTTTTTGGGCCGTTTTTACTAAGTGCGTTTTCAGATTGTTAAAAACGCATGCGTTAAAAAAGCATCCGTTTTTAAAAACGCATGCGTTTTTAAAAAACGCGAAGATGCGTTTTTTAACGCATGCGTTTTTAACAATCTGAAAACGCACTTAGTAAAAACGGCCCAAAAACGGCCCAAAAACGCCATGTGTGTCTTCACCCAAAGGGACTAAGAAACCATTAGTCCCAGGCTGCAACAATCAGCTGTAAGGTGTCTGTTTTATGTTTTATTCGTAATCTTTGTTCTGATGACAGCTGAATTGTGAAAATTCAATAGTCACAGAGTTACAATTATAAAATATACCTGTCAATCAATCTGTATTACATATTAACTCACCTTACAAACAACCCTAAAGAACCTATCTTGTAGGTAACCCAGGAACTGCCTGTATTAATTATTGGCCCAGGAGACACAAGTAACTGTACCTTTGTTGTTAGTAGACGTAGGACTGTGAAAAGGTCATTTACCTTCCAGGATTGCAGCTGGACTTAGAGAACTAGCATACAGGGGAGAAAAGTGATGCACAAAATAAACCAAAAAGGAGTATATAGTACAATCAATATAAACTCTCTTAAAAATTACAATGACACAAAAACACAGCAAACATAAAATACTTAAAAGTTTGCAGTGTCAAGTAACACCCCAGAAAGAAAAAACACCTTGTACAATCCAGTTCCCCTAGAAAAAAAACTCCCCTTACTCCTTCCAGTACTGAGTGTGTATGAAATAACAGTTTAAAGGGAACTTGTCACCAGAGACCTCATTTTCACTAAAGACAGGTTGCAGAATCCCATTACAGCTACAGTGCAAATTTGCCTTTCTGCTTTCTCTAAGCATTTGCATTACAATATAATTGTGTGTTATAACTTACCCTGCACTCTGACAGCATGCTTAAATCATTAGATACAGGCCCTTCACCCCTATGGATTCCTTACTTAAAGCCTTATGTGGGCCCCCCAGAAGCTCTGGGCCCCGGCACTGAAAATAACTATGCAACAGGTTGTCCCTCAGGTTTCTGGCTCGGCGGGCGACCAGACTTGGTGAAGAAAAAAATCAAAGGATGGAGGTCACCCAACAGAATATTCCAATTTCTTCTAAGATGACCATGTATGTCATCCTATTGATTATTAAAGGTTGTTACCAACCTGGGTCGGTCATCAGTGGTCTTAATTTATGGTTTTAGAATTTATGGTTTTCCGATCTGTATCCCGTGCTCGTCTAAAAGCCAGAGAGACAACTTTTTTGGGGTGCGGAAATGGGTGCGGAAATGCAGTTACGTGTCACACGAAGAAATTGGCCTGGTATTCTTTACATAATATTGCCCATTTTTTCTGAAATAGAGTAGTAGTTATTTTCAGGTTTATGTACAAATTGTCATAATATCTGTCTGATTTGCATATGCAGGTTGTGTATGGGCTTCATGCATAATCCATTTGAATATGGCACTACGGGCTCTTCGCACGCACATATTTACGGCGTACTTGACACCATGGAGCAGTAGACCGTCACTTCTGGTCACATGTACACTCACCGCCCACTTTATTAGGTACACCATGCCAGTAATGGGTTGGACCCCCTTTTGCCTTCAGAACGGCCTCAATTCTTCGTGGCATAGATTCAACAAGGTGCTGGAAGCATTCGTCAGAGATTTTGGTCCATATTGACATGATGGCATACACACAGTTGCCGCAGATTTGTCGGCTGCACATCCATGATGCGAATCTCTGTTCCACCACATCCCAAGATTCTCTATTGGATTGAGATCTGGTGACTGTGGAGGCCATTTGAGTACAGTGAACTATTGTCATGTTCAAGAAACCAGTCTGAGATGATTCCAGCTTTGACATGGGCATTATTTCCTGCTGAAAGTAGCCATCAGATGTGGGTACATTGTGGTCATAAAGGGATGAACATGGTCAGAACAATACTCAGGTAGGTGTGGCATATGCAACAATGCTCATTTGGTACCAAGGGGCCCAAGAGTGCCAAGAAAATATTCCCCACACATGACACCACACCACCAACCAGCTGAACCGTTGATACAAGGCAGGATGGATCCATGCTTTCATGTTGTTGACGCCAAATTCTGACCCTACCATCCGAATGTCGCAGCAGAAATCGAGACTCATCAGACCAGGCAACGTTTTTCCAATCTTCTACTGTCCAATTTCGATGAGCTTGTGCAAATTGTAGCCTCAGTTTCCTGTTCTTAGCTGAAAGGAGTGGCACCCGGTGTGGTCTTCTGCTGCTGTAGCCCATCTGCCTCAAAGTTCGACGTACTGTGTGTTCAGAGATGCTCTTTTGACTACCTTGGTTGTAACGGGTGGCGATTTGAGTCACTGTTGCCTTTCTATCAGCTCGAACCAGTCTGCCCATTCTCCTCTGACCTCTGGCATCAACAAGGCATTTCCGCCCACAGAACTGCCGCTCACTGGATGTTTTTTCTTTTTCGGACCATTCTCTGTAAACCCTAGAGATGGTTGTGCGTGAAAATCCCAGTAGATCAGCAGTTTCTGAAATACTCAGACCAGCCCTTCTGGCACCAACAACCATGCCACGTTCAAAGGCCTCAAATCACCTTTCTTCCCCATACTGATGCTCGGTTTGAACGGCAGAGATTGTCTTGACCATGTCTACATGCCTAAATGCACTGAGTTGCCGCCAGGTGATTGGCTGATTAGAAATTAAGTGTTAACGAGCAGTTGGACAGGTGTACCTAATAAAGTGGCCGGTGAGGGTGCGGTCACACGTCGCAGTTAAAACTGCATCGCAATCAGCTTTGAGGTGGTTGTAGGTGCAGTTTTGTCAATTGAACAGGTGAAAGACATGAACTGAATGGGTGAATTTGATTTTGAAGGGGAAACCTGCTCCACAAATGTCATTCACCCGTTCAGTTCATGTCTTTCACCTGTTCAATTGACAAAACTGCACCTACAACCACCTCAGAGCTGATTGCGATGCAGTTTTAACTGCAACGTGTGACTGCACCCTGTGTGTAGATCCACTCGGAAACTGTCCTACGCTGGCTCATTGCTCCTACAGGTGATCACACTTTTGTTTGCGGGGGAAAGGGAGGAGACAATCTCCCAGGGGTGGATATATTAATATTGAACCGCAAACACACAGTTAGCCTGTCACTTACCCCTGAAGAAGTCAGAGTTTGTAATGAAACGCGTAGGGTTCGCCTCCCCTACTTTTATGTTCCTTCACTCACTGTCCACCATCCACCTTTTTGTTCACCAGCCCGATTCTGGTATTGTATGATATACTTGTAGTGTTACTTGCTACATGTTGATTAAATTCTTCATTCTTTATCTAGTGGACAGGTGGTCCGTCCATCCACCTTTGAACTGTTATTTCATGCAGACTCAGCACTGGCAGGAGTTACGGGAGGTTTTTGTTGGGGCACTGCATTGCACCCACTGTTTGTTCCTTCCTGGTGCAACCTTATACTGCATCCTTTTAAGTATTTTTATGTTTTGTGTACTTTTGTTTCATTGTCATGTTTAATAAAGTTTTGTATCAATTGCTCTATATAGTATGTAATGCAGTGGTGTGTGTTCTATTCACTGAACACAGCACAAGACCTCCTCTACTATGAGTCACTGCTGTAGCAGACTTTTTTTTAATACAACAGCAGTTCCTTGGGGACTGTGCATTGTTCAGTGAAGAGATATTACATATTTTAGGAATATTACAATCTTGGAATATAAAAGCATATTTTACAGTCCTGTTGCTACTAACAAAAATATGTTTACAGATCTCCAGGGCTGCTTCCAGTTTTTCCTAATTACAGGAGCAGAACTAGGAAACCGTGGATCCCATCGTAAAACTGGTGAAAGTGTAGGATGGTAATAGGTGTTAATTCAGAGGCATTTATTTTCAGGAGAACAATAGGTATAATCTGCTAAGATCCTCCTTCTCCATATTCTGGTGCCTGCAGGTAGAACACAATTTACAATCTGCTCAGCTCCTCTTGCTCTATAACATGCTGCCTGCAGATAGAACACAATTTACAATCTGCTCAGCTCCTCTTGTTCTATAACATGCTGCCTGCAGATAGAACACAATTTACAATCTGCTCAGCTCCTCTGGCTCTATAACATGCTGCCTGCAGATAGAACACAATTTACAATCTGTTTAGCTCCTCTTGCTCTATAAAATGCTGTCTGCAGATAGGACACATTGGGGCACATTTACTTACCTGTCCCACTGACGCTGCCGATCCAGAATGTCCGACGAGGATTCGGAGGTGCCGCGATTCACTAAGATTGTGCGTCCAATTTCCTGAATGTGTCGCTTCCCCACTGAGGTCCGCCGGAGTTCACCTTCTTCTTCCTGGTGCATGTGAGTGCTGATCTTGCGACACAATTTCATTTTTAAATTCTGCGGTTTGTCCGAATCAATCAGGTTGTCTGACGTCCGTGCCCCCGATTTGTATCGCATGCAAGCTGGCGCTGATGGAAACCGGGCAGAAATGCGTCCGACGGACCCTTATTAAATGTGCCCCAATGTATATTGTACTTAACTCCTTATACTCTATAACTTGCTTCTTGAAGATCTGACTGTGATAGCTCCCTTTTAAAGCACAAAATGTTATTAAGAGATACAAGTGTAATGTCTCCATGTGATAGCAGCAGGCAGAGATGAATTCCATCAGAAACTTCTTTTATTGTAACATGTGCAGTCAGACATCCATCATTTCTTCTCCTAGCTCCCAGCAAACCACACCCCTTAACTTCCTGTCACATGTTCTCAATTCTAAAAGAGACACGTATGATTGCTGTATGTTACAACAAGTATACCATGTTTCTGCACTACTGGAATATAAAATTAGTCGTTTTTATGAAATACAAACCATCATGTAAGGCACATAGATATTTATTTACTAGGATGTAGAACATCTGTCATTTTACTGTCATTTCTTTTTTTTTAATGTACAATAAATATATAAAAACAGATTTACATATATTGCTGTTTTTACTATTTCAATTCTTTTTTAAAGACTACAAGATGACACATTGATATGTGCAAGTCATGGTCCCAAGCTGGAGAACTACATTGCACATGAAGCATAGAAGATAGAAGAATAGGAGTCCTCAGAATGTAGTGATTTCATGGTCAAAGTATGTATAGACATATAAACAATGTCATGGAGAGCTAACGAAAGTACATGGAGGTAAGTTGACTTCCGTTTCATCCAATATGATAATCCATCCATGTTTTCACATGGGTCAGCATAGATCTTTATTAGCACTGGAAAAACTTGGAAGCAAATTAATAGGGGACACTTGCTCTGCATGTTCCTTGGAAGCTAGTCTCAAAGCTCCAACATTTGGTAGAGATTTCCACTCCTCTCCAGTTGAATCACTCAGGATCGGAAGTTCGGGGTCTGAATTAGGCGTTGGACTTTTCAGAAGAAGAGGAGGAGTGGTGACCAAGGGGTTAAGAACGCCAAGAAATCTGAAATGAGCATAAGAAAAATCTGGGTTACTAAGGATTCACTTGTAGGAGAGAAAATCTCACTCCCTTTGTTTTTGGAAATCATTTCATATATTTGTGGTAACCACTAATGCAGAAACCGAGGGGTCGCTTAGCTCAGTGAGATTCACCTGAAGGCCAGTCCAAATCTGGTTCCAAATATGGAGGACAAGGATTCCTACCAGCACCATTCCAGGAGAAGTTTCCAAAATGAACTTAAATATGCTGCATAGTGAATTTTGATTAATAATTTGCTTACCTTCCAAAGTAAGGCGTGAGGACAGGATTGCGGAGCAGTGATGCCCACGACATGTGAGTGAGTGCTGCTTGGTGTGATGTGTTGAAGACTGGGTGGACAGATGGGGATGTCACTGCCGAAAGAGGGGCTGTTCTCCATACTGGGTCAATAAGGTGGCTGGAGTTCAAAGGAAGATCAAGATATAGACCGAGTGGATGTCTTATGGGTAAGGCAGGGATAACCCCCAGCATATCTGACTTCTCACGTTTTCTCCATTTTGCTCTCCGGTTTTGGAACCAAACCTGAAATAGAAAAAAATAAAAAGCTTTGAGTAATAGAAGACTTTTTTTTCAACACATATGATGATGTGGTGGCCCTGGTCCTGCTAGTTAAGTTTGTAAGGTGCCACCTTATCCACCACCTTATCTATTTGAAGAGCTTAGTGGGTCGGTATTTTTAGTCCAGTTGCCTCTTAAAGGAAACTTACCATCAAAATTAAGAATGATAAACCAGGGACACTCAATCATAGATCTAGGCACTGTGGCTGTGGTAATCCTCTTATATTTGTTATCCATGACCTCCTTCCTTCTAAGATTGTAACTTAAAAAATTATGTTCATATTGTTGGGGGTGTTTACAGAGCCCCTTCATGCTGTAGCTTCACAGGCTGTTACAGTGTGCAGGAGCACTTTTCCCCTTCCACTGTGTGCTGAAACTTTCTCTGCTGCAGTAAAATTACATCAGGCAGAGGGAGGGGGAACAGCTGAAGGAGTACAGGGGGAGGATGCTACAGTGTAACAGCCTGTGAAGTTACAGCACGGAGGGGCTCTAGTAAAACTCCTAGAAAACTTCTGGCTCATTAGCATGAATTTAAAATATTATTTTAGTAGGCCATTGATAACAAATATAAGAAGATGCCTGGATCTATGTGCAGGGGCCTGAAGGGAGGAGCACGTGTCATTTTCATTGCATTCCTAGAACCTTGCAAGAACCTAGAGGCATTCTCTTCCCTTCAGGTCCTGCACAATGTATAATTCAATGAATCAGCTGTGACTGCAGTGTTCCTTTAAGTGTGAGATGGGAATGCCAATGGCCATCTGCATTAACTTGTGGGAAATAAGGGAAATAAGTCTGCCCTTGAAAAGTATAACCAGTCGATTAATGATCAGAACTGGACCCAGACTGTATAAGGCCACAGAGTAGTTGGACAGAAAGGCCCAAACTAGAATTTCCCCTGTCCTACAAGAAGTTATTGCAAGTTATCGGAGTGCCACCAATACCGCCTTGGAAAGAACAAAACCTAAATGCCCATTGTACTGAAATGTGTCATCTTTTGGGGAATACCCTGTGCTCCACCATAGCCAAGTTTTACAGGCTGATTCATTTCTTAATCTTTATAGCAATGAGAACTAATTTTTTGCTCCGAATTGCGCCGGGATTTTGGCGGATCGCGCCGGCTTTCACGCGACAGAAATGGGGGGGGGGACGTGGCCATTGGACAACCTGACGCATTTGGAAAAACCGCGGAATTTAAAAAAGAATTTGTGTCGCAACTTCAGCTCTTACATGTACCTGGAAGAAGAAGGTGAACTGCGGCGGACCTCGGCGCAGCAGCGACACCTGGTGGATATCGGGTGCACGGACCTTAGTGAATCCCGGCAGACCCGAATCCTCGTCGGAGAACGCGCCGCTGGATTGCAAATGGACCGGGTAAGTAAATGTGCCCCAATGTGTCCATTGTAGAGGGATTGCATACTGATTTATTACAATGTATAAAACAGTGATGGCTAACCTATGGCACTGGTGCCAGAGGTGGCACTCAGAGCCCTTTCTGTGGGCACTCAGGCCATCACCAGAGATGAGTCCAGGTATCTTCCTGCAGTCCCAGACAGCCCAGGACTTGCTGTGCACAGAGATATTTTAAAGTGACAGTTCTACCTGGGGCTATTTTCTGCTTTATTGGTGTCCTCAGGTGCTGGTATCAATGAAAACTGTGACAGAGAAGGGAGAATAAATCACAAATAAATTTCTGTGTTGGCACTTTGCGATAAATAAGTGGGTCTTTGTTGTAGTTTGGGCACTCGGTCTCTAAAAGGTTTGCCATCACTGGTATAAAAGGTAAGCAATGAGCTCCTGTGCGCCCTCTGCTGGTGGCTGCAGCAACTGAAATATGGAGCTCCATCTACAATAAAAATATATTAAGAAATTTGTGGGGACAAATATTTGAACTTATTTTAGGCAAAAAAAAAATTTGTAGAATTTAGCAAATTAATGGAAACTTAAAAGGGGTTGTTCCACAAAGCAAGTTAGGCCCTATATACCGTGGTTTCAGTTATGAGAACCCCATAGATCATGAGAACAAGGGGTCAGATGGGGTTCCAGGTACCTCCGTTGAGCCCCTTGTTGCTCCCAAAGAGGAATGGAATAAACGTGCATGACCGTTCTGCTCCATTCATCTCTATGGAGCTGACGAAGATTGCTGAGCGCGGCTGTCTGTTCCATTACTGACGGGGAGCAATGAGCAGTCCAACAGAGGTACTGAGAACACATTGGACCCCTCGTTCTCGGAATCTGTGGTGTCTCATGACTGAGACCCCACGATCAGCACGTTAGGCCCTATCCTGTGGATTGGGGCCAACTTTCTTGGGAAAACTCTTTAATATGATGATCTTTCAGTCCTTGATAATATGGTTACAATGTCTTACCGCAAAAACTATAATAATAATCATATGTTTCTGGTTGTAATTCTTTACAGATATACATGGTAGGTACATATATATCTAGATATATATATATATATATATATATATATATATATATATATATAGACATTAGTATTACCTGCACTCTTGCTTCAGTTAAGTTTAGCCGCATTGCCAGGTCCTCTCTGTGATAAGTAATATTACATGATTAGTCCTGGAGATCACAACATTATGACTTTTCTGCACTTATATTTACATACGATATGCTAATATATTATATACAGATATTTAATCTAGAAAATTCTAGGAACATCCTAGATCTTTGCTGCTACTTACAGGATCCCTGTAATAAATGATAAGTTAATAATGTCAGATGTCCGATTGTGGCTTTGACTACTGTAACCCAGCAACTCCTCTCATACCCAAAACCATTTAGTGTTAAGAAAAATACTCCAAACTCTGTGCCATGAGGATGGGATTGAGCTCAAAGAAACTTGTACTGACTCTCTAGATCAGTGGTTCTCAACCTGTGGGTTGCGACCCCGGCAGGGGTCGAACGACCAAAACACAGGGGTCGCCTAAAGCCATCGGAGCCACGATTCTATAGCATTTTTTGGCACAAATACAATATTTTTGTACATGGTTTGGGGTCACCGCAACATGAGGAACTGTATTGCGGGGTCACAGCATTAGAGGTTAGTGAAAATTTACAGAAAAAAGGAAAGATAAAGAGAAGACGAGTGCATCTGGCGTAGTATGTTATTCTGACATTGGAGACAATTCATAAGGTAAGTATATTTAGCTCAACTATTTCGGTTGTGATATAGTCACAACCACTTTTTGTTCTGTGGCAGGTCCCGTGGTATTAGAGTCCGTCCAGGTAGTAAAAGTAGTAAGATCACTGGAGGGATACCAGTCCCTCAAAAACTCTTCCAGGTGCACGTCGGATGTAAAAAAGCAATTTACTCTTATATTTCTCAAATATTTTTTAAAAGGCAGAATAGGTTCATATTCCAAATGCTACCCTATGTGTAAAATAATTAAACAGAGTTGTGTATCAGACCTTTCATCAATATGTATGACTGATGACGGACCCGGTTAGTGGCCCGAAACACGTCTGTTTCATTATTTTACATATAGCGTTTGGAATATGAATCTATTCTACCTTTTAAACAATATTTTATAAATATAAAAATAAATAGCTTTTTCACATCGGACATGGACCTGGATAAATTGTGGTGCACGTTCGGCGTCAATACCCGACTCGAGTTTCGCCAGTAGCGATGGTGGTTTGAAAAGGTAAAAAACACATGGATGTAAACCTTTATACAGACTATAATTCTCTAACATGGGGAAAGCACAACCTGATCCTGAAGTAGAACTTTGCTCAGATGACCTGGAAAGCATGAGCTCCTGCGCCCTCTGCTGGTGGGCGCGCAGCAACTGAAATATGGAGCTCCATATACAATTAAAAATATATTAAGAAATTTGTGGGGACAAATATTGAACTTATTTTAGGCAAAAAAAAAATTTGTAGAATTAGCAAATTAATGGAAACTTAAAAGGGGTTGTTCCACAAAGCAAGTTAGGCCCCTATATACCGTGGTTTCAGTTATGAGAAACCCATAGATCATGAGAACAAGGGGTCAGATGGGGTTCCAGGTACCTCCGTTGAGGCCCCTTGTTGCTCCAAAGAGGAATGGAATAAACGTGCATGACCGTTTCGCTCCATTCATCTCTATGGAGCTGACGAAGATGCTGAGCGCGGCTGTCTGTTCCATTACGACGGGGAGCAATGAGCAGTCCAACAGAGGGTACTGAGAACACATTGGACCCCTCGTTCTCAGGAATCTGTGGTGTCTCATGACTGAGACCCCACGATCAGCACGTTAGGCCCTATCCTGTGGATTGGGCCAACTTTTTGGGAAAAATCTTTAATATGATGATCTTTCAGTCTTGATAATATGGTTACAATGTCTTACCGCAAAAACTATAATAATAATCATATGTTTCTGGTTGTAATCTTTACAGATATACATGGTAGGTACACATGTACAAGATATATATATATATATATATATATATATATATATATATATATATAGACATTAGTATTACCTGCACTCTTGCTTCAGTTAAGTTTAGCCGCATTGCCAGGTCCTCTCTGTGATAAGTAATATTACATGATTAGTCCTGGAGATCACAACATTATGACTTTTCTGCACTTATATTTACATACGATATGCTAATATATTATATACAGATATTTAATCTAGAAAATTCTAGGAACATCCTAGATCTTTGCTGCTACTTACAGGATCCCTGTAATAAATGATAAGTTAATAATGTCAGATGTCCGATTGTGGCTTTGACTACTGTAACCCAGCAACTCCTTCATACCCAAAACCATTTAGTGTTAAGAAAAATACTCCAAACTCTGTGCCTGAGGATGGGATGAGCTCAAAGAAACTGTACTGACTCTAGATCAGTGGTTCTCAACCTGTGGGTTGCGACCCCGGCGGGTGTCGAAGACCAAAACACAGGGTCGCCTAAAGCCATCGGAGCCACGATTCTATGCATTTTTTGGCACAAATACAATATTTTGTACATGGTTGGGGTCACCGCAACATGGGAACTGTATTGCGGGGTCACAGCATTAGAGGTAGTGAAAATTTACAGAAAAAAAGGAAAGATAAAGAGAAGACGAGTGCATCTGGCGTAGTATGTTATTCTGACATTGGAGGACAATTCATAAGGTAAGTATATTTAGCTCAACTATTTCGGTTGTGATATGTCACAACCACTTTTTGTTCTGTGGCAGGTCCGTGGTATTAGAGTCCGTCCAGGTAGTTAAAAGTAGTAAGATCCATGGAGGGGATACCAGTCCTCAAAAACTCTTCCAGGTGCACGTCGGATGTAAAAAAGCAATTTACTCTTATATTTCTCAAATATTTTTAAAAGGCAGAATGGTTCATATTCCAAATGCTACCTATGTGTAAAAAATAAACAGAGTTGTGTATCAGACCTTTCATCAATATGTATGATGATGACGGACCCGGTTAGTGGCCCGAAACACGTCTGTTTCATTATTTTACATATAGCGTTTGGAATATGAATCTATTCTACCTTTAAACAATATTTTTAAATATAAAAATAAATAGCTTTTTCACATCGGACATGGACCTGGATAAATTGTGGTGCACGTTCGGGTCATACCCGACTCGAGTTTCGCCAGTAGCGGCTTCTTCCGGGGTTTCGCTACTGCGAAACTCGAGTCGGGTATTGACGCCGAACGTGCACCACAATTTATTTTTAAGGCCTGTTTTTTATCTATTTGTGAGTATAATATTAAAAATTTTCTTACTAAATAGAAGCTCTGCTGCACTATTTTTCCGTATCCTTTCTTTCTATACGGACCACTATGGAGTAAAGCGGAAACCAAAAGGGCTTCGATCGAGTTTCCATCTGGGAGGAAATAGTAACTCACACAGCCACCCGCTGCATACCGCAAGTGGAAACATGGGATCCACGTGAACATCGCAGAGCCAGTGAACATGGAGAACTGATGATCTTACCTTGTTATTACATGCTTACCAGATTTAAGGTACTGTCCCACATCTACATTGAATACCTGAAAGACGTTGATGCAGAGGGAAAAGCTTCTAGACAATTTGTGACTTTAAGGAATACTGGACTCCCATTCCTTCCTCTCTTCATGCGCCGTCATTTCTGAACAAAAGCCTGATCTTTTGTTTTCCAAAAATCTTGTTTTATTTCTTTTTACTTTTTAAACTTTATAGCCGGAGCAGGCAGGTACGCGATCGGCGCTTACCGTGCGCGCGGCTACATAGGAAGTGAATGAGAGCGCGCGCATGGTAAGCGCCGAGCGCGTACCTCCCTGCGCCGGCTATAAAGTTTAAAAAGTGTTTTAAACGCGACTACCGCGGTTTAAAACACTAACTAAAATAAGCTCCGGCACCAGCTCACCCTGAGCTGGTGCTCGGTATTGCCATCGGAAACCTGCCACTTCAAGTGGTAGGTTTCCTTTAAACCTTTTCCCATCACCTTAGGGCAAAATAGAGCCTTTGGGAGGTATTTATGATACACCGGTGCTCCAGGCGCAGGCGTACTATAGAAGCCCCATCTTCCTGCCATGGTGGATACATCATGAAGCCCAGACCTCTGCTGCACAATTCTACACCAGAAAACATAATAAATAATTGTCCTGTGTGTGGGTTGATGTGCTCATATAGTGGAATTTTATAAATTATACAACATAATAGAATATAAGTAGCCAGTAAATGCGCTGTGATTGGTCTGGTTTCCTGGAAGATGGTAAGCCCTAGGTTGCAAATCATTGTCCTAGTTATCCAACTAGTGTGAAACTCACTAAAGGAAATCTACCATCTAGAATCTCCTTTTTTTTTAGTAGATCCAGACGTAGATTCCTTATGGCTGCCCTATCCGTGTTTTATTAGATAATGGAATGCTGCTTATCTGTTTTAAACTATATTTTGTGTATATGCAAATTACTTTCAGAGGTAACTCTGGAAAGTTGTACCAGTGTGTTCACAAGTAGCATGGACAGGTGGGGGGGAAGCGTTTGGATAGGGTTGCGGCTTTGCAGCTCTGAAGGATATTTGCATACACATAAAATAAATTTGAAAAAATGGATATGCAGCTTTCTGTTGACTTCTAAATCATGTTTGAGGGTAAGGCAATGATTGTGAATCTACTAAAAACTATACTAATAGCCCCCTCAGGTAGAGTATAAAATGTCCTTTCTGGATTTCATTCTTTAATGTGAAGAAGGATTTCAGATGACTTTTTTTGGTTCTTTGCTGGTGTCATATTAAAGGAAATCTACCATCAGATTGCCTGATGTTAGATGACTATTACATACCTCCTTGCCCCATTCCTGTGTGTCCAAAGCTTCATTTCTTATATCTTTGCATGGTCGCATTTCTGTAAAAAATGAGTTTATAAGATATGCAAATTAGTCTGTGGTGCCCTGCAGAGCATCATCAGACTCCACAGTAATATAATGCTAGCCGTGTTCTGAGAGCCGGTGATGTTATCGTCTCTTTTAAAATTTCACCGGCTCTCAAAATGTGGCTGGCACTGCCACAGGGCAAGCATAAATGATATTACAGTGGAGCCTGAGGGTGCTCCGCAGAGCGCTGATTTGCATATCTTATAAATATATATTTCACAGAAATGCAGCCAGGTATATAATAATCATCTACTATCAGGTAATCCAATGGTAAATCTTCTTTAAAGATACCAATCTTATCTTCCAAAACACATAAGGCTTCTCTATGTAACCCGGGGACTGCCTACATACATATATATATATATTTATAAATAGTACTGTTATCCTCAGGCTGCCTATCGGTATTTGAGCACCCTTGTGCTTGTTATAATACCATTACACATTTGACAGCTATATTCTAATACTATTTATTTCCCCTAAACCTGTTGATTCATTACTGCATAAACCCTTTAATAGAACAGCTATTATCTTCAAACAATCCCTAGCGTAGCCGCTTTACTGCAGTTTAATTCCCAGCACAGCGTCTGATAATGAAGCCTATTTGTGATATGAAAGTGTTATGTAAACTCCTTGAGGTATTTGAGAATGATCATTTATATAGAATTCATAATTACGGAAGGTTTTGTTTGCATTATCAACTTCTCAATTTGCATTCTGGAAGCATTAGTGATTGCCCGAGGCCCAAATTCACTACAAATACTGGGATAAGTACTGTGAATGTAAATTACAGCTAATGTGCATTAAAGCTTCACATTCAGCCAGGAACAGAGAGCTAAGTGTCAGAGCCAGGAATACTATTGTTTCCTTCATAAATCTACCGTAATGCCTGTCACTTTGTGGCCAACAGCCATTGAAGTTTTATTCCAATTTCTGAGAAAAATCTTGGTAGAACATGGAGAACATAGATTGTATGAACCATTGTAATGCTACCTGGTAAAACAAGCCAGTATGGACCTGCCTCTATATGTTCTCAGGCAGAGGTAGAAGTTCTAGGACTCAGATATTATAAGTCTGTCTTTAAGTATTACATCCAATTTATATAATACTCATGTGGCAGAGGGGTCTTTAGACCTTTGTAGACACCACAGCCTTGCTTAACCTACAGCCACTGCATATACTATAGCTAGTTCGCTGTATAAAATAATACTGTAAAGTCTATGTACATCTATGGAACAATTTTCTACTACTGTGTCTACACATTACTGTTTTGTAATAGGTTTTATAAAAAAAATGGATTCTGCAGCAGCTATGTTTTATCCTATATAGGTAGCTGCTGAATTTGCAACACTGACCATATCATTCCCAATTCTGCAATTGGTAAAAAATCAGCTTAGGTGAGATACGGGATAAAGATAAAACATCATCATACAAATTTACATTCTAAAGATGGCTACAATTATAGCTAGTTCACTGAATTCATCCTCATAGAGTGTAAGCTCTTGGGAGCAGGGCCCTCACTCCTGTTTTTCCATATGACTGTTTGTACTTTTAAATGTATTATAATATTTGTATGTCTCCTATGTAAAACTCTGCGGAAATTGATTGTGCTAAACAAAGGTTATTATTATCATAAAATAATATGTAAAGAGCTGTAAAGTATATGTACACCTTTGGTTCATTTTCTACTATTGGTCTACATGTATTTTGGGGCAAAACTGTTTTGTAAAAAAAAAAAAATGTTGCTTGATTTAGATTCTGCAGCTGCTATGTTTTACCCTATATCGGTAGCTGCTAAATCTTTCACACTAACCATCTCAAGCCTGATTCCCCAGCCTTTTTTTTTTTTAAATAAGTCATAAATCGGCTTAGTTGAAATATAGGATGAAGAGAAGACGTCATCAAACAGATAAATTTGCATTCTAAATCAGTGTGTGTGTTGTAAAACATAGCAGCTGCAGCAAACATGGCTACATTTTAAGAAAACACCTATTCCATGTATTTTTATTTTACCTGTGAATAATTCAAAATTCATACAAAATGTCTAAAAAGTCCATAGTCGCATGAAGTAAATTTGACTTGGAATGTTAACTTTGGTGCCCGATTTGACCTGTAATGTGAATTTAAACATTTTGTCTCAATTTTTTGTGTAATTGAATGACATAAAAAGCGAACTGCAAATGTGTTAAGATCTTGTATAGTGCAAGAGTTTTGTAATAACTTAATAATCTGCAGAGATGTAGAAAAGTTTTGCTTTCTCTGCGGTTAGCAGACTGCGAAGGGACAGCAACATTTTTGGTTATTTGTTGTCCCGCATAAAGATGCATAATTCACATGTATCTTGTTATTTGGTTGTGTTGTCTGGGCTATTCATGGATCTTGGTTCCACTTTAAATGCATTTATCTAGTGTATGAAGACATTTTTTTCATGGAATTATATGAAGAAGGAAGAACAGAAATATTCAAGAAAGAAGGAAAGAAAGCAATCACCTGGTGAAGACATCTGGATAATGGGACTTCATGAACGCCCGTTCTAGTTCTTCTAGCTGCAGGTTACTGAAGGTGGTACGATATCGGCGCTGCTTCCTTTTTCCTGTGGACAGTTCAGAACCAGTATTCAGCTCTCTGTCATCTTGCTCCTTCTTCTCTCCTTGTTGATCTTCATGGATGTTCCTTGATTCGTTTCCAGAAGTAATGACTCCACCAGTCCCTCTATATGGTTCATTGCCTGTGATGTATTCTTGGGAATTTGATGTTGGTTTATATATGATCTTCACAGGTGAAGAAGAATTACCTATTGGAACTAAAGAAAAGACATAGATTGTAAGCTCTTTTGGTTTTCACATGATCTTAGTAGCAGAATACAGTTCCCAGATCAATTGGAATTAAGGCAGGATCTATTGTAGAAGAGGAATATAAATACAGGTGGTCCCCAGGTTACGTACAAGATAGGTTCTGTAGGTTTGTTCTTAAGTTGAATTTGTTGGAAATGTGTATTTATAATTGTAACCCCAGCCAAAATTTTTTTTGGTCTCTGTGACAATTTTAAAACTTTTTGGTTGTCATAAGAACCAGGATTAACAATAAATCTTAATTGCAGACACCATTGCTAACTGTTACATCTGATCATTTTAGCCTAGGGCTAAAGTATAGTAAATAACCAACATCCAGAGGTCTGTTTGTTTGTAACTAGGGGTCGTCTGTAAGTTGGGTGTTCTTAAGTCTGGGACCATATATATATATACCGTATATATATATATACATACATGACAAAAAGTATCCAGAAGCACCAGTAACCACAGCGGGTGCACACCATGGACTTGATCTATATATATGAAAAAAGTTGGAATGTGTCGTCTTATAGATTGAAAAGTTACCCAATTCCTCAACGTTCATCAAAAACAATACGTATTATAAAGCCCATCAGTTACTACTGTAGTATCCACATTTTTTGCAGTTGAAGTTATTTTTAAAATCTTTAACATCAAACACTTTTAACCCAGTCCTATTACACATATTACCTGAACCTCCCAGCTGTAGATAAGGCACCAGTCATAGAAGAATCTCCATGTCAGCTCAGAACACATAGTGATGTATGCAAGTTATTAGTACTTACCAGAACTCTTTAGGGTGACTCCCTCTCCAGGACTGTTCTTACCCCCAGGACTCCCCAGGATGCTATCTATGAAGTAGGAGGTGAGGAGCTGTGCAGGAGGATGGGGATCTTTGGAGCTGTCCAGGGATGAGGGTGCTGGAGTCTGCATGGTTGGTATGTGACTCTTCTCTGTGATTGCTGGAAAGACGCAGCAGGTACTGGACATAGGAGGACATGCTCCCCTGCTCTTCTCATTGGTCCTGTTGATGTCCCTCACCACCTCGGTGTCACATAGTCCATATCATCTGGTGTGGGCAGTTCCAAGCATGAACTGGTGCATGGACTTACACGACACAGGGAGGCAGAGATTATAATTCAGGAACTATTGTCCCCTTCTGTATAAAGACTTCTCACTGACTCAGGCAGCTGTAAGGTTGATTTAAATACTAATGCGGTTTATGTAGTTCTGAGCTGAACACAATCATTAGTAGAGAACCAGCTCTATTTTTACAGCCTTTATTACATCCGTATTTCACAATAAATATATTTGTTACTAAATGGAAAAGCAGCATTTTATAGCACACGAATATTTGTTTAGGGAAAGAGCTAGTAAATCTAAAGCAGTAGAAGTAGTAAGAAGGAGTTGTAATAGATGAAGAAGTAAAAAGGGTTTTGGTGCATATCATATATGACAAGTACATGGAGTTGATGTCCATGAGATGCATTGATGTCCAACCAAAATCTAATTTTCTTTATTCGTAGTCTTTGCCTCTAGTGTAGATCCCCCAAAAAGTCATGTACATATTATAGGTCACATTTACTTAGCTCCGTTTATCAGTTTTCTGTTGGATTTTGCATGGTCTTTCTGGTGCAAACTACTTACACAGGTATTTAAGAAGGGTCCGCACCACATGTGTGTCGAATGCAAAGCTTTTCTGGTGCGGCTGTTCTATTCTTTATGCCTCACAATTTTCTGCACTAAAGGAGGCGTTCTGGAGCTCAGTCGCAGCATGGACCAGATTTAACATCTAAAGTTTGACAGAATTGTATTGCACGACCCATGTTAAAGGTGAACCAAAAAAAATAGTGGTGCACTCTGTCGGGGCAGTGCAGGGAGAGCTAGATCCATAAAGAACAGGCACCAGAAATCCTTAATCTGGATCAGATAGTACAGACTAAACTGTTCTTAGTAAATGTGCCCCTATATGTGAAGATAAACATCAGATTATGAAGATTGCTGATGATTTGAAGGTAAGTTGAGGACTAATCAGATGCAGGCTGACAATTCCTATTTATTGGGCACAAAACTTGCAGTATAGTGTTCCCTGGGGTGTCCTACATTGTGCTCCTAAATTATAAATGCTCCTATATATAAGACATGTAATGTGACACCCTCACAATATTATAACACACCATAGACTTATTTATTACATACAATTATTATATAATTTACTCCAACTCACTACCCCCACAAACTACAAACAACTTATTAGTTAATATACAGCACCCCATAATTTATTGATACGCAGCACCACATAATTAATTTATTTACATACAGCAGTTCCCTTATTTTTATACAGCACCCCCTAAATGAGTTGGTACACAGGATCCCCTAATTATGTACAGCATTTCACTATTCTCAATATAAAGCACCCAATGATCTATATACTGCACACTCTCATTTATAGACAGTGACACAAAGCTAACCCCTTAATGACGAGGCCTTAAAAAGGTTTAATGACCGGGCATTTTCAGCACTGTGCAGATGTGGTGGTTTATGGGCCAGAACTTTATTTTTCTCTGCTTCTTTGAAAATGTTTGCAGTGATTTCTGTGCAACACTGAGTGACATTTTTTGTAATGTATACTCCATTTTTTATTTCCAAAATTATCATTATGAATACATACGGTACCCTTGTACATCTTTTTGATATACTGCACAATATATGAAGTTTTGCTTAATCAGGGCAAATACAGCAATATTTTGTAGTGTAGGCAGGATATTTTGTCAATTTATTGAGATACTAATCAATTGTCAAATATAAATCAATCAAATTAATCAATATAAATAATATTAAATGTTAACTTTACAAAAAGTGATTTTTTTGTAATGCATACTACTTTTTTATTTTCAAAATTATTATTATGAATGCATCTCCTAGTGTATTGATCTTTTTTGATATACCGTACAATATGTCAATTTTGTTTAACCAAGGCAAATACAGCAATATTTTTTACAGTGTGGGCAGGAGATTTTTTGCCAATTTTTTTAGATCAATTATTAAATATTAATCTTTCAAATTAATATTAAGTTATATAAATAATATTAATGTTAATATTGATAAATATTAATGTATTCACGTATATATCTATATCATCTATATTTCCCACATGAGGCCTAGGCTGCTCATCATCAAAAGGTCTTTGGTGTCCATGCATTGCAATAACACCATGGGCAGGGGGCGTCAATTCAAAATTTTTACAAAATGTACCGTATGTTCATGCCTTCATTGTAAAACACCAAAAGATATATAACCAGCAAAATAAATTTAAGCCATTTATGTAATGGATTTTTTCATCCCTACCAGAAAAAGATAAAGTGTGAGAAAAGGCAATCAAATATTGCACAAGCTTAAAGGGGAGTTCCAATATTACACACTAGGAAAGAGGTAAATATCTGTTTGCTGGGCTTCAGATATGAGCAGAACAAGTGATCAAAAAGTCCCCATAACTGCTCCTGGATGTCTCATAGAAGTGAATGGAGCGAGTGTGATCAGTTCTCCAGTGTAAGAGGAACGCAAAGGATTTTTACTGATCAATTTTGAAAAATGGTTCAAGTTGCACCTGTATCACATGGATGAACTTTTTACATGTATTTTAGTCTGTTTGATCATGGAGGAAACAGACCACAAACCAACTTGTGTTTTTGTCCTGAATGGTGTTATCTACAGCAAACACTACACTGATAGGTTCACATTTATTAAGTGTTTGTGGCAGTTTTTTGCCTGACTTTGCACTGAAAAGAAGGTGCAGACTGATTGTACATGTATTTATGAAGTGTCTGTGCCCGTTTTGTATTGTGGCGGCACAAAATTCTGCACCACATTTAATGCAGCGTCAAGGCAGAATTGTGTCGCACGATCTATGTGAAAGGTGCACAAAGAAAAGTTGGTGCAGACTTCCCGAGCAGTGCAGAGGGCGCCAGATTAATGAAGACCGTGCACCAGTTTTGATGAATGGGGTGCACTCTGCACACTCCACAGGCAGCTGAACATAGTACTATTACTTTTGATAAATGTGTCTGCAACACAAATTGGGGCACATTTACTTATCAGGTCACTCGACTTCACTTAAAGTGCATTGTCCGTCTATAATGCTGCGTGCGCCAAAAATCATGAATGTGTCGCTTCCCTCCACTGGTCTGACAAATTTCACCATCTTTTTTGTGGTGCATCTTTAACATAGGGCGTGCAACACAATTTGAAAATGAAATACGGGGCTCCGTCCGAATCAGTCGGACCGACGGCACGCCCCCTAATTTGTGTCGCATGGAAGCCCAGCGCAGCTGTGGCATAAATAGGGTCACAAGCGACACAGTCGCAGTGCAAACACTCCTTAAATACCCATGCAAGCCATTTCAGCCATGAAGAATGCGAACAGTCCGACTAAAGTGCGTCGCAAAGCCCTTGGTAAATGTGCCCCACTGTCCTAAATATATGAAAACAGGTGCAATCTGCCTTGGTGCAGTTTGCTTCACTAATGTGCAGATAATCCAATAGTGCCACATGCTCTTAGGAAATCCTGTCTGTTTTCAGGATGTGACCTAGTTGCACTTTGCTTCATGCTGCAGAATTGTGGCGCTCGTCAGTAAAAAATGTGGTGCAAACTCTGACTAAGCAGTAATACTCGCCTTTAGGTGCAACCCCACAAACACTTCATAAATACATGTGCAAGCCCCAGAGATGTTCTTTTTACTGCAAATATAGACAAAAAACTCTCACAATGATTTATCTGGGCCATTGTTCTCACTAATAGTATCGTTTAATGTTCCTTAATATTCATCATAATGCAGAGTTGGAAAAAATTATGCCATTATGCCATTTTTTACTATGGTTTCTATGTTCATGGTGTCCACTATATGACAAACTACTTGGATAAGCCACCAAAACATCAGCTGCACGTGACTCAAGCAGATTATTCTCTTCCCTAATATGTCTAAGGCATTTCTCTGTACATAACCAGCCCCTATGTGTGAGCTTACAGGGCGGAGTGCAGTGCATACATTTATTTAGGTCCACATAAGTGAGAATAAGGGGATTGGTGTGGGCATTATAAGAAATCAGGATAAAAATACAGCTTTTGGCAAATCTTTGAGCCTGGCTCAAATAAAAATCTGCCTTTGTTGCCCACCAAAAATAGCACACACCTGGCTACACATTTTACAAAAATCTTTACACAAGGGACATGTTTTTTTCTGGCGTAGAACCAGCGTTTGACAGATTTTAGGCACCTAAATGTGAATAGTCCTTTCCCCATCTTCCTGACATGTGGCTGAGAATGGGAATACTTCATCTTGCCTATAAGAGGGATGGGAGTTGCAGAATATCTCTTTAAATTGTAGCCAAATGTAGCCAATTTCACAGCGTCCACCATTATGATACGTCTGGTACATCTGTAAATTTTATGAATAATGGCAGATCAGTCGTTGGAATATTTCACACTTCTATAAATCTGTTCTTGTGTATTCAGGTTGCATGTGTTGTCTCCCTCTTGTGGAGAGATAACTGTATTACACTATGTAGCTTTGCTCTTGTGAATACTGATAGTGTATCTTTACTTATATCCATGGGCCACATTTATATAAAGTTATATACTTTCTGTATTCATCCATCCATTTCTTAAAAACGAGCCCGTGATCACGTGATATACAGGTTGTACTTTGACTAATAGTAGATTTACAGTTTTATATTCATCACATGGCCATTGACTGATCTTAAAAAAAAAAAAATAATGAAATGACAGCAAACAGAGATGTAGAAAACCATTAGGATTTGATAGGGAGGTGTATTGAGAAATTGATTAATTTTCCATAACATAGACAAACATTAATTTGCTGAATCTGGAAAAGGCCATTTGATTCCTTGGAAATGTTTAACTAATGGGGGCCATATGGGATGCAAGGGAGCACATTTACTAAGGACAGTGCAGTCTGTACTATGTGCAGTGTGCCTGTGCATTGCACAGAGGGCGCCAGATTCAGGATTTCTGGCACACGTTCTTCATGAACACGACACACTTCTGTCTGACTCTTCATGATAAATCTGATACACAGTCTGACTGAACACCAGATCTCACCCCTCAGTGCAGAAATGTGTGCAGCCGCGCTACAAAAGGGTTGCGTGTGACACAAATGTGGTGCAAACACTTAAATACCTGTGCAAGCAGTTTTCACCTTGAAGAACGGGAAAGTCCAACAGAATACTGGCACACGGCTCTTAGTAATTGTGCCCCAATGTCTTGGGTTCTGGTCCTATCAGGTCTCTTAGTGCTCACTTATCTATTCATAAGTATGTGGAAATGTAAGAGCACTTTTTGTAAGGAAAACTATTATAACGAAGCTAAGTGGCTTTGACGGTTCACCTTGTGTACTGATTTAATATATGAGCATAGATTATACTACGATTCACCCTCTCTGCTAATGCCTGCTAATGCACTTACTCAGAGCAGGGGGGAGGGGCTGTTGTGTTCAGTGAACAGATCTCACACACCAGCGCACTAGAGTGCTCCAAATTCAGCTACAATCCTGGAATATGAATGTATTTTTCACAATTCTGCTGCTACTAGCATCTCACAGATATTAAAATAGAAATAGTTGGGGCTACTCAGCAAACACTTCCCACCTGCAGATGATTTCTAAAAGCTGTGCTGTTGGGTAGTTTAGAGTATCACTAAACAAGAAAAAATAGAAAATTCCAGAAAGTATCCAAAGCACCAGCATTCAGCACATCCTATTGGAGCTATATACAATATGAGGAAAGATATGTCTAAAATACTTTATCTTTAATACAAATCATAAAAAAACATAAACAAGACCAGTATATGTAGCTACATATGTAGCAGTGTCGTAACACTTTTTTTTGACTTTTTCAAAAACTGTTGTAGTGTGCAATCTGCACTTTCAACAGATAAATTGCAACCTTGTGTTGTAAAGAATGTCCTGTGTAGTTTCCCAGTAGAGTTAAGCGCTGTGGTAGGAACAGAATGATATTCACACAATACTTTGTTGTTGAGATATGGTGCAATATGTTGTTGTATGTAGTTAGTGCATCAAACACCACAAGATCAATGATACATTCTCATATCGTATGTCAGCAACATGTTTCTTTTAGTTGCAACAATGAAAAATGAAGATGAGTTGTGGTAACGTTACTCACGGCCCCTGCTAAGCACTTTGTGTAAACGTGTATCTCCTTCGGCGTTGTCTCTGCTTGACTGCGCATGCGTGGAGGCCAATTGAATGGTTACGGAGAGTAATTTCAACAAAAACCGCATGTTGTAAGAAACGGAGCTCCATAACCATTCAATTGGCCTCCACGCATGCCAATTGAATGAAAGCTCTAGTCCAGAGCTGAAACGCGTCGCACTGTATTTTTAATACGTTATGCATATGCTCATTTTATGAGATAAATATTTTTAACAATAATAAAAGAGATTCCTTTATCCATTGGATCTCTACGTCCGCTGTTTGCACCAAGCGCCTTCCTGAACCTCTCGTCGGGCTCTTCCTCCAAAAGTTTTGTCTTGCAATAGGATCACTGCATCAAGACAAGGGATCATTGAACCCCCCATCCATTTCTATGGGAGTGAAGGTATTCCTGCGGCTTCTGGAGAAGTCATTAGCGACAACTGCTGCGGTATCAGGTGGGATTAGGGAAAACCTCTTCGAATTCCTAGGAGGGAAATCTTTGATGAGGCAAAAATTAGTCCTTGAAACCAAAATGGATTCAGTATGTGAAATTGTGTTCACACAATTACGTGCATTCCTACTAAACACATGCGTTTTTAATTGGGTGAAACATTGCTTTTTTTATTATGTTGGAATAAAGAAATACTTTTTCGAGGAGTGCTGCTTCAGCCGCTTTTGAAGACTTGCACTCGTGATTTACCTACACAATTTTCTCGCTTTCTTCTGCATTTATATTTGGGTGTATATGTTTTGCTCATTCATGTCAATGATTATGGTAAACAAGTAAAACATATGTGTAAAAAAACCTCATGCATGTGCATTGTGAGAGCCCAGCCTAAGGGGTTACAATGTAGACTTCTACTCAGATCTTTGATGTAATCGGCTTTATGGGACATATAGCAAACACAGATCTATATTTAGCCATCCCAGGGAAAAGGCAAGTTAATTATAACCACGATAGAAACTCCTGCCTCACTGCTACATCTTGTCGCCCACTGCCTCATAGATAACATGTCAGAAGGTCATCACCATTTATTCTGGGACGATAGAATCTGCTCCCATAGGAACCTGTCACTTCCAGCAATTACATGGCCTTCCTTGCTTTTCTCTAACAAATGATATTGGTTTATGGTTGTTCATTAATTTGTTGTTCTCTTTGGACACTTTTTAAGTTGTTGAGAAAAACCTTAATGTAAAGAAGCTGTTCAGTAGTGTCTCCTGAAAGCTTCAGGATTTATAGGAGATGCAAATATAAGTCTTTCAATTTCCCTACACAAAAGGGGAAAGGTGGTGGTGGTGGGGTAAACACTGAGAAAGTATACACCCTTGTATTTTAGAGATGAATATGACGTAAGCCGACACCTGGGACCAGGAAATAAGTGGCACCCAGGTTTCACCAGAGCCCGCCACAAAGCAGGTTGGACTGTGTGGTGCCACCAGGTCGTTCCACAGGCGCAACTTTGTCCACCATGGCATCAGAAGGTTGTAAGACCTACTAAGGACAAGATGTTATTTCTTTATTTCCTTAATGGAAACCTGTCAGAAGAAATTGTCCCAATAAACCACTACCAGTATGTTGTAAAGCAGTCAGTGGCGTAACACTTACGGTAGCAGAGCGTGCAACCACGACCCGGCCCCATTGGGGGGGGAGAGGCCTGCAATGGCACACTGCCGTCCGGACTCTTGTGACAGCCAGGGGCATAACAACAATTGGGGCCCGTGCTCCATCCCTCCGCCCACCCGATGCCACGCTCCACCAAGTCTGCTCGCCCAATGCTCCGTCTGCTCGCCTGACCAATGCTCTGTCCACTGCACCCGCCCGCCCGATGCTCCGTCCGCTGCACCCGCCCGCTCCATGCTCCGTCCACTGCATCCGCCCGTCCGATGCTCCGTCCCCTGCACCCACCTGCCCGATGCGCCGCCCGTCCGCCTGATACTCCGCTCCATCCACTCTGCCCGTCCGATGCTCCGCTCCGTCTGCTGCTCCGCTGGCTCGCCCGATGCTCCCTCCGCCCAATACCACGAACTGCCGGTCGGATGGGACATCCAGCCACCCTTTCACCAGCAAAGACGCCTGAGGGCCCTCTAACTATACATGTGAGTCCCTCTATGTATGTGCTGTGTGAGTGTGTGTATGTGCTGTGTGAGTATGTATGTGCTCTGTGAGTGTGTGTATGCATGTGCTTTGTGAGTGTATATGTTGTTTGTGTATGGTGTGTGTGGGCTATGAGTGCATATAGTGGTGTGTGTATGCTGTGAGTGCATATGGTGGTGTGCGTGCGCTGTGAGTGTGCGTGCACTTTGTGTAGGTATATGGTGTGTGTGTATGTATTTGGTGTATGTGGTGTGTGCCTATGTGCTGTGTGAGTGTACATGGTGTGTGTACATGTGGTGTATGTGGTGTGTGTATGTGTATTTGCTGTGTGCATATGTGATGTGTGAGTGTACATGGTGTGTGTGTATGTTCTGTGTGAGTGTACATGGTGTGTGTGTATGTGCTGTATGAGTGTTTACAGTGTGTGTGTATGTATGTGCTGTGTGAATAAGGTGTGCATGTATGTGCTGTGTGTGTATTTGTTGTGTGAGTGTACATGGTGTGTGTATGTTCTGCGTTAGTGTACATGGAGTGTGTGTATGTTCTGCGTTAGTGTACATGGAGTGTGTGTATGTGCTGTGTGTGTATATATGTGCTGTGTGTGTGTATAAGGTGTGTATGTATGTGCTGTGTGTGTATTTGCTTTGTGAGTGTACATGGTGTGTATATGCTGTATATAATGTACCTGTGTGTATGTTTTATGTGTATGTATATGCAACATGTCTGTTTATACTGTATGTGCATATAAACTGTATGTACATGTGTACATAAATGTGTGTGTATAAGTGTATACATGTTTGTAAGTGTGAACAAGTATAGAAATGTGTGTACTGTCACCGAGAGGTGGCGATTGGGACAAACTGATCCGTAAAAAAGAAGCTTAGTGGACTTTCAATCTGGATTTGGTAAAACCAAATGGTATTAATGATTTTGTCTCCTATGCATGCTTCATAGAACAATAGTGGGAATGAACATCAATCTCAGACGCAGGATGTTTCTGGCTAATACAAGTGCCTATTGCGTGTGACACTTTGGGGCACATTTACTTACCCCGTCCTGTCGGCATCCCCGAGGTGCGCTGTCCGACGAGGATGAAGTCCAGCGCGATTCACAAAGATTGTGCGCCCTACATGTGTTGCTCTGCATGTGTCGCTTCCCCGCTGAGGTCCGCCGGAGTTCACCTTCTTCTTCCTGGTGTATGTGAGTGGATGTCTTGCGACACAATTTGATTTTCAAATCCCGCACTTGGTCCGAATCAGTCGGGTTGTCCGATGGCCACGCCCCCCGGCGCGATTGTACCAAAATCCAATCACGTGCGCCAAAAACCCCTGTTAAATGCGGCGCTAATTGGAAATAGTCGGGAAACCCGACAGAATTGCGGTCTGCGAACCCTTTGTAAATGAGCCACTTTGTCTTAGCTAATAAAATTGTATTATGCACTTTTACTTTATCTTTTAGGTGCAGATTGTTCATAGGAATGCCTATTGGAGTTATGATTAGAGATGAGCGAGTATACTCGTCCGAGCTTGATGCTCGTTCGAGTATTAAGGTACTCGAAACGGCTCGTTGCTCGGATGAGTATTTCCCCTGCTCGAGATCGAGCATTTAATTAAAAAAACACAGTGAAGAACAATGAAGAATAGAATAAAAACAGTGAACACAGGTTCATTTAAGTGAAAAACACAGTGAAAAACACAGTGAAGAATAGATTACAGATGTTCGGCACATCTGCTTACTTGTCGGAAGATACGCGCGGAACGGTGCGAACAAAATAGTATGTGAAGAACAATATATATGTGTGAAGAACACATTGAAGAACACGGTGAGCAGGAGAGACACAACGGGGAGCAGCACAGAGACACCGGGGAGCAGCACAGAGACACCGGGGAGCGGCACGGAGACATCGGGCAGCGGCACGGAGACATCGGGGAGCGGCACGGAGACATGGGGGCACGGAGACATCGGGGAGCGGCACGGAGACATCAGGGAGCGGCACGGAGACATCGGGGCACGGAGACATCAGGGAGCGGCATATAGACATCGGGGCACGGAGACATCGGGGAGCGGCACGGAGACATCGGGCAGCGGCACGGAGCGGCACGGAGACATCGGGGCACGGAGACATCGGGGAGCGGCACGGAGACATCGGGGAGCAGCACAGAGACATCGGGGAGCGGCACAGAGACATCGGGGAGACTTCAGTGGAAGAAGAGCAGCGGATCCCGGGACAGCGTATCTCCCGACAAGTAAGCAGATGTGCAGAACATCTGTAATCTATTCTTCACTGTGTTTTTCACTTAAATGATCCTGTGTTCACTGTTTTTATTCTATTCTTCACTGTTCTTCACATCTGATAACTTGTCGGGAGATAATATACGCGCGGAACAGTGAAGAATAGATTGCAGATGTTTGCATACATCTGCTAACTTATCAGAAGACATTCTTTTTCAATTAATTAACACATTTTATTCCCGAACCATGGTCCCTTTGAAAAATGCATCTGGAAAAGTTTGTCTCGAATAACGAGCACTCGAGCATTTTAGTGCTCGCTCATCTCTAGTTATGATATATTCATTACATTCATTACACAATGTGGATTCTGGGTTGGATATGAATGCCCCTTTTTTGTGAATCATATTGGTTGTCTACCTACAATTGTTCAGGTTGTCAACCTCTTTAGTAAAGGTGGCGGAAGCGTCACTGCTCCCTTAGTGATGGGTTAATGCTTTACCTCCATTGGAAGGCCGAAAGTTAAGTCCGCCTACCAGTGGGTGTGGCTTTGATTGCTGTCTCACTGGGACCATTGCCTCTGCCGCTCACCCCACCCTCCTGATCATGTGACAATGTCATGTGATATCCTGGGGGGAGCGGCGCTTGGTGATGATGCGGAGGCTGTGGTCACATGATGGACTGATGTTCAGTGCGGATTGGGTGGATACAGCTTTGTGGGTGTTACCCAGAAGTGCATTGAGCACTATAAATATGGGCGAGCTGGGGGCAGGCCATGGCTATAATCTAATGCCAGGGGCACGCTTGCACCATGCGGCCAAGTCTTGATAAGTTTGTTTGAACCTAAATCTGTAGACCTACTTTAACCCCTGAAGAACTCATGTCTAAGTGAAATACGTATAGGGTTATGAAGTATTAGGGATTTAGGGCCTAGATGTATTGACACTACAAGCCAGGGATCTGAATGGGGATGAGAATGGCTAGATGTAATGAATAATGAGATACTAGCACACCCTTACTTACTGATTTGCCCTGAGGCTTATGTGAGAATTAAGGGAGCAGTGAACAATGCACCTTAGTGACAAATACGTCTACACTAGCCCTACCCTTTAAGTGTTGTGTGTGTGTGTTTTTATCCTAGTGAGCTCATTTTGATAATTAAAGATTAAATAAAAGCTAAGTTTTAGCGTTATCATAAAGTGCCTCTAAAGTTTGCACTGAATTAAATAGAAATGTGTGTATATGAAAGTGTAAAAGTGTGTGTGATTGTATAAACATGTATACAAATATGTATATATATTGATTTTTTAAAGAGGAAGGGGGACCCCATGCAGAATTTTGCCGTGGGGCCCAGCCTCTCCTAGTTAACGCCTCTGAAAGCAGTATTATACCTCCCAGATCATGCTTCTTTTATGGCCCTGTGTTGTGGCATCATCCATAAATCAACTTTGAAGTAGCACATAAGTTGGTTGTATAAAGTAATAGAGATGGAGAGGTTTGCACTCAAGTCAAGCTCTCCCCGCCGCAGATGTTCCCCTCAGTTATGATTCACATTGTGCACCAGACTGGATAAGAAGCTGGAAGTCGTTTATTAGGTCAATTTCTGCTGACAGGTTCCCTTTAAATGTAAAACGACAGAGTTCAGAGAATCTTCTTTCTTCTGCTCTTGAATGTATAGCATTTATAGCATATATATCACTGTAATACTGTAATTTTTTCCTATATATGAGGGGTTAAAGTGTTTTGTAAAGTTTCGGGTTTGTGAAGTACAGAAATTTGGATCCAGATGGCAAAGAACACGTAAAATTTCAAATGCAAATGAGCACCAATCCAAATTATATAGCATGTCAGTAACATTAAGCTTTGTCAAACTGCCAATTGCTTGGCCAATAATTATAGCTCCAGACTAAAATAAACTTATTTTTAACCCTGCAATTTGCCATGGTAAACTCTGCAACAAACATCATTTTCCCCAAAGTAATTTCAATGTATTTAAAATATATATTTCCAACAACTGGATTAGTATAAAATGTAACGTACACTATCTATTACATACTCAGATATCCAGGCAATTAGGTTTACTGTACTGCGGCAATATATAATATGGACAATGGTGTGAAATATCTGCTGGCATTGAGCAATCTATTCTTATACAGGAATGCAAAAGCACATAGAATGGAGACACTAGACCCTATGGGGGGATTTATCAGAAGTGTCTGAGAGCAGAACTGTTATAATTGTCCATGGCAACCAATCAGAAATCAGCTTTCATTTCCCCACACCTGTTTATTAAATTATACCTGAGCTCTGATTGGTTTCCATGGTCAACTAGAACAGTTTTGCCTAAGACACTTTTGATAAATCTCCCCAGTGAGGCGGTGAGGCACATATATTATATAAGATGAAAGGGAGTGCCAGCCCAGTGCATATACTCAATTATCAAATAGGGGCACTACTATGTAATGCTACATTTCACCTTTAGGGACCTTTTCATCCATTAGTGAAGGAGAATAGCACACATTGGGGCAGATTTACTTACCCGGTCCATTCGCGATCCAGCGCCGCGTTCTCTGCGCTGGATTCGGGTCCGGCCGGGATTCATTAAGGTAGTTCCTCCACCATCCACCAGGTGGCGCTGCTGCGCTGAAAAGCATCGGAACGCACTGGAGTTCACCGAGCCGGGCTGAGTGAAGATAAGTGCAAGCTCCGCAACAGATTTTTTTTTTTTTAAAAATGCGGCGGTTTTTCCGAATCCGTCAGGTTTTTGTTCGGCCATGCCCCCCGATTTCTGTCGCGTGCATGCCAGCGCCGATGCGCCACAATCCGATCGCGTGCGCCAAAATCCCAGGGAAATCGGCGCAAGTCGGAAATATTCGGGTAACACGTCGGGAAAACGCGAATCGGGCCCTTAGTAAATGACCCTCATTATCCTAGATATAATAGAGCAATATGCAAAAACCCTGGATAAGGTCTAGGAAAAAACTGCAGTAAAATAAAAAATTACTTTTTAAAACTTTATCAGAGGGGGGAGAGTGAGCCTGAATATGAAACAATACCGCTGTCTCTGTTTGCTTGATGACCACCCTAGTTGATGGCCCCCCATATAATGACTAATTTGAGGGGTTATGGAGAAGGGAAAGCCAAAGTCAGCAAGCCAAGCCAAAGCAAGCGACTAGGTCAAAATAAAATCTGTAATCAATATAGAGCAATTGAAGGGACACAGCAAAGCCACAATACAACCATGATGAGATGGTCTGAAAAATAAGCAAAAAGTGGTCAACTCTAAGCAAGGTCATGCAGTATACACACACAGGGCCGGCGCTATGGGTAGGCAAAGGTGGCAATTGCCCAGGGCCCCCTGAAAGGGGAGAATCTCTTCTTTCAAATGAATCTTGAATTTTGTTTCTAGGTGCTATGGATCCAGAGATATTCAGGTTTAAAGTGAGAATATCAGGTGCCATTTTATATATAAAAATCACTCCCGACGGCCGTTTAACAGTTAATATCTCCGTTTTCCTAAAACATAGAAACACATGTTTAGATTCATATAAAAGAGGAGACTCTCTTCTTTCATAGGAAAAAAGAAGTGAGGTTCTATGTGCTACAGAGCCAGAGATACAGCCCCCTGAGGTGTAGCCCCCTCCAGATTCTTAGCCATCAGGCTACAGGGAGAGTTTGCTGCACACAGGAGCTGCTGCACCTCACAGATAATGGAAAAAATCCCCTTTTATGTTACTACATTTTGAGAAGGAATAATATCAACTAATATTCATGTTTTAACCCTTCTTTATGCAGAACTATCTAAGAACACTCTTTCTCTCTTATTCCCTTTAATTTTGTGATAGTTTTTTTTTGTTGGGAAAATTGACTGATACAATGAAAATTTTATCCTCTTCGCCTAATGTGACTACACCGCAACCAGAACATGTCCATAAAGTTATATGTAACACCAAAAACACTCACATGTTCTGGAATAAAGTTTTTATTTCCCACCATCCTCCATTATTTACACCTATGTTATGACGTTCTCACTCTCTTTCTTATGAAGCGCGGAGGACTCTGTTATTGTGCGGCTAATACAATGGCGACATCTAAATGAGACTTATTATCTCATTAGCTTGGTTTATGGATATATAGTTATTTATTTGGGTGACCATTGTGTAAGGAACATACAATGATAGATCTGGGTGAATTTTCTGCAGTTCCCTTTGCTGCATATTTTGGTGAATATATTGGTGTGGGGTCTGTATGATCTCCTCACATTTTACTGTTTTAGGAAAGTATGTTTTCTTTTTATAAGTATCTGGATTTGTACATATTTTAGAGGAAATTTTGAATGTTAATTGCCAAATGCATCGCCTGGTTGTCTGCTTTCTATTCTATAGGTTTTATGGCGCCTTTACTGTTTATTCTGTTTTATTTCTATATTTTGCAGGTTGTGACTGTCTAAAAATGTCTAGCTGAAAAGCAGATATCTAGTTATTACAGTTTTAGTGATATTTTGGGATTTATTTATGTGAAGATATCAATATGGGACATTTGTGAACTCTACACATGTCCATCTATTACATTTAGGAGATGTGAAGGTAAATATTTTATGTTTGGAACAATTTTTTGCCATCAGTCAAATTTAAGTATTTTTTATAAAATGTTTCAGTTTGAATCAAAATTGCGCCCATGTCTATAAACTCTTTGATGCAATTTTGAAAAATATCGGTCCCTCTCCCCAATGAGCCTCACAGTCTAATCAACCTACCAGTCATTTTTTGGAGTGTGGGAGGAAACCGGAGGAGCCGGAGGAAACCCACGCAGACACAGAGAGAACATACAAAATCTTTGCAGATGTTGACCAGCACTGCAAGGCTGTAGTGCTAACCACTAAGCCACCATGCTGCCCATCAATCTTCCTATGATCTATCTCCTGTAAAAATTCTCCAAAATTACAGTATGTTTTATCATACTAAAGGGAGCCTCTTGCTGATTGTGACTGGTCATAAAATAGTTTTATTTTGGGGCCCCACTTTTAGTTTTGCCCAGGGCCCCACTTTGTCTAGAACCGGCCCTGCACACACAGGTAAGTAAAACAAATAACTGCCAGGGAAATCCAGCCCAAATGAAGGTTTAGAATTCAGCTGATTGAGAGGCAGCTGAGCAAACCACTCAGCCTAGCACTGGCCACTGGAGAGGTGTCACTTATAGGTTCAATCAGTCTGTGGCCACAAAGTGCATTTTAAAAACAGTTTATAGTTCAACTACTTTTAGTTCAACATTTTTTTCAGTATACTGATACCTAACCTGCCTGGGAGTGGTTTTACTCTAAACAACTGGCAGCACCACTAAAGCCCATCAGCCACTGCAAGATTGGTGCAATGAATAAGTCACCTACTACACACAAAGATAGGTTACAAAGACCATGTCCGCCAGGCAAGGCACCCATATAATAAACTTGGGGGGATATTTAACAAACTTCTCAGTCTATGATTACACATGTGCATTGTTAAGGTCACATGCAAAGACAGAGCAAAAAGGATCAATTCTCACACTACCCCCTTGTGTAGCTCCTGGACCCCCATTTACACCCATACACATTGCCTAGGCACCACCACTATAACAATAACATTCAAAGGCAGAGGTTAGACAGCAGGCGACTACAGAGACAAAACATACATTTCAGGAATATGCAAATAGAAAGTGTGAGACATGTGACAAGCACATAATACTACAAAATAATCCTATCAAAACAAGTGATGGAGAACCTTTTAGACACTGAGTTCCCAAACTACAAGCAAAAGCCACTTATTTATCGCAAAGTACCAACGTAGCAATTTAAGCAGTGACCTCTTGCTCCCTTCTCTGTCATAGCTTTCAATGGCATCAGTATCCTGAGAACACCAATACAGTAGAAAGAAGAAGTGATAAATTCAGGGTTCGCCGAATAGAAAGAATTTTTGGACCTGGAGCCGGTGCTAAAATGATAATCCAGACCTGCCCACGCCTTTCCATTCCTCCTGTAGTCTCATTCAGCACTAATGCTTTAAGATAGCACTTAGCGCAGCAAGTCCTGGGCTGTCTGGGAATCCATGAGGATTCCTTGCGTCGTCTTGGTGTTGGCCCGGGTGCCCACAGTAAGGGCTCTGAGTTCCACCTCTGACACCCGTGCCATAGGTTCGCCACCACTGCCATACACCATTGGTTTGTATAAACTCGGCATTCTAAGAATGAATACAGCATCTATAAAGTACAGCCATAATGGAAGGGGAGATTGAATTCATGTATTAATATTTCCAACAAGCAGCAGGTAAATTTACTTGACAACCATGTATTGGTAAACCACTGTCTTATCTGGTATCCCAGGCAACCAAATTCTCCATGTGGCATAAATAATTTATACTCTGTAAAACTGGGCTTCTATCCAATGGGGGGACCACTTAGCTCTCGCCTACTTGAGAGATTCCAAATAATATTTCTGCAGTATATTATTAAATAATGCAGACATCTTCTCCCCATCTGCAGCAGCGCACATTTCCATAACATTCCCAAACTCTCGCTTCTCCGTTTCATCCGCGGTCACACAGCTTGAGATAATTAAAGATTACAAGAACAAATATTACAGATTGGTAATTCTTATGGGGCGGGTTCACCTCCGGGTCATCTTAATGCTGAGGCTTCAATATCATTTCTTGCAGCTTTTGTCGATAGGCAATAGTCTTCATTATTTTAGTTTAATTTCTAGCTCCATTAAAAGGTTTTTCTTACAAAGCAGGTTAGGCACTATCAACAAGATAGGGCCTAACTTGCTGATCAGTGGGGGCCTCATTGATGATCATGAGAATGAGGAGTCCGATGTACCCCCGTCGGACCCCTCGTCGTTCCCCGAGATGAGCAGAGCAACCGGTTGCTCATGGAGCTGTCGGAGATTGCCAGCACCTCGGAGCAGCCTAGCCATCTCATGGAGGACGAGGGGTCTGACAGGGATACATTGGACTCCACCGGACCCCCTGTTCTCATGATCTGTGGGGGGGGGGTCCCATAATTTGTGGGAAAACCCCTTTGACTCCTTTTTGCTGTTTGTTTATGGCATCATATAGTACAATTGCCATGATACCAGTAAGCTAGCGCCTCCTTCAGCTAAAGACTGGATGAAGACACCCTTGAATGGACATGGCAATCGCAGATATTCCTCTTTTAGCTTTTCCTCCTTTGCCTCTATGGTCAAGCCACAACCAACTTCATAATGCCCACACGTGCTAACCAATGTCTGTATGACCTTGTGGGTAAAGCTGTGGTAATGCCTTGGAAATTGTGTGGTCATTAGTCCCTGGCTGGGAAGGGGTTACATAGTGCTGTTGCAGTGTCAATATTTTGCTGCAATTACACTATGGGGCATATTTTTAAAATTCTTTTTGGCACAAATCAGTAAAATATTGACAAAAATTGTGAAGTTATGTCAGAATTTTGGCCCAACAATAGTGATATTTCCGCACAAGATCAGTCTGTACAAGACTGTTATGATTGCGCCTGATTTGCAGTGGGGGGCATCAAAGAGCAGTGAACCATTCAAGATTCTGAAACTTCACTGAATTAAAAAAAAAAATTGTTTCAGGTCTTAATTTTTGTCTAAACAAATGCTGCTTCTTGTCCTCCAAAAAACACATTTTCATAAGAAGCTATCTCAATTCATTCATTTTCTCCCCAAGCTTTGGGATGAATAAGAGCTGCCATATTATAAGATGAGTGCAAAGCAGAAAAGATTTGGATTTGCTTTGGCGCCAGATTTCAATCTATGAATCTACTAATATTTTTGACAATCGTTGTACTTAGCAATCTCATTCAGCTCCATAGAGATGAATGGGGCAGCCCAGCCATGCGTGACCGGCTGCTTTGCTTATCTCGAGAAGCGACGAGGGTACAGCGGTCCACATTGGACCCCCCCGTTCTCGTGATCATTGGGGGTCTTATCACTGAGCCCCTCATTGGGCAGCAAGTTAGTCCTTATCCTGTGGATAGGGCCAAACTTGTTTTGTCGGAAAATCCCTTTTAGGTAAATCTTCCATCAAAGTCAAGCACGATAAACCAGGGACACTTACTCATAAATCCAGGCACCGTGACTGTGGTAATTTTCTTATACTTGATATCCATGGCCTCCTTCCTTCTAAAATCAACTTTTAAAATTATACGAATGAGCCTGACGGGCTCTGGGGGTGTTATCAGAGCACCTGTGTGCTGCAGCTTCACAGCCTGTTACACTGTCTCACTCTTCTCCCTGCTCCATCAGCACTTTCCTCTCCCTCTGCCTGAAGTTATCTCACACCGACAGAGGAAGCATCAGCAGGGGGGAGGATAAAACATTGAAACATCCTGTGAAGCTGCAGTACAAAGGGGCTTTGGAGACAACACCCCTAGAATACTACCGACTCATCAGCATAATGTCACTGAAATATCAGATTATTCTTCACTTGAAAGCCTCAATATAGAGTGGATTTTTAATGCATTAATGTATCAGCTCCGAATTTACTGTATATCAGGGATCTGCGATCAGCCAGCAGCGTTACTGGCAAGCTGGGAGAGGAAAGAAGCCAAGTGGAAGGATATGTGAAGGTGACTATGATATGTGTATGGTAGACGCAGACAGTCACTATATAAGGGGAAGCACTGAGGCTTACAGGATGTACTCTCAGTGGCCCTTACTAACAACGCCTGAAGGAAATCTTACCCTTTTCAGACCAATGAATATGATGTGCAGTAATACACACTGTCCACTAGATGTCCCTGTCCCTCTGATAACTTGGACATTATACATCTGCAGGAAACAGCTTGGATATCCTCACAGTCTGCTCAGTGCCTATGCTGTCAGGTGCAGCTATTACACAAGAAATCTATATGAAGCTTCACGTGAATCATTAAGTCTAGATTGATGGACAGCTTAGTAATGTAGTGCAGTCTGGGGAACTATATTTAAAAGATGTTACATGCACATTTTATAAGCAGACAAGAGAGCAGAGATATTAGGTGTCAGGGTATTAGTACAGCTGAACATTGAATCACATGAGGTGATAAGCCAGATCACTGCCGAGCCAAGGACACAATCCCCTATGGAACTGGTACTTTAATGAAGGATGATTTCTCATTTTAACCCCTTTAAATTTTTATACAGATCAAAAATATAGTTTAATAATAATTCTTTATTTATATAGCGCACACAGATTATGCAGCGCTGCACAAAGCATGTCAAATTGGTCCCTGTCCTCATGGGGCTCACAATCAAAACAACCTAACAGTATGTTTTTGGAGGAAACCCACACAAACACAGAGAGAACATATAAACTCTTTGCATATGTTTACCTGGGTGGGATTCGAACCCAGGACCCCAGCACTGCAAGGCAGAAGTGCTACCTACTCATCCATCGTGTCCACATAATACTACAGTAAAATGATTCAACTGCTTCTGGGACTGCAACTGCTTCCCTTACAATGGGGCCCAACATGCACCCATACACAAAATCATTGGGTTGGGCGAGCAGTCATCTAATATATATGTTCAACTTTAGTCTTGGTATATAGACAGACAAAGTAGTAATAATAATAATCTTTATTTATAAAGTGCCATCAAATTCCTTAGCACTTTACAGATTATGGGGAATATATTCAAATAAAATAAGACAATAATAAAATAAGTAACAACAGTCATATGGAACAATAGGAGTGAGGGCCCTCACAGGAGCTTACAGTTTAGGAGAAGGGGGTGACATCTTTTAAACAAAGTCCATGGGACTGCAGAGAATGATGTAGCTTGGTATTTGGTGGTTGCTGAATAACCGATGGGAGGAGTGCACTGAAATTGTTAATAAAAAGAGAGTTAAAGTTGCATACAGAATTTTAGGAGGTTGAGTATAAGTCTGATTTGGTTAGGGCATTCCAGAGAATTGGTGCAGATCGGGAAAAGTCCTGGAGATGGGAGAGGAAGTTCGAAATAAGGAAGAGAATAATCTAAGATCACTTGCGGATTGAAGAGCACAGGTTGGACGATAGAGTGAGATAAGACAGGAGAGGTAACGAGGTGCAGCCCTGTGCAGAGCTTTGTGGATGAGGGTGATTTCAAACTGTATGGAAGGAGACAAGCAACCAGTGCAGTGATGGGCACAGACTGCAGGAACCCACATAGCGTTTGGACTGAAAGACAAGCCTGGCTGCTGCTTTATGAATGGATTGTAGAGGAGAGAGTTTAGTGAGTGGAAGTGAAGTGGGGCAGTATAGAGGGAGAAGAGAAGAGGACCTAGGACTGAGCCTTGAGTAACCCCAACACTGAAAGGAAGAGGAGAAGAGAGATTCAGAAAAGGAGACACAGAAGGTGTGGTCAGAGATAGGAATAAAACCAAAAGCGTACAGAGGCCAAAAGAATGAAGAATCCTGAGGAGGAGCTGGTGGTCCACAGTAGCAAATGCTTCTGAGAGATCCAGAAGAACAAGGAGTGAATAGTGCCCCTTGATCTTTTGGCTGGATCTACCTGGGTCAGCAGGACATTTGTCCTGCTGCCCGGGCATTCCTCCCCGCTCTCCTTACTAACTGTGTCCTCAGAACACAGATGGTGATGAAAAAGTGCATTGCTTCTTTCCTCCTGCAGGTCCTGCTGCAGAACTATAACTACCCAGAGGCTACAGGACCTGTGATGATGTAATGATCACATGACCTGCAAGGGAAAGCAGTGCACAGAGCTGCACCAGTGTGGTGAAGGGAAAACATGAGAGGAGCTAAGGTAACGGGGAAAACATGGGGGGCACATCAATGTGTGAAACTGTGTGGGACACATTACTGCAGGAAACTGTGTGGGGCACATTACTGCAGGAAACTGTGTGGGGCACATTACTGCAGGAAACTGTGTGGGGCACATTACTGCAGGAAACTGTGTGGGGCACATTACAGGGTGACTGGTGGGGGCACTGTATGGAGGTAACTGTGTGGAGCAAATTACGAGGGGTGACTGTGTGGGGCACATTACTGGGGGTAACTGTGTGGAGCACATTACTAGGGGTTACTGTGTGTGGGACATTACTGGAGGTAACTGTGTGAGGGCACATTACTGGGGGTAACTGTGTGGGGCACATTACTGGGGGTAACTGTGTGGGGCACATTACTGGGGGTAACTGTGTGGAACACATTACTGGGGGCAACTGTGTGAGGGCAGATTACTGGGGGTAACTGTGTGGAGCACATTACTGGGGGCAACTGTGTGAGAGCACATTACTGGGAGTTACTGTGTGGGGCACATTACTGGGGGCAACTGTGTGAGGGCACATTACTGGGGGTTACTGTGTGGGGCACATTACTGGGGGTAACTGTGTGGAGCACATTACTGGAGGTAACTGTGTGGAGCACAGTACTATGGGTAACTGTGTGGAGCACATTACTGGGGGAAACTGTGTGGAGCACATTACTGGAGGTAACTGTGTGGAGCACATTACTGGGGGCAACTGTGTAAGGGCAGATTACTGGGGGTAACTGTGTGGAGCACATTACTAGGGGTAACTGTGTGGAGCACATTACTGGGGGTAACTGTGGGGCACATTACTGGGGGTTACTGTGTGGGGCACATTTCTTGGGACTTGTTCGGTTTGATCTGATATGTGTTTCCAGTAACAAGCATGTGCTCAAGAACGAGCACCTGGGGTCTTGGGGAGAGTGTTAGGCGTAGCAGCAGGATAACACTGTCAGGGAACCAAGATGTAGGGACAATGAGGAACATAAGATGTGCTGGTGCTGGGCCCAATGGAGAAGATGGAGGTCCTGTCATCTGCAGTCACTGGATGTAACACGTAGTGATTTCTCCTGTGTTTCTGTAGCTGTATATACATTCAGTAAGGTAGTTTTTGGCACAACCAATCTAAGGGAGTTATGTACAGGAGGGGGCATTACTGAAAGTCTGATACATATGCATTTGGGCCCGTGACCCAGGTCTTTCACCACCCTAGCTAATGCATATTTCTATATATTGACCTGTCTTTTATTTTTCAACATCACATAATGGAAATCAAGAGGTAGAAAAATGATTAATTTATATATTATTGATTCAAAAGCATGATAAAATGAATAACAATTATAGTAAAAACATGTATATTTCATTGATTTATATGTGTTCTAATTATGAATGCTTAATGAGAATTATGGACAATCCACAAAGATTATCCATATTTTCAACAATAAGGACGACTTTCTCTGGAGATAGGAGATGTTCCTTTCCCACTCTTGTAAAGAACAGGACATTTTGTATCAGAAATGCTGCATGTTGTAAGATAATTTTTTCTACAGGTTCTGATTTATTTCAAGTCCTGGCTATAAACATTTTATAGCGATGTTACTGTAACTCAAGGCGGAAGTTGTGAAGTTGTGTTTTTTCTTATTTCTTAAGAGAGTTTTTAAAGATAGTCTATCATTGGTCATTTATATCAGTGCCAAATGATATATTCTCACAGAGCACACAGCAGGAACATCTCAACCTTGAGATAGCATTGTAATCTGCAGGCAGCATATTACAGAGGAACAAAGACTGATCAGATTGTATATACTGTTTTATCTGCAGGTAGCATGTTATAGAGCAGCAAAGGCTGAGAAGATTGTACATAGTGTCCTATCTGTAGACAGCATATTACAGAGCAACAAAGACTGATCAGATTGCATATAGTGTCTTATTTGCAAGCAGCATGTTATAGAGCAGCAAAGGCTGAGAAGATTGTACATAGTGTCCTATCTGCAGGCAGCATGTTATCGAGCAGCAGTTGTGGATTATAATATAGGCAGTTTGGGTCGGTAGCCCGGGGCCAACGCCTTCTACAGGGCCCATGTACTGAAAAGGACCTTCACTCATTTAATCCTCATACATTTGTGTCTCAATACACAATGTACACAAGAGCCATTTCAAGACCTTTGATACCGTAGATTGAAAGTAGGCAGAAGGGGCACATCCTCCATTCTTCTAGTACCATATGTAGAAGGCAATCTTAACCCGCCCCTGAGCTTGAGCTGAGCAGATTGCACATACATGAATTGTCCTATCTGCAGGCAGCATGTTATAGAGCAGCAAAACCTGTGCGGATTGTATGTAACGTCCTATCTGCAGATAGCAGGTAATGGAGCAACAAAAGCTGAGCAGATTGTACTTAGTGTCTTATCTGTAGGCAGCATGTTATAGAGCAGTAAGAGCTGAGAAGTTTGGACATTCAGATTGTATGCTGTGTTGAATTTTCAGGAATCATGTCCTATCTGCAGACAGTGGGGAAGATTTATCAAGTGTCTGAAAGTCAGAATATTTCCAGTTGCCCATGGCAACCAATCACAGCTCAGCTTTCACTTTACCAATGCTCATGAATATTTTAAAAGCGAGCTGTGATTGGTTGCCATGGGCCACTGGAAATATTCTGACTTTCAGACACTTGATAAATCTGCCCCAGTATGTTATAGAGCAGGAGGAGCTAAGCAGATTGTTAAGAGTGTCCTATTTGCAGGCAGCATCTTACAGCGCAGCAAGAGCTGAGCAGATTAGACATGCATGTGCAACACCCCTGCAAAAGTGTAGGCAAGGGGGTAGTTGCGAATAAGACCCTCTACCTGTCAGGATCCATCTGGTGAGCCTGCGCAACTCACCCAAGGGATAATGCAGGGAGAACTCAGGTAATCTGCAGCTGTAGCCTATAGTTTACTATTAACTATTAGGCAATAGTTAAATGGGTTTATGATGTTATCCAATGAGTTGGCTGTATTGTAAACTGGAGTGTGATTGAAGAAGTGCTACCATCTGACCAGGAGAGTATAAAACCCCTGGGCATGGAGGAGCACAAGGTCTTAGGCCCTAACTCTTAGTCCAGACCTCATGCTCATTCTCAGGAGTCTGCTCTTTAGAGTCTTCCAACAGTCTAGAGCTCATGGACTGAGTGAAGAGAGAGACAGCGTTCAGTACACCTTCAGTACTGACACAGAACCCAATCCCAGGACCAGAGTCAGGAGACTCTAATCTAGAGCTGCAGTTTCCACAGTTTGGTCACAGCTCCATTTTAATTATCCCAGCCTGCATCTACTACCAGGCTGGTGCTTTATTCCTGAGGACCACTCTCCATGACCACCAGATCTGCTGTTGACCGTTCAGGCCCCTTGCCTGCTACCTGTTGTTCAATAAAGAACCTTGAGATGATTTGCACAACGTTGCCTCCATCTGATCCCTGGATACGGTCTACCACCACGGGCTTCCCCATCAATTGCTCTATAAATTTTTCACTCTTTGTTTCAAAGAAGTTCTTTCTTTTTGCTCATTAATGTACACTCTGCAACCCATCTTGACACAGAAATGTACATATTTTTGTTATGTTATGTATTAAACAAGGAAAACTGAGATATAACATGGAAATAAGTATTCAGACCCTTTGCTGTGACACAAATTTAACTCACATGCTGCCCATTTCCTTCTTATCCTCCTTGAGATGGTTCTACTTCTTTATTGGAGTCCCACACACCTGTCTATATAAGACTTCACAGCTCACAGTGCATGTCAGAGCACATAAGAATCATGAGTTCTAAAGAACTGCCCAAGGAGCTCAGAGACAGACAGACAGATGACCACAACTCATCTTTGACCTAGTCATTCAGCCTAATTAAGCAATGGTGGGAGAAGAGCCTTGGTTAGAGAGGTAAAGAAGAATCCCAAGATCACTTTGGCCGAGCTCCAGAGATGCAATAGGGAGAAAGTTGCACAAAGTCCACTGCAGCCTCCACCAGTCAGGGCTTCATGGCAGAGTGTATACCAACTGAAGCCTTTCCTCAGTGCAAGACATATATAAGCCACATACAGCTGTAAATGAAGATCTCCCAAACTATGACAATTAAGATTCCCTGGTCTGATGAGAATATTAAACTTTTTGGTGTTAATTCTAAGCGCCATGTGTGGAGACAACCAGGTACTGCTCATCACCTGCCAAATACAATCCCAGCAGTAACACATGGTGGTGGCAGCTTCATGCTATAGGGGTAGGGACAGGACTAGAGATGAGCGAGCACTAAAATGCTCGAGTGCTCGTTATTCGAGTCGAACTTTTTCCGATGCTCGAGTGCTCGTTTCGAATAATGAACCCCATTGAAGTCAATGGGAGACTCGAGCGTTTTTCAAGGGGACCAAGGCTCTGCACAGGGAAGCTTGGCCAAACACCTGGAAACCTCAGAAAATGATGGAAACACCACGGAAATGGACAGGAAACAGCAGGGGCAGCATGCATGGATGCCTCTGAGGCTGCCTAATCGCACCATTATGCCAATATTATGGGCAACAGCATGGCGATGACAGAGTGACCGAGTGAGGCGAGATAGCATCTAAAAACCCAATAATTGACCCTGACACTATAGGGCAGAGGTCCCCAACCTTTTTTGCACCAGGGACCGGCTTTAAGCTAGACCAGTTATCCATGGCCCGGTGGGGGCGGGGCTTTGGTCATATGGGGTGGGGTTATGGAGGGGTGGAGCTTATAATATAAGATATCAGGGACTGTCCGGACCAGATCCATCATATTGGTTTGGTGTAAAAATAAAGCAATGCAAAATGCATACAACGTATCGCCATGTAGTATAAAATGCATACAGCGTATCGCCATGTAGTATAAAATTCATACAGCATACCGCCATGTAGTATAAAATTCATACAGCATACCGCCATGTAGTATAAAATGCATACAGCGTATCGCCATGTAGTATAAATGCACACAAGAGTCTCACCATGTAGTATAAAATGCATACAGCGTATCGCCATGTAGTATAAAATGCACACAGCGTATCGCCATGTAGTATAAAATGCATACAGCGTATCGCCATGTAGTATAAAATGCATACAGCGTATTGCCATGTAGTACAAAATAGAAGCTCTGATAAATATCATAAATACTACATATACATACAGCGTATGCACACACTGCACATACATACACACTGCACATATATATATATATCACACACACCATATACAGAATATACATAAACACTCATACAGCATATGCACTTATACACACACACATATACACACACATATACATACACGAACACATAAATATATACATGCACAGATAAAGTTACATTACCTTTTTTTATGGTCCTGACAGGTATGCGGGGAGTGGAGGAGCCGGGAACCCAGTGCTGTCCAGTGGGCTGCCGCAGCATGGTGCCGACCAGCTGGCATACGGACAGGAGCTCGGTGCCAGGTGGTCGGCGGGCGGAAGATCGGTGCATGCCGGCCAGGCACTTGAGAGCTCGTCGTGCTGGTCTGCAGGCGGTCGCATGGTCACGGCTGACGGCCGGTTACATGGTGCGCGCGGGCGGTAGCTCGGTGCCTGAGGGCAGGCAGCTTGGTTTCGGCAGGGACCAGAGCGCGGGCGGGAGAATGATGGTGGCCGGAGGGCGTGCAAACGGGAGCTCGGTTCCGGGCGGCCGGCGGGAACTCGGCACTTTCCGGCCGGCAGAAGGAGCAGGCGGCAGCTCGGTGCCGGCTGGTGCAGGGAGCCTCTTGCCGGCTGGAGTGCGAGCCGGAGGGCGGGTGGGAGTAGGATGCGGGACGGCTGGCGGGAGCACGGTGCCGCCCCCTCGAACAACAGGAGGCGCGCGCCCCTGCGCGGACCGGCTGATAGACTCCAACAGCCCGGTCCTGGTCCGCGGACCGGCGGTTGGGGACCTCTGCTATAGTGGACGGCATGCGGAGGCAGCGGCAGGCTAGAGATTGGCATGGCGACATACCCCAAACCAATTTAAAAAATTCCTTTTGGCGAGGATAACGTGTAGCACTGTACATATCAATATTGGACCTGGTTATGGCGGCAGAGAGGAACCAAAGGAGGTGAGCAAGAAGCTCTGAAATGATTTCCTATGTGACCAAAATTTTCATAACCTATCTGGTGAAACACCTGAAAAATGAGCCTGACACAGCTCGTTTGCTAAGGGGACGACATGTGGAGGCAGCTATGGAGACAGCTATGGAGACAACATGTGGAGGCTGCTATGGAGACAACGTGTGGTGGCAGCTATGGAGACCACGTGTGGAGGCAGCTATGGAGACCACGTGTGGAGGCAGCTATGGAGACCACGTGTGGAGGCAGCTATGGAGACGACATGTGGAGGCTGCTATGGAGACAACGTGTGGAGGCAGCTATGGAGACGGCGTGTGGAGACTGATATGAAGACGACGTGTGAAGGCCGCTATGGAGACGACGTGTGAAGGCAGCTATGGAGACGACGTGTTGGAGGCAGCTATGGAGACGACGTGTGGAGGCATGTGGGGGGCGCACTCAGTCATACAGCTTTGCATCCATTGTCAAAATGAGTGACCCATATAAAACACCAGAAAATCACAGCCGGTAAAACACCCGAAAATGTAGCCTGACACAGCTCGTTGCTAAGGGGATGACGTGTGGAGGCAGCTATCGAGACGACATGTAGAGGCAGTGGGGACGGTTATGGCACCCGAGGTGAACGTAAGGATGTGAGAAAAGAGGAGTGAAAAGATAGATTTTAGAGGTAAAAGGTTATAGTAATAGTTGCAGTTAAAATGATGTTAGTTGGATCTTGGGATGGAGCTTGCGGTCCGCTTCCAGACTAGCTTTCGCTTGTCCAAGCCCCTGCCTCTCGGCACCTCACCACCCAAAATGGACCTGGGGGCCCGAAGCGTTTGCGTTGAAAAATTCTCATTTTCAAAGCAGGGGGGTCGTTTGAATACTTCATCTAGGAATAATGGAATAGCATTGCGGATCTATTTTTTTTTTTTTGGAAATGGTTCCATGATTAAGAGCGATGGTATGGGGCATCCATATTGCTCCGCTATAATTGAAACTTCAGGTCTCCAGCACGGCGGCGACAGATGGGCCGAGTTCCATTACGTATCTGGTGAAACACGCGAAAATTCTGCCTGACACTGCTTGTTTGCTAAGGGGACGATGTATGGAGGCAGCTATGTGGATGACGTGTGGAGGCAGCGGCCGCAGCCTCAGGCTGGTGATTATCCAGGCAACATAACCAGAGTGTACTCCGGCTACAAACAGCATTTCTAAAAACCTTTTGTGTACGATCAAGTGTAGCACTGTTCTTATAAGTATTTGGCCTGGTTATGGCGGGGGGAGGGGAACGTAAAGAGATGCGCAAGTAGCGCTGAAATAATATCCTTCATAGATAAAAGTTTGTATATTTTTTGGATAACACAGCAGGGTGGCGACAAAGTTAACAAGTTTGATGTGGAAGCCGGACAACCCAAAATTTTGCCGGACACAGCTCGTTTTCTAAGAAGACGATGTGTAGAGGCATGTGGGGGAAGGGGGGGGGGGGGGAGACGTGCACTTAGTCATCCAGCTTTGCATGCATTGTGAAAATGAGTGACCAATATAAAATGCCAGAAAATCAAAGCCGGTAAAAGACCCGAAAATGTAGCCTGACTCTCCATTTCCTCCTCCTCCTCCAACTCCTCTTCTTCTGCCCATACACGCTGAACAGTTAATAAGGACTGAGCAATGGTCCCCTCTTCTGTCTCGCCGACATTCTCCTCCTCCTCCTCCACCTCCTCCGATATGCGCTGAGAAATAGACCCGGAGGGTGCTCTGGCTATCAACAAAGGAATCTTCTTCCCCCGTCTCTTGTGACGAGCGCAAAGCTTCTGACTTGCTAACCAGAGAGTTTTTCAACAGGCCAAGCAGCGGGATGGTGAGGCTGATGATGGCGGCATCGCCACTGACCATCTGTGTTGACTCCTCAAAGTTACTCAGCACCTGACAGATATCAGACATCCACGTCCACTCCTCATTGTAGACTTGAGGAATCTGACTGATCTGACTAGCAGTTGACATCTGGCAGTCTACAATCGCTCTGCGCTGCTGGTAAACTCTGGATAACATAGTTAATGTGGAATTCCATCTCGTGGGCACGTCGCACAACAGTCGGTGAGCGGGCAGTTGGAGGCGGCGCTGTGCTGCCCTGAGAGTGGCAGCATCTGTGGTCGACTTTCTGAACAGATGCGGCGCACCTTTGTGAGCAAATCAGACAGATTGGGGTATGTCTTGAGGAACCGCTGAACTATCAGATTGAACACATGGGCCAGGCATGGCACATATGTCAGTCTGCCGAGTTGCAGAGCCGCCACCAGGTTACGGCCGTTGTCACACACAACCATGCCTGGCTTCAGGTTCAGTGGTGCCAGCCACAGATCAGTCTGTGCCGTGATGCCCTGAAATAGCTCTTGAGCGACGTCACTGCTGTTGCGCCTAGAGCTACCGACTGATGGCGCCATGCCCACGTGTGGTAATTCGGAGGAGGAGGAGGGGTGGGAGGAGGAGGAGGCATAGTAGGCCTGAGGTAGGCCCCACAATCCTCGGCGTCGGCAGTATGTGAGCGGCCCCAGGGTCAGACTCGGTCCCAGCCTCCACCAAGTTAACCCAATGTGCCGTCAGCGACATATAGTGGCCCTGCCTGGCAGCACTCGTCCACGTGTCCATGGTTAGGTTTACCTTGTCAGAAACGGTGTTGGTCAGGGCACGGATGATGTTGTCTGACATGTGCTGGTGCAGGGCTGGGATGGCACATCGGGAAAAGTAGTGGCGGCTGGGGACCGCTGCCATGAGGTTGCCAAAGGCCTAGGTCTCTACCAGCCTACAGGGCAGGATCTCCAGGCTCAGTAATTTAGCGATGTGGACATTGAGAGCTTGGGCGTGTGGAACTGTATTTCCTCTTGCGCTCCAGCGTCTGGAGTATAGACAGCTGAACGCTGCGCATGGAGACATTGGTGGACGCTGTGGAGGATCGTGGAGGTGAAGGTGTGGTTTTCGACCGGGAGGTGTTTGTGGCGGGTTCCTGGGCAGGGGGCTAACTAGCTGAGGCAGCAAATGACACAGGGGAAGGAGCAGTGGTGGGCCTGGCCGGAGGTGAACGGCCTTGGTTCCATTGAGTGGGGTGTTTAGCACTCATATGCCTGCGCATACTGGTGGTTGTTAAGCTAGTAGTGGTGGAACCCCTGCTGATCATGGTGTGGCACAGGTTGCACCCCACAGTCCGTCGGTCATCTGCTGATTCTTTAAAGAACCTCCAGACTTGAGAACATCTAGCCCTCGCCACGGGAGCTTCACTACGTGAAACATTTGGCGCTGATGCACCAGCTCTGGTCCTGCCTCTCCGTCTGGCTCACCACTGCCTCTTCCAACCTGTTCTGGTATAGGATTCGCCTCCGTCTCACAAGCACTGTGTTCACCCGGCCTATCAACCCAGCTTGGGTCTGTCACCTCATCATCCTCCGATCCCTCAGTCTGCTCCCCCCTCGGACTTCCTGCCCTGACAACAACTTCACCACTGTCTGACAACCGTGTCTCCTCATCGTCCGACACCTCTTTACACACTTCTTCCACTACGTCAACAATGTCATTATCACCCACAGATTTGTTTGTTTTTTTTGGATTTATAGAAGAACAAAACATGCAGAAGAAATCAGACAGCAACCTCAGAAGATGATTGCTATGGCTAGCTGATATGAACAAAAGACCGTATTTCATTACGCCACACATGATGTACTATACGCTTCACCAGCAGATAGAATGTGGATTGGGATTTTTGGAGACTAGCTTGCTAAACAGTAGCAGGCACAACCGTTCAACTACAGTAGACAAAACGGAGATTTCCTACCCCCAAAAATAATTAAAAGAGAAAATTTATTTCTTTATTTTTTCATTTTTATAACTTTTTTTTAAAATTTCTTTATGAACGAAACACGCAGAAGAAATCAGAAAGCAAACTGAAATGCGGATTGCTGAATGTCCCGGGACTAATGTGAGCAAATAACCGTATTAGATTACGCCACACGTGACGTACAGTACGCTTCACCGGCAGAGAGAATGTGGATTGAGATTTCCGGAGGCTAGCTTGCTAAACAGTAGCAGGCAGACTAAGCTAGATAAAATTGCATTTGCACCACTGACAGCACACAAAAGGATTTTGTGCTGTGACTTTCACTTTCACTTTTGAAAAAAAAAAAAAAAAATCGGCAGACTGTGCCTAATTCAATCAAACCCCCAATAAATTGTCCCACTTAGCTATTTGAAATGGTTATGTGTGTCACTAAGAGCCAAAAATAGCGTTCGCAAGTCTCCCTGCAAATTCATCACAATATGGTAGTAGCTGCACTACTAGTGCCAGCAAGCCCAGCCACAAGCAAATAAAATAAATAAATAAATAAATAAATAACGCTAATGTAGCCCTAACAAGGACTGTTGGGTCCAGCTCACCATGATTAAGCTCTCATGAGCAACATGAATATGTTTTCTCTGCCCTGAGGATGCCATGCATTCCTATGCACCTTGCCGTGTTATGTGTTTTTATTGGACGAGAATAAAGTAACAGCACACGATAATCTCCAGAAGAGCTGGTCTTTCTATACTTATGACATCACTTTGTGTATTATCCCTGTACTGTGGCATCACTGTGTGTATTATCCCTGTACTGTGGTATCACTGTGTGTATATTATACTTGTTATGTGAAATCCCTGTGTGTATTATCTCTGTACTTTGAAATCACTGTGTGTACTATGACATCACTGTGTGCATATTATCCCTGTAATGTGACATCAACTTGTGTATTATCTCAGTAGTGTGGGGGGGGGGGGGGGAAACCGCATAACTGTTTGTGTATTCTCTTATAGTGTGTGAAATCACTGTGTTGTATTATCTCTGTATTGTGATATCACTGTGGGGTAGTATCCTGTACTAGGAACATCACTGTGTGTATATTATCCCCAGATTAAGAATACGGGGTTCCAAAAACCTGAATCTGGCCGCCCCTGCACACTACACAGGCAAAACTGCATTAGTGTTGTATGACCCCTGTACGTGATCTATGTGTGTAGTACTTCCTGTACTGTGATTCACTTGTGTATTATCCCTTAGCTGTGGACATCACTGTGTATTCCCTTACTGTGGCATCCACATGTGTGTATTACCCTATACTGTGCCATCACTGTGTGTATTATCCTGTACTGTATGACATATCGTTGGTGTATATCTCTGTTACTGTGTAAAGATTACTGTGTCCTTATGCCCGTACTGTGAATATTGTTTTTATCCCTTGATGTGACATCACTGTTTGTATTATCCCTGTTGGACTGGAGAATTCACTGTGTCCATTATCCCTGTACTGTGACATCATGGCGTGTATTATCTTGTACGGTCACCGTCTATCCGTTGTATTATCCCTGGTACTGTTGACATCACTGTTCCATTACTCCAGTACTGTGATCACTGTGGTTATATCCCAATGTGATACTCTGTGAATAACCAGTAATGACTATGTCCATTTTATCCTTGTACGTGGCATCACTGTGTGTATTATCCCTGTACTGTGACATCACTGTGTGTATTATCCCTGTACTGTGACATCACAGTGTCTTTCATCCCTGTACTGTGACATCACTGTGTGTATTATCCTTGTACTGTGACATCACTGTTTGTATTATCTCGATGGAGTCCTATGATTACTAGTAAAGCCCCTGATGGCACAGAGTAATCCTAACCTTAAATTCAAATGCAGAAACAGAAGCTGTAACAAATATTTCCCTTTCTACACTCCCTTCATTGCTAAAGACATCTGGTCAATATATAGGTCACGGTTCCCTAATTAAAAAGAGAAAACAGATCTTGCGAGGCAGAGGTTAAGCGCTGGTCAGATGCAAATGCTGAAAAACCGGAGATATTGTCCAGTACTGTCACAAATTACAGAGACTTACAAAGAAATGATGATTGGCTACTTCCAGGGTGGGAGGTGTGTGTGGCCCTCCTGTTTCCCAGAAGAAATAAGACAGTGTCTTATGTTAATTTTTGCTCCTAAAGAGGCACAGGAGATGTCTTATTTTTCCATGAACAAGAATTCACAATTATTGTTGAACAAAAAAAATGTCCATTTATTAAAGGAAACCTACCACCACAGATTGGCTGGTAGGTGCCTCTATTGTACGTTAGATAGCCCTTTTATGGGCTAATCTTCACATCCCCTGTATCTTTTTAAAACTTTAATTGTTGTAATATGCAAATTTTCTAAAGAGGCTACTGGGGTGTGGAGTAGCCGGAGCAGAGGTTACACGGCACGGCTACTTCACGCCCCAGTAGCCTCTTTGATCCTCCTGCCAGGACATATTCACCGCGCAGCAACAGGGAGCTGCGCACACTCATCCATAAAGCCGGAGTTCTGTACATGCGCAGTAGCTCCAGCTTTGGAGTCGAGATCGCGCAGCCACGGGCCTGTGTTCTGCACATGCGCAGAACTCTGGCTTTGTGGACGAGCTACAAGGAGCTGCGTGCTGAAGATGTCCTGGTAAGAGGATCAAAGAGGCTACTGGGGCATGGAGTAGCCGTGCCGTGTAGCCTCTGCTCCGGCTGCTCCACGCCCCAGTAGCCTCTTTTGCAAATTTTCATACTACCATGATTAAAGTTTTAAAAAGATACAGGGGATGTGAGGATTAGCCATTTAAAGGGCTATCCTCACGTACAATAGAGGCACCTACTACTCAATCTACCTTAATAGTTAGATCCATGGTGGTAGGTTTCCTTTAATATCCTGTAGTCCTGCCATCACATACACCAGCGTATAATTCTGAATTCCATCAAGAAAGTCATGTTACTCTCTGGTACATTTTCAATCCAGTTATTTATGCACAAAAAGATTTTTTATGTTTGGACCATTATGTCAAAAACTTTAAAACTCACATCCTTATAACTCTCCGAACTCTGAATTTCATCCTGAATTTCATGCTCCATTTCTATTGGAATCATTGGCTCCGATCTCACACGTTTAGCACTTTAGTGGCCCCATCTTGTCATGGTAGCTTCTTGTAGCATTTGCTGTGGAATAGTCAATGATTTTATCCCATGAATTCTTCCCCCATGTCCCAACCTCTTGTAGTATCTGTATGATTTACTAATACTAATGTACGGTGCGGGGGGAGATGTAGTAATGACTGCCGCTAGGACTTATTTTCAGGGGAGGTCTTATATTTCTAATATTGAACAAAATTGCACTAGAACTTATTTTCGGGAAACAGGGCACATAGTCCACTGCCACAGGTCATGTGCCACGTAATAAATGCAAGAGATAAAATCAGATGCCACATGAGAGGCTCCTGCAGGCTTCTTACTAAAATAATCTGCCTATTGTTTCTCTATAGCACTTTAGGTATCACGGATGATGCAATTATCTGCTTAAATTGTGTGAAATTGTCATCTGAGTGACTCAGGACTGTTACAATTGTAATTGCAGGCAGCAGGCTTATTACTTGTGATTTGCATGCTTTTCCTAATTAGATGGCTGGCCTCCCCGCAGCAGCTCAGGTTTAATACATATGTATTTAAGACACTTTGTCCTTGAATATCTGACATGCTTAGCTAAGAGCTAATAACACTGTACACAGAATAGAAAACTACGACTATCTGATATTATCTGCGGTGCAGTGCAACAAGGAAAAACAAGGGTATGGTGTATTTCATGTTTAATAAGAGTTACTAGACTGTCGCCTACCTTTACCCGGCTAAACTAGAAGCCCCATCAGGTAGGGTATGAAGTATTCTTTCTAGAGTTCCCTCCATTATGTGCAATCTCACCATGTTACCTATAAAATTCTCATCTGAAGTCAAGTGAAAATAAGCAGAAAACTGTTTTTTTCAGCTCAGAAGCTGGAGGGGAGTTTTGTGTTTCTGTGAGGCACAGAAACGGATATACGGGCAGGTAAATTCACATTATAATGAAGGTTAAGGTAAAACTGTTCTCGTTTCCGATGAAAACCAATCAGAGCTCATTTTCGTTTAAGCTGTGGGAGAATGAAAGCTCAGCACTGATTGGTTTTCCTGGGCAACTAGAACAGTTCTGCTCTAAGAGACTTATGATAAATCTCAGTTAGGATTGTAAGCTGCAGCTAAAGATACAATCCCATACAAGCAAATTTTGTAAATCAGCTTTCTATTATGTATTCACTAACAACTTAGAGATAAGGGAACCTTTTCACCTGTGAAAATTCTCCGCTGTAGTGAGTGAGCAGGTGTGGGGACAGTAACGCCCCGCGCTGGCTCACCCCCAGCCCTCCATGCGCCTGGATGCACCTCCCCCCTTCACAACCCTTCACACCAGTGCGGATTGGGGAAAATAATCGCGAGTGCTAGCAATAAGATAGCATTTGCAATTATTTCAGGGCTTCTGGCCCAAAGTGTGTAATGAGTCCCTGGATATATATCATTAAGGGAAATAATCTCTAGGTATGGGAAGATCTTTCGCCTCTATTCCATTACTCTATGATGTGGACAAACCATTACTCACCAATGAAGAAAGAAGTAGCACAAAATGAGAAAGATAAGCTGCTTATCATACATAACATACATTTCAAAGTTTACTAATATAATCTTCTCAAGTAAATTCTGCCATTTAAAAAAAAATGCTTTAAAGGGGTATTCCCACCTTCTAAAGTTATTCCAATTCCTAACTGTAATAAACTGTAAATGGGGCTTACCTGCCCCCTAGTAAGGGCCCTGTGATGACACTAGATATGGGCACCGTATGTGGCTTCTCTGAACGCGCCGGGAATATGTGAATGTGTATAGCTAGTGATACTGGCCCCCTCGCTCGTTAGATCAGGATGACTGCCGGGCATGCGCAGTGGCTTTACAACTGTCCTGATCGTTAGAGCCTTACCTCGGGACAGCTGTGTACTGCAGAAAGCCGTCACTACTGAGTTTTCTTCATCTAGTAGTACTGGCTTGCTGCAATAAACAACTGTCTCGCTGGAAGGGTGATGCCACACATGGTGCTTTGAAAGCGTTTTTGGCCGGTTTTTAAGCCGTTTTTTTAAAACTCATCCGTTTTTGACAGGTCCCCCATACACTTCTATGGGCTCACGGCCCTGTACAGGAGGAGTACACGTGCGGCACCGTACCGCTCTGTAGCCTGGGAAAAGATAGGACATGTCCTATCTTTTCCCGTGATACGGCACCGTGCACTTAATCTTCCTATGGAGAGGGGCGGGGGTGAGCAGCACTCATCCCCTGCTCCTCTCCGCAGCGCCGATGTATCCCCGCTGTACTACCGTATGGCGGGCATACACCGTGTGAATGTAGCCTTAACCAGGTTCCTTATCATGACACCTCTATGGCGATGGTGATTCAGAGCTTCTTACATTCCATGAGATGAGGACATTCAAGTTGAAGACAATGTCGCCATGGAAAGCCTCTGATCAGTTGGCCCACATGCCACATGCCTCAAGAAGCCTTTGAAAGTAAATCTACCATCAAAATCCATCATGATAAACCAGTGGCACTTACTCATAGATCCAGGAACCGTGTTCTTATATTTGTTATCCTTGGCCCCTTTCCTTCTAAAATCAACTTTTAAAATTATGCTTATAAGCCAGAAGAGCTCTGGGGGCTGCTCTGTGCTAGGGCTTCACAAGCTATTACAATGTGCAAGGAGCTTTGTGCTCCTGTCCAACTGTGTTAGATTAAAGCAGGCAGAGAGAGAGGCAAGGGGGGGGGGGGGGGGTGAGAAAGTGTAACAACATGTGGAGCTACAGCAGGCTGAAACACCCTTTACTTTCTGGCAAATTATACTATTATTATTTTGAACAACAATTTGGTGTGATCCTAAAGAGGTTTGGGGAAGTTTATAATTGCAGTGGCCCCTCCAATGACTGGACTGGACAGGGGCGTTACTAGGAGAGGCAGGGCCCCATAGCAGGCTTCTGAATGGGCCCCCTTTTCACTTAAAAAATATACATTTTGATTGAGTTACAATCATACATTCATCCACTCATACGCACACATATAGATCTTATCCACATACATACAGTGCTATATACAAATGTATAGTATGTATACACACCATACTCTGTATACAGCATATACACATCACAGGTACAGAATATATAGATCACATAAATGTTATATACATATTATGCTGTATCATATGTATATAATTGCGCACATCCTACACTCTTTAGTGTGTCAAGTCAGATGACGGGGCCCCCTGACACTGTGGGCCTCATGGCAGCTGCTATGGCTGCTACCACTGCAGTTATGCACCTGAACACCGAGTCTCATTCCTTTTCTACTGCAGTTTTTGTTTTTTTATACATGATCCACATACACTGTAGACTTTTAAGAGAGACCACAGAATTGAAGATTTATACTTATGAACACTTGATTCTTAAATGTACCTGCAAAAAGCACCAGTCTCACCATTGCTCATGCTTTTTTTTTCAGGAATTGTATTTTTTCTTTTTTTTTGTGAATATTTTTTATGGAGGAAAATAAACATATTTCCATCTTTGCACTCAAGACAGCATTAGGCTAAATTAATTCAATGCAATAATGTTCAGTTACAGTAAAAAATAGAAACCTGTAACAAGATATGGAGTAATCAGAGTAATTTGTGCAGAGTAGTTATGAAGAGAATGGATAGAGGGTTTTAAATACGGTAATCTAAGTGCGACTTCTCTCTCTTTAGATACGGCTGCAATTTCTCCAAAATGTCTATATTTGGTGTTATGCGTACAGTAAGGGCTAGATATCCCATCGGGAGCTAGAGGACAATGTCTAGGGGCAGCCCTACAGGAAAGGGCCTCCAGTCCTCAGGGTCAGGGCTCCATTGTGCTGTTGAAGCTGAAGTAGCAGTCGTCATTTAATACTTATATATTATAAAATATAACTTTTATACTCTACACGCACGATTAATACTCAGATCCCATTATACAAAATATAAAATACAAAGGCTCTACTTCTATATTGCCACTTGCTAAACAGATTAAACTGAACCACAAAACCCCTACTAAACACTATGGTTCTGGGTGTAGGTGATCTCTAGATTATGGGGCAAAAGTATCATAAACTGGCTTTAAAGGGAACCTATCATGAGAAATGGGCCTAATAAACCACTACCAGTATGTTGTCAAGCAGCTGAACACGGTCTAGATCAGGTTTCTTTCATGGCCCAGCTTGGTGGTATCATCCAGAAAAATAAATTTGAAGTGAGATGTTAATTGGTTGTATAAAGTCAGGGAGGCGGAGAGTTTAACATTGAAGTGAAGCTCTCTCAACCCTCGAAGCTGCATCCCATGTGATTGATATTATGCATCAAACTTCAGGAGATTTGATCAGTGATGTCCCTGGATGCAGAACCATAATTACAGGGAAGGGGGTGTTTTAAGGCAGGGAAAGATTGACACAGTGTTAAACTCTCCACTTCCTTGACTTTATAAAACCAATTTACATCTCACTTCAAAGTTGATTTTCTGGATGATGCCTTCACACCAGGTAATGAAAGAAATGTGATATAGAAGCTGCTCAGCTGCTTGTCAACATACGGCTAGTGGTTTATTAATCAAATTTCTGATGACAGGTTCCCTTTAAGTATGTTGGTACCCCCAGCCGCCGGCAGACACTGGATCTATCAGAAGGCTCCCGCTGTACTGGCAGGGCAGTTCTCTGAGAAACGAAAAACTGGAGAATGTACAAAAGCTGCTGACACAAGTAGATAATCTAGGTATGAGACAGGTTAAATACGTAAGATACCCCTTCATGCACAGCAATGAATGGGGGCAGCGGTTGGCTGTATAACGGGGGTCAACAGACAGTTGTGGGTTCTAGCAGTGGTACCTACGCCATGGATTCCATCCAAGGATAAAATCTGAGCAAAATCTGAGAACTGAGCAGCAAAAAAAAGAGTCATCAGCTAGTCATGGAAAGCATTAAAGGGCACCTACCACCCCGATTCTACCTATAAAGGTAGAAGGGGTGGTAGGTGGATGGATGGGACGTGAGGATAGCCCTTTTTTGGGCTAATCCTCACGTCCCGGGTGTCTTTTACAAAACTTTATTACATCTATATGCAAATTTTTTTATGCGGCTACTGGGGCGTGGAGTAGCCGGACATTAGCCTACTAGTCGCGGCTACTCCACGCCCCAGTAGCCGCGTTACTCCGCCTACCAGGAAATCCTCGTCCGGGTCCCCTGCATTCTGCGCATTTCTGCTACCAGGAGCTGCGCGCCGAAGATTACCTGGTAGGTGGAGTAACGCGGCTACGACGTGAGGATAGCCCTTTTTTGGGCTAATCCTCACGTCCCGGGTGTCTTTTACAAAACTTTATTACATCTATATGCAAATTTTTTTATGCGGCTACTGGGGCGTGGAGTAGCCGGACATTAGCCTACTAGTCGCGGCTACTCCACGCCCCAGTAGCCGCGTTACTCCGCCTACCAGGAAATCCTCGTCCGGGTCCCCTGCATTCTGCGCATTTCTGCTACCAGGAGCTGCGCGCCGAAGATTACCTGGTAGGTGGAGTAACGCGGCTACCGGGGGCGTGGAGTAGCCGCGACTAGTAGCGTAATGTCCGTCTACTCCACGCCCCAGTAGCCGCATAAAAAAATTTGCATATAGATGTAATAAAGTTTTGTAAAAGACACCCGGGACGTGAGGATTAGCCCAAAAAAGGGCTATCCTTACGTCCCATCCATCCACCTACCACCCCTTCTACCTTTATAGGTGGAATCGGGGTGGTAGGTGCCCTTTAAGTGACCGATCTTGACAATACCTCAGTGGAGTGGTTTGAAGCTGTAAAGCCAGAAGCCTAAACATGGTTTATGGGGTGACAGGTTCTCCTCAAAATGAGTGTTTTAAGTTGATGCAATACTGTAAATGTGACATTTTATATATTCTTTCATCCACTTTATGGTATATCCTTTGATAATTACCTATTATGAACTGAGTGGTAGGAAGGTTCCCCTGCCTTTATACGTTTTAGATAATGCAGTTAAATAAATCTAATCATCTGGGTGTCATATACTTTATAGAGGGAGGTAACTAGATTAAAGTGATTGAATTATCCACAAGACTGTATATGCCGGGGAAACTTTAATTCCCTTGGATTAAATTTAGGGAGCCACATTGGTATAAGTGGTAAAATGTCTTCAGGTTTTCCTAAAGTAGATCATTTCATGTTAAATGACCACCGATAGATGATTAGATAAAAATTACGTATGTCTTTCAACTACGATGTATGAGCAGATCATGGTATAGTTCTGTGGCTATCAATGACATGAGTATGTAGGCTGGGAAAACACCTAAAATGCACAAAAATACATTTTTTTGAAGTTTCCAGTTAATATATTTTATGATACAAAATGTATTTTGTGTGTTTCTCTTTGTGAGCACAGAATGTGCCCCTTAAAGGTGCATATTTATAGTTGACCTATCATTAGGATAGGCCAATAATTTAGCAGTGGGTGCCAAACAGCCAGTACCTCCCACAGATCAGCTGCTTGAAGACACAGTGGGAGTTGGATGAGTATTGCTGTTTGGATTACTAAGCACAGCATTGTACATATAATGGCTGCATGTATACAATAATGACACTCAGCTACAATCAAACCATGTGACGAATGGACATGACGTCACAAATTTGGGATGGGGAATTGGGGATCTCCGTAGCAACTTTGCCAATAAATAATGCCAAGTTTTGGGTAATAGACTCAAGCTAATCTAAAATGATTTACCTATCCTTTGTATAATCTGGCAATATCTTATTTAAAAGATAATCGTTTTTTAACCTTGGGAGTTTTGTAACGTTTTGCTATGTTTTAGCAGTTTCCTCCTCAATAATATTTGCAGCACTAGCAATCTGCTGGCTTTACCAGTTTTTAATCTTTTTATCTGACACAGTTTTCTCCTTATAGATGTGCTTTGGCCCTGTGGGAATATGGTTGGGTAAAGCGTATTCACTTTCAAATAGTCTTTGCCTAATGAGTTTTAATTCAGCTACCTACTCAGATGTTTGCACAGTCCATAAGAGGCTGAGTCCGCACAAAATCGATTGGAATTCCACCATGGGGCATCAAGAAATTATTTTTGTATAAATTGTAATTTATGTGTAAGCCCAAGATTTTGTACATTAAATTATATCACCAGTTTAGCATACCTACAATTGGTGAAATAGGAATTAAACCCATCACCACTTTTCTAAGTAGATATATTTCTAAAGTTGCTAATGACTTGATTTTCTCATCAGATCCAATCCCCATTGACAAAGACATCAAAGGATATGTGTCCATAAATTAGGTTTTGCTTAATGGCTTCTTAATGCTTCATGGGGGAGTAAATCTGGGAGAGTCCCTTGTTAAGAAGGACCTGGGCATACTAATAGATCATAAATTGAATAACAGCATACAATGTCAAGCAGCTGCCTCTAAAGCCAGCAAGATCTTGCCATTTATCTAAAGTGGTCTGGACTCTCGGGATAGGCATGTAATATTACCACTGTACAAGGCATTGGTTCACCTGGAATATGCTGTCCAGTTCTGGGCACCGGTCCATAAAAAGGATGCCCTGAAGCTGGAGAGGATTCAATGAAGAGCCACAAAAATGATAAGGGGCATGGAGGGACTCAGTTATGAGGAAAGATTAAAACAGATTTATTTAGTCTGCAAAAGAGACAACTATGAGGGGACATGATTACTTTATATAAATATATAAAGGTCCCATACAAAAAATATGGTGGAAAGTTATTCCAGATTAAATCAAATCAAAAGACAAGGGGGCACTGTCTCCATCTGGAGAAAACAAGGTTTAATCACTTGATTACTATGATACTATGAAGCTAAATGCAAAAAGCAATAAAAAGTCATGACACCAGCTGAAATCTGTCAGTAATTATAAAGCAATCCTGCAACCTGTAAAGATAGTTAGACAGCCAACTAATGAAACAGCTGGACAGAGACCAGGAAAAGCAGCAGTATTTATTCTGCACTCCCTTTCAGTGGCGTACCGACCGCGGTTGCAGCGGTCGCCATTGAGACCGGGCCCGTCGACAGCGGTCGGTACGCCACTGGCAGTCAGCAGGGGCCTCCGTCCGTCCGGACAGGAAGCTCCTGCCCGTCACTGTATAGTGCTCAATGTGGCCGTTTCCGGCCGGTTGAGCACTATTACTGGAGCGATGTGGCCGGAAAACCACCCCGGCGCACATCGCTCCATGAACTAGGATGCGCGGCCGCGTGATGACGTCATCACGCTGCCGCGCACCCCTTCCTGTCTGGCCGCGGGCTGAAGAACGAAGACGCGGGACCTGCTGCCAGAGGTGAGTGTACAGGGTTTTTTTTTTTAATCAATCAGTTGTAAAAAGGGCTTATTGTATATAATAATTAATTTGATGTAAAAATTAATTGTGCGGGGGGGGGGGGGAATATGTAAAAATTCATTGTGGGGGGGGAGTAGAATATGTAATAATTCATTGTGGGGGTAGAATATGGGGGGGGGGGGGGGGGGGGGGGGGGGGGGGGGGGCATTAGGAATTTTGTCCCGGGGCCCAGTGGACTCTAGTAACGCCACTGCTCCCTTTCTAAGAGCATTACCACAAATATGATTTCCCTTCAGAGCCACGCTAAGTTCAACTTAGTAGAACCTTGATTTTACCCATACTGAAATTTGATCACTTACCTGCATAAAAAGGTGTCACGGTTGCATCCTTTTCACGGATTGCAGGCACACCGTGCCCCCCGGCGTTTCGCTGCGCTCCCCGGCCTGGTCTTACCTCTCCAAGTGCCTGCTTCCCAATCGACTAGGCCGTCTCTCCCAGCCATAGTGGGTTAGCGTCCTCCTGATTGGCGCTGGCTAATCCAGCTCAGCCCTTATATCTGGCACCTCCCTTTCCTTCCCTGCCGGATCTTCAACATTGTTTCAGCATTCAACAAGGAACTTCCAAGGTTTCCATAGCTCACTTCCCACTGCGGTTCCTGTTGAAGTGATAGCCCGTTAGCGTTTCCAGATGCTCCTGTCTTCCAGCGTTTCCAGACACCTCCGTGTTCCCAGTGGTCCTGTCTTCTGGCGTCTTTCTGTCTTCCATCTCTCCTCCAAGGACCTCTCCGTTCCTGCCCGCCTGGGTCCTGTGCCAGCTGCTGCCTGCTTGACTGCCGTGAGTTCCAGCTCATCCTTACAAGCCGCTTTCCTGCTGTCATCCCTGGCTCGGACTGTGTCCTACATCCCTGGCTGCCATCATGGGCCTAGTAGCACCCATAGAACGACCTGGTGGCACCCTGACGCAGCAAGACCATCCCACTTTGCAGCGGGCTCTGGTGAAGACCAGGGTGCCATTTAGACTAGTACTCTCTCCATCTCCCGCGGTGGTCCAGAGGGTCCACTGGTCCACAGACTCCTCCCTCCAGACTCTTCCCATAGAGACTTTCCTCCCGGGTACTCCCAAGTACCTTCTATTGTCTGTGTGACCGTTAAAAAAGGAACTGCATTTTATAATAAATTTGTATTTACCATAAATTTTTTTATGATTTCACCAATTAGACTTCAGTAGATTTTTCCCTCCACATGTTGGAGCGATTTTAATTTATTTTAACACTGGCACATGCTGACTAAACAATAAAATGGGTCCAATGGGTCATATTTTCATTGTAACCATAACAACTCGCTCCACCAGTCAAAGACGAGAATACGGCGGCATCGCCAGCTGAAAGAAAATCTGCCATTGGTAATCACAGCCGCATCTCCGTGATTTGATTTACGCCGCTAAGCAGATTCCTTCCCATTAGGCCTTCGAGTCAAATCAAATTGTCTCAGATGAAGTCACAAATTACCCACAAACTGTGTTAATATAAATTGGACTTTGATTTTTTACGGCACATTTAGATATTGTTTGCATTTCTATACAGAGGAAACAATTCTGTGTAAACAGCGTGATTCATTCTGTATTCTCAATTTACACCACCAAATTATGGGCTAAATTTAAATTAAAAGCTCAGCAGGAATTGGATGGCTTATGTGTATGTGTGATGGCTTTTATATTAAATGCTTTACACAAATGCTGTTGTTTATCTTTGGAGCAGGTTGTCATGAATATTAATGAGACCCAGGTGTTAATGTCACGCTGTTTTACTTCCAACTAAAAATCTTTAAATTGAGTTAAGTATTTGAACAAGTATTTTTAATAACTCTCGTGGTAATTACTGTAGTGGAGGGCGAGGGGAGCTAGTCATGTCTGTTGGGGAGACAGGCACGGGAAGCTAGAGGGCAGTGTAATCATTCTTCTGCTGCCATCACAATAATATTCTATTGATCCCTTGAACAACTCATTAACCCCATTTGTAATAGGTTGTTGGATAGCAGGTTAATATTTGTCATGCTGCTGTCAACTTTACTGGGAGAACTAAAGCTACTGAGTGAAGGGAATGATTATATTGGAAGCAGCAAAAGATATGTTGTTATTAGTACAGTTTCTACAGATCCAGTGTAATGGAACAATGGTCCGCTACTTAAGAACACCCGACTAACAGACGACCCCTAGTTACAAACGGGCCTCTGGATGTTGGTAATTTTCTGTACTTTTGCCTTAGGCTACAATAAACAGTTACCGTATATACTCGAGCATAAGCCGACCCGAGTATCAGCCAAAACCCCTAATTTCAACACAAAAAACTGGGAAAACCTATTGACTTGAGTATAAGCCGAGGGTGGGAAATGCATTGGTTACAGCCTTCCCGGTATATAGTCTGCCAGCCCCTGTAGAATACAGCCTGCCCAACCCCTGTAGCATACAGCCTGCCCAGCCCCTGTAGTAGGAAAAAAAAATAACACTGTACTCAGCTTTCCGACGTCCCCCAAAGATCCTTTTCTGTCTCAGACTGTCTCAGACAGAAGAGGACCTATGATGTCAGATGATGTCATACTCGAGTATATCAGGTATATCAGATATCAGAGGTGTCTGCAATTCATCTTTATTGTTAATTTTATGACAATCCAACATTTTTAAAATTGTCTCAGAGACCAAAAAAAAAAAATTGGTAGGAGTCACAATTAGAAAATATACAGAACCGAATTACATACAAATTCAACTTAAGAACTAACCTGCAGAACCTCTCTTGTATGTAACTCGGGGACTGCCTGTATATGGATAAAATCTGTGCCATTGCCATTGAATTGAGTGTAAGGACTCAATTAAAACTTTTTGTTTTTCTCCCCCAAAGTATTTGTTTTGGGCACCATAATAGATTGTTATAGGTGAAGCTTGTTATAGAAGGTATGTTTGTCATCTGTCATCTGTGTATGGTGCAGTTTCCAATTTTCCAATGTTATCTACATAAAAAATCCTTAAAGAATAGTTGCAGCTTTTTGTTTTAGTTTGTCCCCATCTGACATAAAACATTCACATTGAAGGTCACAGATGCCATATATGTTGGTGTTATTGCAATTGATTAATAAAAACCAGGGGGGGGGGGGGTTAACGATGGATTCATATAAGGTTCAACATATTATTTTTCTTTTCATGATTCTGTTTCAGATGAACATAATCTGTAAAAGAGTTAATGTTGAAAAATCAATAATAAAAGGTAACCCTCTGCAGATAAGATCACAGCATATGTGATAGATAGGGCACGGGAATAGATATTTTACTTTGTGAAGGTCAGGATCAACTCTAATAGTTACAGATCACTACAATAAGGTAGAGTCTCCAGGTTAGTACTACAATAAAGCATGCATGCTAAGCCATACTAGTAGGCTGAGTTCAAATTAAAAACATGAAAAAGCTGCCTCAACCCGGACTCTAACCAGTAACACCACATGTGTTATGTGTCACATCACCCGCAGCTGCACTCCATCATCTTTGGGAGGGTCCTTCCTTCTGGTAGCAACACCCTGCACCTCCAGCAGGTTAGTGCCAGTGCACACGGGTGTAGGTAATTTAAATGCCTCCTGCAACTTTGCCAGCAGCATTTAACGAGTTAAAGCCCATTGATGATGGCGGCACCAATTGCGGGTGTTAACGGCTAAGGGTTGAGCCAAGCCCGCCCCCGGGTGAACGCTGTTCGGGTCCGCTCAAGAGTACTGAGGAGTCTCATGGTCTTACAAATGTGACTCATGTTCAGTATGTGTTTTATCATGTTTTGCAAACATCTCACTTTAAAGATAATTTACATCCAAAATGTGTAACAGAAGCTGCTAAAATCTAGTAATTATGTGTGTTTTATTTACTGTGACATTTGTTCTTGTTTATTTTGCAATATGTATGTTGATCTTTTTTTGTCTGCATGCTAAAAAAGTGACAATATAACATTTGTTTCTGAAAAGCTCATTAAAAACTGCAAACAATATATGTTGATAATGTCAATATGTCTCATTGAACTGTTTACATCTTTATGGAAATCTCTGCGAAGTTACTTTGGATGTGTCACACTTCAATGGTTCCTAGTGACAACTGGTGGAATTGTACATACATGTCTGACCTGTAGTACATGCCGATTGTACTACAGCAAACATGGAGAGTGGGAAATGGAATGTGTATATGTGTCACGGGTGCTGGGTCGTGGGCTCACCTGTGATCCTCGGTCCCCATGGGTGCAGTGCTGGCGCGTGTTACCTGTCCCCGCGCATGGGTCGTCTTCAGGAAATTTAAAAGGCCAGGCCATTTTCCCAGAAGGCTACTTAAACCTGCCTCTCCCATCACACCCTGCCTGATCTTTGTGCCTACGCCTTAGAGAAAGCTCTCCCCTGCGATATTCCTGCGTTCCTTATTATGACATGGGGACAGAATAGTCAAATATATTCATTATTTTTTACCTAGAGTCTTTGCAAATGTTCCCCTTGATGTCTGTGCCCTGCACACGAAACTGCAGCTGTTCCACTCTCTCCAACACTAGAGCTGTGTCCGTTTACTACCTTCATCTGGATCAGCCATTGAGAAGACAAACTGGCAATTTCATTATATATCAAAAACTGTTTTCTTGGCTGGGGCAGACAGCTACAGCAGTCCAGTGTTATATATAATTACTATAGTAATCCAATGTTGTATAAGATTTGTTAGGTTGTTGCCCCCACTTTTGTTACACACAGCTTGCCCCCGGATGACTACAGTAGTCCAGTGTTATGTATGATTGGTCAGGTTCTTTCCCCTGCTTTTGTTACACACTACTTGCCCCTGGACGGCTTCAGTAGTCCAATGTTGTATAAGATTGGTTAGGTTGCTGCCCCCGTTTGCCCCCAGATGACTACAGTAGTCGAGTGTTATATGTAATTACTATAGTAGTCCATTGTTATATATGATTGGTCTGGTTATTGCCCCCGCTTTTGCCACACACTGCTTGCCCTCGGATGGCTACAGTATTCCAATGTTATGTATAATTGGTCAGGTTGTTGCCCCTGCTTTTGCTACAAGCTACTTGCCCCCACATACAGTCATAGTTTACATATTGAATTATTGAGTATAGCTATGTGTGTAACAATTGGGAAATAATGTTCAGAGATTAACATGTATTTCATATAGAATATTTATCTATTTAATAGTATATGAATATAGTCCTAGTTATTGCATTGTCTCCCTGCAGTCTACTGGAATTATGCTTGTTTTCAGCAGATAAGATCATTGCAGGAATATCCTGGAGCTGCCTGGTGCAGGATCAGATGTTACTGAATAATGCAGATGCTCTGAAGCGTTCTCATTCTGCACAGAACAAGGTCACTTTTATTTACAGTTTCCTGTTTGCTCCATTCCCCATGAGAAAGCCACCCAAGGACTCCCCAGCCTTGCCTCCAGTATAGACAAGCAGCTAATTACCATGTATCTGAGGCTCAACCTGACAGGTATTGAACTCTAGTCTCCAGGGGCTACTGAAGATCCCCAACTTCTCCAGACTGTCTACATGGCTGATCTAAATAAGTTATTTTCCCTTTTTTTTAACTGAACCTCACATTAGTGAATAGGAAAGCAGCACATTATTAACTCATCTCAGTGAAATAATATGGACTTTATGTATAGTATCTAATTATTACAGTTAACGTGTTATATAATGTATATTATTTCCTTCTACCTTTTGGAAATTGTTGTGAACTTTGGGCTTTTAAGAAGATAATAAACGGTTTATACAAAAATGTATTGTTCTATTCTTGACACTCCCGGTAAATACATGAAACTTTGTAACTTGTCATTTTGATGGAATGTGTCATCCACCTGCTGTTTCAATTTCCCTGAATGAATAAATGACTAAGTGTTCAGATGTCTCTTATTTACTCCCCAAAACGGTAACAATGGGTCCACCAGTAGAGGGCAGATCCAGCTAATGATATGCACTAACAGATCAGCTCTTCTGAGATAACATGTAACATTTATTTCATTCACAAAGTCATTTTTGCTTGTAACTTGTATTTCAATCTGCTGACAGGTCTGTTTATGTCAACTCTGTATTTATTGTGATGCCTGATGTATATGGTTTCACCTCATTATCCCAAATCTTTGTGCCAGCAGAGAAATATTTTAGCTTTGAAACAAAATTACCTTATTGTAGAAGTGAAAAACTAAGGCATAGATTTCCTGCTAATTTGGAGGTGTAGAAACACGCTGTTATTTGCATATCTGTGTCATGCACCGACCCTTAAAACGACATCTATCACCAGGATGAAAGACTGTATGCAAATGAGCCTGAGGGGCTCCAGGCTCGATTAACATCTATGCAGCCTAGAGCCCCTCGGGCTCATTTGCATACAACTCTTCATCCTGATGGTAGATGCCCTTTAAGAATTATGTGATCATAGTTCTTGCCTGCACTGTTGATTCAAGTAAGTTTAATTTTCAATTCTGTACTGTACCTAGAGTACATCTTATACCTCAGATGGCCACAAAACCATAAAACAGCATTAGATGGATTACAAAGACATTACTCAAATGGGAAACGGAGGCTCCTGCAAGTTAAGATAGGAGAAATATTGGGGGATATTTACATACCCAGCCGTGGAGTTCCCCCGAAAGTGCATTGCCCAACTGGAATGCACTGTGCTGCTATTTACTAAGGTTGTGCGGCCGATATCCTGCATATGTCGCTTCTCTGCTCAGGTCCGACAGAGTTAACCTTCTTCTTCCTGGTGCATTTAAGTGCTTGATCTTGCGACACAAATTGAAATCTTAAATCCTGCGCTCAGTCCGAATCAGTCGGATCGTCCGACGGCACGCCCCCGTTTTCTGCCGCATGAAACCCAGCGTAGATGCTCCACAATCCGATCGCATGCGACACAATCCCCAGTTAAATACCCGTCACAGCGGTGCAATCCCCGAAAATGGCAGAAAAACCGACGAAAGTGCGATCCGTGGACCCTTTGTAAATAAGCCCCATTGTTTCTATAGCAAAAACACAAACTCCAGAAAAAAAATAAATGTCAAAAACTGTTTAAAACAAAGGGAAAAAAATTCAGGCTATTACTGTATGTCAGTTTTTCATATAGATAGTGCATATGCAGTTAATTGATATTTTATGTGATAGTTGTTCTATCAAGTATCTGTGAAGTTGACAATATAGTATGTGCTTCTCTATATTTTTGCTCATTTTTAATTTGCAGTCACTTTTTAAAACTGAAAAGTGACCTGTATTCTGAAACCCTTAAATATATTTCTATGTATCTAATTGCCTTTATAGATCACGTAACCAGTAAAAAGGATACATATTTAAAGGACTTCGACCACCAGATTGCTGGTGGTAAAGTGTTCTAAATAGGCTGCTAAATAGGTCATGACTAGGGAATGGGGTTGTTAGAGATTTTTATCTAGGGCTTAACCGCCCTTACTTCAGTTGTACAGGTGACTTCCAAATTAACTCTTCTATGGCCAAAAATGGCTCCCAGGTACCAGGATGAGAACAAACCTAGACACATCAGTCTCTAGTGTATGTGGAAATCTTCTCCCAGTTTATTAGTCTCAGCTGCATTGTTAGACTGTGATTTACATATATTTCAGCGTTTTTATTGCTGAAATAATAACTTTGAAAAATACAGTCCCCCCATCCCCTAGACATAATGAGCAGCCTATTTAGGACACTCTACAACCAGCAATCTGGTGGTAGAAGTCCTTTAAGTAATTTATTGGCAGTATAACTACAGCTGTTTTGTAAAAGGCCAAACAGAATTAATACAGAATATAATTAAAAAAAACTGTATTATTGGCAAAATTTTATGCATGTATAATTTTCTTCACAATTTACAAATATTTTATACTTTATGTTTCTTAATCACATAAAATATAAGAACAAAACGTTTAAGTTTGTGGCTGTAATGTTCAAAAATGAAGATGAGTTCAAGGGGTATTAATACTTATTTGTAAACCACTGCACTGTTTAGCTGCCCTTGACCAGATTAGAAGATTATGATTCTAGATTAATGGTCCTACTGTAAATTGATTGCCATCTTTCCATGGTTTTGTGGCCGTTTTATATGAGCAGTCTGTACTTCTGTGACATGTTGTAATCATTTCAATTGCCAGGAAATGGGGACCTAGGTTGTCCTAAAACTATATACAGTCATGGCCATACATTTGAGAATGATACAAATATTATATTTACACATGATCTGTTGCCCTCTGGTTTGTCAGATGTTTTTATCACATACAGAAATACAAGTGCAATCATATTATGAGTAACAAAAGCTTTTATTGACAGTTAGAATGAGTTAATGCAGCAAGTCAATGTTGACCCTTCTTCTTCGGGACCTCTGCAATTCTCCCTGGCAGCTCTCATCAACTTCTGGACCAAATCCTGACTGATAGCATTCCATTCTTGCACAATCAATGCTTGCATTTTGTCACAATTTGTTGTTTTTTGTTTGTCTACCCGTCTCTAGTTGATTGACCACAAGTTCTCAATGGGATTAAGATCTGGAGAGTTTCCAGGCCATGGACCCGAAATCTCTATGTTTTGTTCCCTGAGCCATTTAGTTATCACTAGAGCACTGAATTGCTCCAGTCGAACTTTTTCAAATGCTCGAGTGCTTGTTTCGAATAACGAACCCCATTGAAGTCAATGGGAGACTCAAGCATTTTTCAAGGGGACCAAGGCTCTGCACAGGGAAGCTTGGCCAAAAACCTGGAAACCTCAGAAAATGATGGAAACACCACGGAAATGGACAGGAAACAGCAGGGGCAGCATGCACGGATGCTTCGGAGGCTGCCTAATTGCACCATTATGCCAAAATTATGGGCAACAGCATGGCGATGACAGAGTGACCGAGTGAGGCGAGATAGCATCTAAAACACCCAATAATTGACTGACACTATAGAAGACGGCATGCAGAGGCAGCGGCAGCAGCGGCAGGCTAGAGAGTGGCATGGCGACATACCCTAAATGGACTCAGGCTTAAAACCAATTTAAAAAATTCCTTTGGCGAGGATAACTTGTAGCACTGTACGTATCAGTATTTTGCCTGGTTATGGCGGCAGAGAGGAACCAAAAGAGGTGAGCAAGAAGCGCTGAAATTATTTCCTATGTGAACAAAAGGTTGACGGTATATTTAGTTGATAACCCAGAATGGCGGCGACAGAGTGACCAAGTTCCATAACCTATCTGGTGAAACACCCGAAAAATGGGCCTGACACAGCTCGTTTGCTAAGGGGACATGTGAAGGCAGCTATGGAGACGACTTTTGGAGGCAGCTATGGAGACGACATGTGGAGGTTGCTATGGATACAACGTGTGGAGGCTGCTATGGAGACTGCATGTGGAGGCTGCTATGTAGACTGCGTGTGGAGGCTGCTATGTAGACAACGTGTGGAGGCAATGGGGACGGTAATGGCACCCGAGGTGAACGTAAGGAGGTGAGAAAAGAGGAGTGAAAAGATAGATTTTAGAGGTCAAAGGTTATAGTAGTAGATTAAAGTTGCCGCAGTTAAAACAATGTTAGTTGGATCTTGGGATGGAGCTGTGGCATTCTGCTGCCAGGCGAGCTTTCGCCTGTCCTAGCCCCTGCCTCTCGGCTCCTCCCCACCCAAAATGTTCAAAGCAGGCGGGGGCTACAAACAGCATTTCCAAAAACCTTTTGTGTAAGATCAAGTGTAGTACTGTTCTTATAAGTATTTGGCCTGGATATGGCGGGGGAGGGGAACGTAAAGAGATGCGCAAGTAGAGCTGAAATAATATCGGTCAATGATAAAAGTTTGGCGGTATATTTTGTGGATAACACAGCAGGGTGGCAACAAAGTTAACAAGTTTAATGTGGGAGCCGTTAAAACAACCCAAAATTTTGCCGGACACAGCTCGTTTGCTAAGGGGACGATGTATGGAGGCAGCTATGGAGACGACGTGTGGAGGCAGCTATAAAGACGATGTGTGAAGGCTGCTATAAAGACGATGTGTGGAGACAATTAAATTTTGATAGTGCCTGTATGTGGCAGTCGAAAAAAGTTTTCAAAACAGAGGAGCGGGTAGGTGGCCCTCCAGAAAAATTAAATACATAGAGTACCTGTATGTGGCACTCCCAAAAATTGTTTAAAACAGAGGACCGGGTAGGTGGCCCTCCAGAAAAATTAAATACATAAAGAGTACTATAGCTAGAGCCAGTTGGCCCTGGCAAAAAATAGCCAGTTGCCTCTGCTTTAGTGTACAAAGAGGAGGAGAAGGAGGAGAATGAGGAGGAGGAGTGCATACATGAGAATTATTCAGGTTGAGCTGCTTTTACCTGGTGGAGAATGGAAATCATGAGAAATCCAGGCTTTATTCATCTTGATAAGCGTCAGCGCTGTGAGCCGACAGGCGTGTACGCTTATCGGTGATGATGCCACCAGCTGCACTGAAAACCCGCTCTCACAACACGCTAGCGGCAGGGCATGCAAGAACCTCCAAGGCATACAGCGCTAGTTGGGGCCAGATGTCCAGCTTTGAAACCCAGCTGGACAACCTAGTTGTAGGGAGCTGTGCGACGGCACTGCTGCTGTGCCTAGAGCTACCGACTGATGGCTCCATGCCCCCGGATGGTAATGGAACTGTATTTCCTCTTGCACTCCAGCGTCTGGGGTATAGACAGCTGAATGCTGCGCATGGAGACATTGGTGGACGCTGTGGAGGCGACGGTGTGGTTTTCGAGCGGGAGGTGGGATCAATAGTATATATTTTTTTTTTTTCAGAAAAGGTTACATTTTTATTAGTATTTCAACAGGGGTTCCAAGCCTTTCTTGGGGGGTGCCAATCATTGCTATGTCACCCTGGGTTCTGATCAGGACCCCAGGGCTGTTCATAGTCAGTGCCTTCTAGATCCTGTCACACAGACAGGATCTTACAGCAGCATCACCACTAGATATGGCACTGCCTGCTCTATAACATGCTATTAATACAATGCTTCTTTAATGCTGGCCTATGACTCCCACGCTCCGTATCATAGATTAACCACTTCCAGACATTACAACAATACAGATCAGTTACACATTTCATATAGTGACAAGTAATATAAGTCCTAACGTTATGGCATGACATTTGTTAGGATTAGTAAACATGACATATGTCCATAGCAACAAAGTCAATGGTAACCAATAACAACAGCAAGAATACAGAAAACTTGTGCACAGCATGGGGGACATTTATTATATGCCCCCGTTCCCACCCTTCCAGTTGGGTTGAAAACATCAAGAGACTTCCCGATGTATCTAGCGGCCAGCCGTGCTGCGTATATATTTCCACGGTAAGTCCTACCTAGTGTAGAATTGCGCAATTAATTAAGGGCCGTTCAGCTTGAAGGGTCACTAATTTTAGTGAGTGCGCAGGTCTAAAACCCTGCCGCCGGCTGTTCCCCCCTTCAGCCCGCTCCGTGTCCCCTTGGTGTGGAGATCGCGTGAAGGAGGAAATTGCTGGCGCTTCAATAGCAATTATATCAGGGCTTCCATGATAAATGTCCCCCATGGAGTCTACATATATCCTTGATTTGTAAGTGAGGCAGAATCACTGTCAGCCTCCTTATACTAACGTAAGACCAGTGTGGAATTATCAGTCATTAAATAAAGAGAATAGAGAGACCCGTCTGTTATCATGAAAAATTGGCAAATGTCTAAATCTGTGTATGAGACAATATAAAAATATAAATCATATTGTCATCAAACATGTACAAGCACTTGTCAAAGCTGTGAAGAGAACAATTACAAGTGTTTATCTTCTGATGGCACAACATTATGTTTACACACTGAAAGACACCTGCTAGTATTCCGTTCTCTACTTTTATAAGATGCTAAATTGTTTATACCTGGAACTGCAAAGACTCAAAGCTTGAAGAAAATCTACCATCAAAATCCATCATGATAAACCAGGAACACTTACTCATATATCATATTTCTTATCCATGGCCTCCTTCCTTCTAAAATCAACTTTTAACATTATGCAAATGTGTACCCTATTTTCTATGGATACAGGGGGGAGCCAGAAAAAGGGCTCCTGATGACAGGTTCTTTTTTCGTTTTTTTTTTCTGCAGTGAGCATTGAACATACATACAGTAGATACACACCATATACACCTATGCAGCGTGTACAAATTACACATGCACACACATATACAGCATATACGCATCACATATACACACATATAAACAATACAATATACAGACATATATCATATTCACACACACAGAGTATACATACACCACACACATACAGCATATAGATATCCACTAACCAAGATACCAGGGCCCCCTGACACTGTGGGCCCCATAACAGCTGCTATGGCTGTTAACCATTTATTTACGTCCCTGCTGCCCCTTCTCTAAAGATACCCTAATTTTTAAGCTTTTTGTATCATGGACCACTACCTGGATTCTTTCACATTACGTATATATATATATATATATATATATATATATATATTTTAATGTGTCTGTTTGCTTAATTAAATAAAGCAATTTTTAGGCACTTTGGTGTGCACTATTTTCAACACAAAGCAAAACATAAAAAAACTACTTTGCATCCCCCATTCCATTGAACTATGAGGTTTTATATGAAGCTGACAACCTGTACGAAGAAACACAATTTCACCTCAATATTCCGCCATGAATTGGGATTATTGGTTTAATAATGACATCTCTCTGCGTATTACGCAGCTAGTGGCCACTGAACAAGCATCTGATGACAAGCTTTGATTTAGCAGCATGACGCGGGAATTTACATTTTAATTAACCTAGTATTAGAGACTTGTGGATAGGGCATTATCTGCCTCATTGAAAATCCACTCGCTATGTTAATTACATATCAGAAATGAATGTGCTTTAGGTAAAACAACACAAAACTGAATTGTCATTATCTCTGCAGTTTTTGTATCAGCTCTTGTTAGATCAGAGCCACAGGCTGCCGTGTACACAATTACACATTCACTGTGGATCGTGCGGAGAAGACTCCGCTGAGTGTATTTCCATATAGTCTTCCTATAACCAATGTGTGTTGTTACGGCACTGACAAGGTCATCGGTTACACAGTTTCTGATAATTGCTGAGAAGTAATTAAATTCATGTATCTTTATACTAGGGCATAACAATCATACGAGGATTTTATCAGATAGACAAACCTGTCCCCAAAGACCTTTATGTGTTTAATATTTATTTAATATATATGGTTTAATAAATTATATATAAGTATGTAAAAAAGAAATACAATGGTATTTGATTTATTTGAAGCTGTACAGATGAATTCACTTATTTATTCATTTATTATATTTTATCAAATTACCATCATATTCTATTTTATTGTGCACACCAGGATTTTATATTATATTAAGTTTTATGAACATGCAGAACTTATCAGTGCTATATTATTATAAAACTAATGAAATCGCTGCTTCCTCTTCTCCTCCCTCTCCTGCCTAGTATACACGGGTCTCTCTATGACCCATACATGAGTGATGCTGTGCGTGATGACAACATCATTCTCGCCTGGGTCAAAGAGAAAGGCCGAAGGGATCTCTGCTGGTGGCCTCGGCATGGGTCCTTTGTGAGGCGGCCGGTGCCGGTGCTAGAGCTGAAGAACTTTGGGGGATATTTATCACTGTTTGTAAGCCAGTTTTCTGAATAAGAAGCACTGAAATAATCACATTTTCTTGCACACTGTAATTTTTTTGAGATTATGCCACTTTATGATTATGTAGTTTACGCAAAGCTATACCAGTTCGGGCCTGACTGTCTGGCGGCGTGGGCACAGCTTCATCCTCTTGTTGCATCCCCTGAGACAGGGGGCATGGCCTGCACAATACCGGCGTATGATAAATTCCCCTCTTTATGTCTGTTCTCGCTGTACGCCATAGCAAGGCCCCCATCACCCTATTTATTTTTAAATGACTATGTTGCACTTCAGTAATGTAGCACCAATGTACAGGTGAAGAACTGAGAGAAACCTGTTCTCTTTGTTCTCCAATTACGGATTTACGGCTGATAAGGATTTAGGTAAAAGTTGGGATTTCCAACCCTGAACTACGGTAGAACATTTGAAATATGAGTCTTATCCCTGCCATGAAATTCCAGTAATATACAGTAGTCCTAGTTCCATGGTCACCATGACACTTAATGATATCATATTTACAAGCTTGCATTAAGAAACTTGGCACGAAAACTTCAGATGTTAAAGTATTGCATAGGTTGCATTTGTAGTAACTGTGGATTTTATGACTCAGAATTAGATGTGGATCTCACAGCTTTTAACCAACATAAAATGATAGACTTATAACCTGATAAAACATCTAGTCCGGATATTTATTATGATTTTATAAATTGTTTAATAGGTATATACAGTAGTTTCCTATATGTTACACCAACTACCGGAAAGTTGGGTCACATGAAATTTTTATGTCCATTATTGCTGCAAAGTTATCACAGAGCAACAATGACTCCAAAATGGAGATATGCTGAATATATGGAGGTATATGGATGATAATGGATTGATGGTATCAATATGAATGACCTCTCAACTTTCTCAAAAACATGTTCAATGGTCCCTTAAATTCAGCTCCGATCGTGGTTGTTAACCCTTGAAATGCCACAGTCAACCAGAGGCATTTCAATGGCTGTAGGGACATTCCCTGCTCAATCTGCACCCCCCTGCTTTGTTTTCAGGGGGTGCTGCTCAATGCTATGGCAACCCTGGGGTCTGATAGTAAATGCCTGTCCATAGTAAATGCCTGTTAAATCCTGTCACAGACGGGACCTTACATACAGCCACCCACATTTATCAAAACTAGTGCAAACTGCAGTATGTGCAGTGTGCCTGTAGAGGGTGTAGGGTGCGCCTGATTAATGAATTGTGTGCACTTTTTTCGGTGCTCCTTTAACATAGGGCCTGTGACAATTCTGTTGGACTCTGTATGATAAATGTGTCGCACAGTCTGACCGTGCACCGTAACGCTCCTTTCAGTGGAAAATTTTGTGACGCATGGCATATAGTGCAGCGCGTGCTAGAAATGTGTCTCAGGCATTTTGTAACAGTTTATAACACACATGATATAGCAGTTTGCACTAAAAATAATGTGCAAGGTCAGGCAGAAAATGCGGGGCAGTGTGTCAGCCTATGCATCAGCATAGGATGCTAGTGTTAATACCCGTATTGCAGGGTATTATAAGCAATCAAACAATTTCTTATTCATGTCCCATAGTGGGACACGTAAAAAAAAAAAAAAAAGGTTGTAAATAAAAATAAACGAAAAAACTAATTAAAAAGCCCACAAAGCCCCGTTACACATTACACTTACATATACAATAAAATTACCATACATAAATTGTCCAGACATTTAAAAAGCAGACATGTGGGAATTGTTGTTCAGCAACTAATTCAGGTGGTAACCATCTGCCTGAAAATGAAGTAATTTCTAATTTGGAAAATGGCAAATTTTTTCAGAAAATTCATTTTTGATTTTTTTTAATACATAAATGCTAAACTTTACTACTAAAATTAAGTGTAACATGGGACCTACAAGGTGGGTGTTTGCTGCATATTGCCTTATTTCGAGGACCTGAGGTTTTAACCTATTTATTATAGTGTGCGGATTGCACATTGTAATGAATGGAGAGGAAAATCCCCATATACTTGCATACATAACTATGGCAGTATATGGTAGAATCAATCAGACAACCTAGGGTTAAATTAGCATAGGGGTCCCAAAATTTCTGATCTATAAAAATATAATAATAGTTATTACCATTGTTTAAGCTGTAACAGTAAATAACGCCCAAAGTCGAAAATACCACTTTTTTGCCATTTTGAAAAACATAAAAAATTCAATAAAAAGGGATCAAAAGGCCGTATAGTGCTAAAAATGCGTTGAAAATTTAGCGCCAGAAATGGCAAATTGAAGAATTTTTACAGGTGGTTTTAATTTTTGTAAATGTATGAAAACATTATAAAACCTATACAAATTTCATACCTGTGATCATACCGACCCAAAGCATAAAGTAGACACGTCATTTGGGGCGCACAGTGCAAGCCATAAAATCCAAGCCCACAAGAATATGACGCAAATGTGTTTTTTCACCAATTTCACTGCTTTTGGAATTATCTTCCTGCTTTCCAGTACACGGCATGGAATATTAAATACCATCACTATGAAGTGCAATTGGTTACGCAGAAAACAAGCTAATTCAGATCTTTAAATGGAAAAAAATAAAAAAGTTATAGATTTGAAGATGGGGAGTAAAAATGGAAACGAAAAAGGGCCTTGGCAGGGATTAAGCTATAAACTGGCTACGTCCTGAAGGAGTTAACCCCTTAAGGACGCAGCCATTTTGTAGCTTAAGGCTCAGCCCCATTTTTTGAATTCTGACTTGCTTCGCTTTATATGGTTATAACTTTTGAAAACTGTTACTTATCAAAGCGATTCTGAGATAGTTTTTTCCTTACATGCTGTACTTCACTTAAATGATACATTTTGGCTGATATGTTTTGCGTTTATTTATAAAAAAAAATGATGAATTTTTTGGAAAAATGTGCCATTTTCAACATCATCACATTTTCAGGCAGATAGTTTTAACACCTAATTAGTGGTTGAAAAAAAAATTCCCATATGTCTGCTTTACATATTCATAATTTTGTCTGGATAATTTATTTTGATGTCACGCGGCTAACAAATCAAATATCAGTTTCCTGTATTTTCAGAATTGACTATTTTGGGGATAATTACTGTTTTTAACTACATTTTAAAGATATAACATCAAAAACCTGGTATATATCAACCTATTTTCAGATCTGCTCCCCTGAAACTATCAGAAACAGCTTTTAGGTTGATTGTTAGCCGCTTTAGATCTTCATAGTAATTAAATAAAAATGGAGGTGAAATTTAGAATGGTCAAATTTTGTCAGTACTATGCTCATTTAGCCCTAATATTTACACATTTCCAAAAGATAAAAAGAGAAATCCCACCATACAATTTGTTAGGCAATTTCTCCCGAGTACAGAGACCCCCCCACATGTGCCTGTTACTTGTTCTATGTGCAAACAGCGAGGCACAAGCGGGAAGGAGCGTCCTGCAGCTGCAAGGATTTTAGTTTCCTCATTGGCCCCTTTTGTAGGCTATAAAATTATAGCTTTTTTGCTAAAGGGGCCATACAAAGGCATTTTTTGTGGGATGAGATGCTTTTTCCACTTTTACCATTTTGGGGTTGGTATCCCCTATTGTTGAAAATTTTTTAACTTGAACTCTGTACTGGATTTTTTCCTTTTTTTTTTTTTTTGCTATTCCCCGTTTAGCCTAATAATCATATTATCTTTATTGTATGGATCAGCACGATAACGGGGATACCATACTTAAGTATTTTTTATTTTACATTTTACCAAATTTTCCAAATAAAACCCTAATGTGGCAAAAAATCATTTTTGCATCGCCGTCTTCCAAGTGGCATTACATTTTTACATTTTTGGCTACAGAGCTGGTTGATGGCTTGTTTTTTGCGGGACGTGTTGTAGTTTGTAACAGTATCATTCTGGAGTACGTATGCTTTTTTGATCACGTTTTATTGCATTTTTTGTGGGATGAAGTAGGTAAAAATCCTAATTTTTGTGGGTTTTAAAAAAAATGTTTTCTACTGTGTTCATCAAACAGGTTCAATAATGATCTTTTTTTAAATATATGGGTTATTGTGGATGCGGAGATACTATATATGTGGGGTTTCTGTTATGATTTTGATTTTTTTTGCGTTATATGTCTCTTTATATGTTTATGGGGCTTTTATGGGCATATTTATTAATTTATTTTTAAGAACATTTTTTTTAGCTTTATTATTATTTCCACCATCAGACATGAACAGGCAATCATCTGATTGCTTGTTCATAATAATACTCTGTAATACCAATGTATGACAGGGTATTAGCTGTGTCAGCCTATGCAGTGACACTGTGCCTTGAGATGCCATCACAGCTACAAGTGATATCTAGAGTATTCCGATGCCTGCCCAGCTCCAATCTTGGGCTGAGCCGGCATCAGCTCAGCTTTCAATAGTCGGATGCAGAGCATGAAGTGGTTAATATCTGGGCCTGTGTTTTGTAAAAACTATGCAAATATCCTCTCCTTAGCTATTGTATAGCATTTCAAAGTGCAACTTAAACACCACATGTGAACGCAGCCTTCAGTTAACTACAGCGGTAAATCTGTAGCCATAATGCATATGCATATGCAAGATTACCCCACCGGAGCCTGACCACAGTGAGGGGCAGCTGATTCCCAGTTACCGGAGTGGCTTCTGGTATGTGTGTAATAAGGGATCCCTGGCAGATTGTGAATGGGAGGCATGTGATGATAGCTCCCAACCGACCCGGATTCAGCAGGAAATCCAGGTTTTTGGGCACTGTCCCGCAGTTGTGGTATGGAGATTGTCCCGTGCTGTCATGCAATGGTTGCAGACCAGGAGGCAGGACCAGCTCTTGCTGAGAGCTTTGAAAAAATTATTTTTGGTGTAATTTTTAGACCCCCTAACATCTCTGAGGAAATAGAGGGTCACCTATAAAAACAGATGGAGCGGGCTGCACAGGAGGGGACCATAGTGATAATGGGAGACTTTAACTTTCCAAATATAAATTGGGGTCAGGGCTCGTCTTCATCTGTGAAGGGGAGACATTTTATGAACATTCTTCAGGATAATTTTATGGTGCAGTTTGTAGAAGATCCCACAAGAGGTGACGCATTGTTGAACCTTGTGATTTCTAACAATGAGGAGATTGTCCAAAATGTCAGTGTCCGAGAAACCATTGGGAACAGCGATCATAATATAATTATTTTCCTCTTAAACTTTAAAAAGCAGAAACAGGTGGGAAAATCAAAATATATAGACTGGGATCAGATTCTGTCAAATGATGACACTAATGTTAAATGGGAGAAATTCAAATCTATCCTGGGTTTTTATACTTCTAAATTTATTCCAATAGGTAACAAGTACTGTATAGACGGGCTAGATTACACCCCTCGTGGCTTACAGCTACAGTTAAAAGGGCAATTAATGAGAAAAAGAGGATATTTAAAAAATATAAATCTGACGGGTCACCTGAGGCTTTCAATACTTACAAAAAACTTTTGCATTCGACACTGTCCCTCATAGACGCCTGATGGGTAAAATTAGGGCTATTGGTTTGGCAGAAATCATTTGCAATTGGATTGAAAACTGGCTGAAGGAACGTATCCAGAGAGTTGTGGTCAATGATTCCTACTCGGAATGGTCACCAGTTATGAGTGGTGTACCCCAGGGTCCTGTGCTCTGCCCACTACTATTTAATATATTTATTAATGATATAGAGGTAGGAATTGATAGCACTGTGTCTATTTTTGCAGATGACACCAAGCTATGTAGTGTAATACAGTCTATGGAGGATGTTCATAGGCTGCAGGGGGATTTGGACAAACTGAATGTTTGGTCATCCACTTGGCAAATGAGGTTTAATGTGGATAAATGTAAGGTTATGCACCTGGGGGCCAATAATTCAAAGGCAAAATATGTCCTTGGGGGAGTAAATCTGAGTCCCTTGTTGAGAAGGACCTGGGGGTACTAGTAGATCATAAATTGAATAACAGCATGCAATGTCAATCAGCTGCCTCTAAAGCTAGTAGGATCTTGTCATGTATCAAAAGTGGTATGGACTCTCGTGATAGGGGTGTAATATTACCACTATACAAGGCACTCGTTCGGCCTCACCTGGAATATGCCATCCAGTTCTGGGCAGCGGTCCATAAAAAGGATGCACTGGAGCTGGAGAGGGTTCAACGTAGAGCCACAAAAATGATAAGGGGTATGGAGGGTCTTAGTTATGAGGAAAGATTAAAGCAACTAGATTTATTTAGTCTGGAAAAGAGACGACTACGAGGGGAGATGATTAATTTATATAAATATATGAATGGTCCATACGAAAAATATGGTGGTAAATTGTTTCAGATTAAATTATATCAAAAGACGAGGGGGCACTGTCTCCATTTGGAGAAATCAAGGTTTAATCACCGGAGGCGACAGGGCTTTTTTACTATGAGAACTGTCAATCTGTGGAATAGCCTGCCTCAGGCACTGGTCACAGCAGGGACAGCGGAGAGCTTCAAGAAGGGTCTAGATGCCTTTTTACACCTAAATAACATTGATTGCTATGTTATATAAAAATGTTTCCCCTAAATCCCTTCCTCATCCAATCCCTACCCTTCCTTGGTTGAACTTGATGGACAAGTGTCTTTTTTCAACAGTATAAACTATGAAACCTGAGTAAAGTAAAAAGACTTTACTTACCTTGCCATTGTTCCCCCTCTCCCAGATGATCTGAGATGCCGAGAAGAAGGGGCGGGCTCTCCCAGGGAAGGAACTACCACTGGATGGCCCTACCCTTCCTCCATGTCATCTTGGAGCCCCCAGGAGAAGTGGAAGCAGGAATGCGGGGGAACAATTGAAAGGCAAATAAGGAGGAGGCTGAAGGTCAGAGGGCCACAGGAGGAGGCTGGAGGACAGGAAGTTGCAAGAGGAGGCTGGAGGACAGGGGGCTACAGGAGGAGGCTGGAGGACAGGGGGCCACAGGAGGAGGCTGGAGGACAGGGGGCCCTAGTGAAACAGGGAAGTGAAAACTGTCCCTAACTCTATGGCTTAGCTAGTCCCTGCCTTCGGGTGATTGTCAGCTTACCTGACCAGACCCAACAACTTCTTTCTCTCTGAACATGAAGACCTATTAAGAAAGTAGGGGAAAGGACTAAAGGATACTAGGGTCTGGTGTACTAAATTTGGGCCCCCCTAATGAAACGATTGCTGCAAGAAACCTTGGCGAACTAACCAAGCCAGCATGCACACAAACACACAACCAAGGCAGGGTACAGGAAGGAGGGCAATAGAGAGGACAGGAATAGTGGGTAACAACCAGAGCAGATACTTAAGACAATCACTATAAAATAAACACAGACAAAGGGGAACACAAGAGTGAATACAAGAGAACAGAGAAATGTCACATAATCTATCACCACCAACAAAGAAACACGCTACTAGAAAGTATAGATGTTCCAACAGAACAGAGCCAGGGATAAGCCTCAGCTAAAACAATACCTAACCAATACTGAATGACAAATGCAGCCTCAAATGGAGCCCGGGCCACTCCGGAGGGCGCATTCACACGTTGCGTTTTGACCTGCGTTTTCATTGCGTTTGAAACGCATATACAAAAGCTGAGGAGAGGTGATTTGCCTAATTACATCACTGTTAACATTTCCGTTTACAAAATGCATAGTAAACGCGATGTTAAAACAACAAGTTAACGCATGTGTTTTGTTAACACATGCGTTAACATTGCGTTTACAAACGTAAATGGTAATGTAATTAGGCAAATCACCTCTCATCAGCTGTTGTATATGCGTTTCAAACGCAATGAAAATGCGAACAAAACGCAACGTGTGAACGTGCCCTGAGCCTCAGGCCTCTTCAATGCCCGTAAGGGCCAAGAGGAAGATGCAGAGGGGGAGGCCATGATATAGATAATGGATCCCTCTGGGGCACTCCTGGTATTTGCGTGGTAACGTGCCCCTGGGCGGATTCTGAAGGCCTGTGATGTTAGCAGCGGGCCAGGGATCATACGGGACAATGGGAATCTTTGCAAAACTCAAAGGGGGACATATATCATTATTTCTGCTAGTCAAATTGTCAAATTTTTGCAACTTTTGTCATTTTCGTGACTTTCTTGCAACTTTACACCTGTCGTTTTTTTAAGTGCACCTTTGTCTGCGCCTTGTGCATTGTGCCTTATGTATCTTTGTTTTCCAGATGTTCTGTGCGACTTTTCACTTATGCATTACTTTTTTTGCTTAATTTTGCATCTTTTCAGGAAGGATTTTTTTCATGGATCCTATTTTAACATATAAATTGGAATTATTTCACATGCTTAAAATGTTTTACATTTTGTACAGTAACCTCTTTTTTGAAAATTCTGAAATATTAGCATTTTTAAAAATGTATTGGTTACTTCTAAGGGTGAGGTCACACGTAGTGTTTTAATTGTGTTTTGAAACACATTACAACAGCTGAGGAGAGGCCATTTGCGTTTACAAAACGCAATATAAACGCAATGTTAACGTATGTGTTTACATCATGTTTACTATGTAGTCTCAAGACTACACTGAAGCTGTAACTAAGATAATTTTTGTTTTACCTATGAACCAAACAGTAGGTAAAAATATGTATTTGACTGAAAATGACAATAATTATATTGTATTCCACTGAGTCGATCAGTTTTTTTTATCGTTCTACAAGTGATTTAGAAATGCACATAATTTCCCATTAAAGTGTGACATGCTGCATGGATAAACATGTCAGTTATCACAAAAGACAATTTTCTGCATCAAATGAATTATGTCAAGTTTACTCAAAGGGATTAGTAAAGTGACTCTGTCAAAAACAAAATGACGTGGTGTAGCTGTGCCTTGTCACAACACTCAGATACTAAAGATTTGTCCTAGAAAAGACTAAATAGAAAAACGCATTACTTAATAATACTAGAAAAACGCATTACTAAATAATACTAGAAAAATGCATTACTGAATAATATTCCCACAATAAAATAAATGCAAAATATTAGTACAAATTATTGGTTTGTCCAGTAGAGCTGATCTAAGGCAGACAAGCCACTGGAAGAGTGTGGCCACATTGTGATGATTAGAGGGAAGTCCTGAATGTCAAGGTAGACATTTAGTTGGTAAATAGATCATCTCCCTCATGCAAAATTGTACCGAACATGACAATACAGAATCTTATTTGGTCTTATTAGCTTGGTTAGCTTGTGAAATTTTGTCCTGCTGATTTCTAAAAGACTCTGCATGGACTCTGGCTGCTGAGAGCTTCGCCCAGGGCTGGTTTACTGGGAGATGATTGACAGCTACCTTGCAGTATCTGATCCCTTGAAAGTTGGGTGGTTTCATTCTGGAGCTCTGTGTAAGCTCAGCTGTAAGTTGATTGATGCAGGGCTAGTGAGTCAGCTGTTAGTGGCAGCATTCAGGGGCTGCATAAATTCCAGGACTCAGTTCACTCAGGGCTGGTTATACTTACCTGTAGTACTACTGTCTGTTTTGCTGGACCTGAAACCCAGTCTGAACTGGATTCTGTATGCAGCCTGAGCCAGTACCCTGAATCCTAGTCTAGCCCCTATCCAAGTTGGTTTACAGCTTGAGTCAGTACCCTAAACTCCAGTCTGAATTGAAACCTGTATCCGAGCCGGTACCCTGAACCCCAGTGTAAAATGTTACCTGTAACTGAATTTGTGCACCCCTGTCTGACCCAGCACTTCTGTGACTGTTTCCTCAAGCCAGTATCCTGTATCTGGAACCCTGTATCCTGAATCTGTATCTGGAACCATGTATCCTGAACCTGTATCTGGAACCCTATATCCTGATCCTGTATCTGGAAACTTATATCCTGAACCTGTATCTGGCACCCTGTATCATGAACCTGTATCTGGAACCCTGTATTCTGAACCTGTATCTGGAACCCTGTATCCTGAACCTGTATCTGGAACCCTGTATCCTGAACCTGTATCTGGAACCCTGTATCCTGAACCTGTATCTGGAACCATGTATCCTGAACCTGTATCTGGAACCCTGTATCCTGATCCTGCATCTGGAAACTTATATCTTGAGCATGTATCTGGAACCCTGGATCCTGAACCTGTATCTGTAACCCTGTATTCTGCACCTGATCCGGATCCTTATATTCTAACCTCATTTGGTACCCTGATCCTGTACCCTCAACCCTGTTTCAGAGTCTGCCCCTTGTTCCTGAGCTTATACCCCTATATCATGCCTGTTTGCCTGACACAGACAAGGATAAAATTCCCACAAGGATATAGCCAGAGTTATATTTCAATTTCTTTAAGGTGACAATTGGAAAATGTGAAAACCTTTTACGACCTAACAAAATTATATGTTATTCCAGGCCCTTTTAACGTCATTTGTCAAGTTGGGTCATATAGTATGCGCAGCTACACACCATCTGCATGTGAACAGTTATAGCCGATGGAATTATACAGCTGATCTGCTAACCCTACTTTCCATTTCCAATGCAAGGTAAGGAGATTTCAAATGAAATTCAATTGAGTCAATCTGAATTTTACAGAGCCCTGAATTTTAGAGCACATGGACTATTGCTCTACTTCCTTTTACCTGAAACCATCCAATCAAATAGCATCACTGTAAATGAAGCCCTAAATGTATATTAAAATTGTCTAGATATTTGACCTGAAAAAGAAATACATTTTTACTGAGGAACATTATGTGTGCAATAAAAATTAATGAGAAACTTTATACTCAAAGGCAAATAAAATTTTAACACATGAGAAAAAAAAGACTTCCAAGACATAAATTTGGCCAATTTTGAGGAAATTATATATTCTACATTTGCAAAAACATAATAGTTCAGAGCTAATATAAGCCCACTCTAGCTATTTCTACATTAGTAATAGTTGTAGGGAGGGAAAACAGATGGTTTTCTACTGCTTGGAAGCGAGAACAAATTCCAAGTCTGTATTCGGAATGAATGAGTCACATCTGAGCATTAGGATACATGAGTGAATCAGGAACAACCTCACAGGTGTCAAACTAAATTTAAAAAGAAATGATTTCTTTCCGCCCACCTACCACTATTAAAAATTGTATATATCAAAGACACATTGCAAGATCTATAAATGTTCTCGCTTTAAAGTTCATTGAACCCATTAGAAACAGGTTATTAGCATATACAAAGCCTTTAATGAACTTGGCAGCTGCAGTTTATTAGGAATATGTTGATCATATAACAGGTGCAGGACACCACTGCTTTCTGTCTCTCAGACAACCACCAGCTGCAATAAGTCAGCTCCATAGTTTTACAGATGTATATTATATGATATGTCTTTCCAAACTTGGGTATACAGTTTAGGCTCACATCTGTGTGACCGGGAAAAAGATAGGGCATGCTCTGTCTTTTGCCATTTTTACGTCCCAGCCGCATGTCTGGCTATGGAGAGGGGAGGGGAGAGGAGCCGAGAGTGGCAGGCAGCAAAATGGCTAAAATCGGACCTGTAAGACAGGAGGAATAAATCTCCATATGCTTGTTTTTAGAGGTGGGCTAGCTTTTTCAGTGTCTAGCACATGTTACCTTATTTTTCTATAGGGTCATACACATCACATTTGTTTCTAGGTCGCATTTGACCTTGTGTATGAGCCAATTGCCCTAGCCAAAAAAACTCAGAGCAGGTCCTATTCCTGCCAGTCTTTACTCCTGTCATCAGTGTACAGCGAATAGAACTAAAAACAAAAAAAACTTGGCATTGACACCTATGTGGCAAGGGGTGTCAACAATTGAATAGTCAGTAGGCAGAAAACAAAACAAAAGGCCACAGGTCTATTATTTGTGGCCCTTGAAAAACAATTCTTATGTAGGTATCCTGAGGTTGGGTTTTCAGGGTTTTCCAATCCTTGTGCATGGGCCTCAGACCATTTGTGCTCAGTTGTGGCTAAGTGTTAGCAGCCGTACAACCGCTGCAGCCAATCTGTCAACTCACAAAAGTCACTGCTATGCGTCAACACCCTCCATCCTGTCTCATCATTTGAGACTGTGGACATTTAAAGACCACACAAAAAGGACAGTGGGCATATTCGGGCACATTTACTAAAAATGTAGGAAACTGCAGTAAAACTTCTCTGCTCTGCTCTGTGTATAATGCTCGGTGCGCCAGATTCATTAAGAAGGTGCGCCAGAAATCATGAATCTGTCGAATCTGGCCATCAGAGTTCACCGTCTTTAACATAGAGCGTGGAACAGACTTTGGATGTTAAATCAGACGCACAGTCCGACTGAGCACTGGAGCGCCCCCTAATTTGTGTCGCTTGGTGCCTAGTGCAGCTGCGCCACAAAACGGTCGCGTGTGACACAATTGTGGTGCAGACACTTCTTACATACCTGTGCAAGGAGTTTACAACTAAAATAACGTGCAAAGTCTGACAAAAAAAACTGCAGCAAAGCCCTTAGTAAATATGGCCCTTTATTTTTTATTCTCAACACCCAGGAAGTTTTCTGGTTGAAATCTGTGTATGAAGTTTTTGGACATATTTTTGTTAATACCCAATTATTAAGTCCATTACTGGTCACCCATAGCTACATATTTAATATAGTTAAAAAAAAAAGACACAGACCTATCTACATCAATCTATTCTACTACTGTGTTGATCCAATGAACCCGAATCCCTGATATACTGTAAGATATGCCCTCTCCAGAAACCTTTAAATTTTTGCTGTGGATTTTACCTATCCAATACAAAGAGTGTAAAGAGCGGGTATGGCAAGCTCTTCGGAAAGCTTTTTCCCAAAACACGTTGCAGCTCCGTTGTACCTATTGCTATGAGACAATAACCTTGGATAAATAATAGATGTGCAGCAATCTAATACACACAACTTGTCATATCACTTGTGACAGTGAAAAGAAATGTCTGCCTTTAACCCCTAAAGGACGCAGCCCTTTTTATTATTTTTGCGTTTCATTTTTTTTACTCCCCCTCCTTCAAAAGGTCATAATTTTTTAATTTTTTGATTTACAGAGATGTATGAGGGCTTGTTATCTGCAGGACCAATTGTACTTTTTAGTAATATTGTAATATTTAATATTCCATTCAGTGTACTGGAAAGCTGGGAATAAATTCCAAATAAAGTGAAATTGACAAAAAAATGCATTTGCTGCATTTTCTTGTGGGCTCTATTTTTACGACTCTCACTGTGCATTCTAAATGACACCTTCCGTCTATTTTTCATTATAAATCAACTTTATATAGGTTTTATTATGTTTTAGTAGATTTTAAAAAATTCTTTTGTGCACAAAAAAAAACCACGTTGACATTTTGATTCGGATATTTGAACATTATTTTCCATTGTGGCAGTCACAGGATCGGATAATTGATTTTATAATTCGATAGGACCGGAAATTCAGGTCCAGGATTCAGGTGCATCCCACGCAACCCGGACATATGGCTGGATCTGTGGCTGCGTAGCCAATTTGGAAAATTGACACCCCAACCTTCTAGCCATGGGGCTGATTGGCCAAGGGGGGCACCCCTGGCTAGCCACAGCCATGGCTAGTAAGTAGGGGCCTCCATTTGCTAGATTGTCTGTCTGTACGGCCACCTATTGGGCAATATGTTTGGCTTGCGCAGGACGTACCTGCAACCAAACTTAAAAATCATAAAAAGACCAGGCATTTTTGGACACAAGGATACCTAACTTGTTTATATTTTTTTTGTTTCTGTAACCAAAAGATGCCAGAGCGGAGTTGCTATACCCATGTAAAGAAACAGGGGCACAGCTCTGAGGGATCGCGGTGCGGGAGTGCTGGTGAAGGTGATTAAAGCTTTTTTTTTAATATGATATTGTTTTCTAATAGTGGGACATCCCAGTAAGGCACAGTTAAGTTCCTTTACTTAACGTATAAAGGGTTACAATTATCACATTAAATATTCATTTCTGCAATTAAAAAAAAAAAAAAAACCTTCAAAAAATTACTTATGCTTTCTCTAAAAAAGTTCTGCAAAAAAAAGAATTACTTTTCCCTGGCAGTGCTCACTGCCCTACCTATCGCCCGATGCCGCATATCGGTTTACTTTAATCCCTGTGTCTGAAGAAACTTCACATGAATTTGGATTGTTATATTTTTTGCATCTGTAAAATTCTATATTTTGCATCACTGAACAGAGTGCCAAGTTTTTGTTTGAAATGATATTTGTGAATGGACTGGTATCTTACTTGAACACCCTTTAAACATACTCAATGGAGTGACGTGCAGTCCCATACTATAGTTATGCTTTCTTAGCCTGGCCACTGACTTATTGCAACAAGTTCAATAGAGAAATCAGTGCTGCTGCTATTTGCCTAGAGACAATCACCCATACAGTATATATTTTGATATTTTTTTGTATAATACTTTTTTAATAAATAGTGCACAAAGGTATCCAGAATAACAAATGTCAGCCTTGTACCAAGTTTTTGATGCATTGAGAGCTGGTTAATTGAACATTTGTACCATATAGCAAACACACTTTAGCTTTATTGTAATGATTCAGTGTACAGGCAACTTTTCTGCAAAAGCAGGAAAAAATGTATGAAAAAACATGGCAACATAACTAGATCCAATTATAATGAAGTAGACTGACTGGAAGGTCAACCTCCCGTGGGCACCCTGAAGGAAAAATAAGATGCCACTAGGCTAATGGTACATGTACATAAAAGTGTCACAATTAATTACTTTCAGTGTTAGCTGGTAAATGTGTCACAGTCACTGGAATGATCACATAGAGCTTCATCTTTTGGTTATTGTTGGAGCCAACAATGTAACATTTTATCAAAATAAAATCTGAAGGACGGATGTAATCAGAATAATAAACAAAAGGAATGCAACACTGTCATTACGGACAAGCTGCATATCCCTGGACATACTGCCAAAAAACTTTACTTAAAATAATGATGTTGCTGTTTTGTTTTTGTTTTGTTTTTAGTACAAATCATATAGACCTGGTGAGTGATATGATTGTCTCCATTGTCTTTCTAAAGATATGGATTCTAAACCGGTTTGGCTTTGGAGATTAACTACCTTCCCTTTTATATCATTGAAAGGCTTTTTTTTTGTACTACAAGATTTTTTTTTCCCAGAAAAAAAAAATTAAATGCTCTGTGAAAGGTTAATTTCTGCATTGAGATCTGGACAAATATGTGTCAAACTGTGTCAAATTCCACATTAAAAAAAAAAATCCTCATGCAAATTATTCTCTTTACAAAATTTACCATTTACTTATAACATACTCTTAAATTTGCAGGTGATAAAGTGTACTATACTTCATTATGTAAAGCATCTTCTCTGGGCCTTTCACTTCAGACAGATAAGGAGGCTATTGATTAACTCTTTCCATACCTAGAGAATATTTACCTTCATGACTTAGCTCTCTGAGTATATTAAACTATCCAGGAACTGTCTGTAAAGAGATATGTTATTAGAGACTAAATTAGGTCTCAGCTGCCAGTGGATAAAGGACAAAAAGCTGGTTTACCCAAACGGTTAAAATAAGGAAGAAAGGTATGGGAAAAAGAAGGACCAGACTTCTGTTATAAAGTATATTATCATCTGCAGTATTGATTTAATACATTGTTGTATAACCAATTCTCAGAAGCCTGTTAATAGTGCATCTCAAGCCCTTACACTTCAGTGATGCTGTAGACAAGTATGGTGTTGATTTTTGGAAAAAAGAAAACATTTTTTAAAAGAAAACTTTCAATCCAACAGATTGGGAATAGGTACATGATATTCAACATATTGGTTCATTAATTCAGTAGTTCATCAGTTTAATAATTTATTCATTCCAGATCATAAGGTCTTAACCCAACTATATCATAGTAGTTGCCTATCTAGAGAGCTAGTACACAGATTCAATAGTTCTTTGTAGATTTTTTACATGGGTTTGAGGACCAACCAGCACACCCTACACCCCAACCACCGGAAGGTTGGTCAGTAAACTGCAAGTACATTTTACTTTTACTTGATTTTCTTGGTTTTGCTATTTCTTTTAGCAGAAGCCGTTACAGAGTGACACATCCGAGCAGAGCTTCCACCTCCAGCATTAGATAATTGTGTATGGGGATTTCTATGTTTATGTATCTTTGCGGCTTTTGTTGTTCCATGTTTAATTAGATAAGTGTTGTTTATGTTGAAGTCAGTTGTTTTTCACAATGATTTTCCAGAAATAGCACCTTTAGCCTCTTTATCCTATCTACAGTATTTTATTATGGTTTTGCATAAAACCATGTACATGTATTCCCATTTCAGTAAATTGATGTTGTTCCTCATGGTTTTCTAGATTTCTGCCTACCGTCTATATAAAGCTTCTATGCTTAGTTCCTGTGGACAGAAATCTGTCCATGGTCACAAAGGTGCGCGGCTATGGTCCCTGGTCCTGTGATGTCACACAGGTGCACAGCTCGTTAGTATCACGGGAATAATGAGAGCTGTGTGTTATAATGAGCCGTGCATCTGTGTGACCATGGTCAGATTTCTGTCCACTGGAAGTAAACATAGAAGCTTTCTACAGAATGACAGCAAACAGAGATCTAGAAATCCATGAGGGATTGATATAGAAAGTATATTGTGAAATTGTATAACTTTTTTATAATAGAAATAATAACATTAATTTGCTGTAATGTGAATACCCCTTTAAGGGAGCTGACAGCTGAACAGTTGGCCAAATTTCTTCATATTCAGTATTCACGATGTAACATTTCCCTGGCTGTCACAAATTTTCAATGTACAATGTATGTTGAATATGTAACAAGTAAAAATATATTTTCTTTTTCTAACAGAATATATAAGACCTACAAAATAGGTCAGTTAGTAACCCATGTACCTGACCTTTCAGAAAATTTTTCAAAATAAGTTGTCATGCTCCTGTACAACTAGTAACACAATGGGGCACATTTACTGAGAGTAGTGCAAACAGCACTAAATGCAGTTTGCCCGTGTATATTGAAGAGTGCGGCAGATTCAGGATTTATGGTGCATATTCTTCATGAATCCGACACTCTTTGCACTGCCCCAACAGAGTTCACCAACTTTTTTGTGGTGCACATTTAACATAAGGCATGAGACAGACTTTGCATGATAAATCTGGCGCACGGTGCGACTGAGCACCGGAACACACCCTAAATTGTGTCGCAAGATGCCTAGTGCAGCTGCGCCACAAAAGTTCTGCTCCCATTCTTAGTCAATTAGAAGCAGCATTGAAGACATTATCCCAAAATTTACTAAAAACAGATTTAGTGTGCAGAGGGTGACAGATCAAGGATTTCTGCCGCACGTTCTTCACGAATCTGCCTCTCCCTACACTGCCCCGAGAGAGTGCACCACATTTTTTTGGTGCACCTTTAACATAGGACTTGAGACACATTTCTCTCAGACTTTGCAGGATAAATGTCCCACACTGTCCGACTGAATACCGGAACGCCCCTTTCAGTGCAGAAATTTGTGTCGCATGAAGAATGGTGCAGCCGCGCCATGAACAGATATGTGGTGCAGACACTTCTTAAATACCCGTGCAAGCAGTTTGTACCTAAAACAACGGGCAAAGTGTAACAAAAAACTGGCTCCCCCTCCTTAGTAAATGTAGGCCAGTATAGATAGGCATTGACCACTACTGTTGTAAGTTATAAAAGGAATATAAGAGTGCCATTGCAATACAGATATAGGGAGACATTAATCCACACAATTTTCTTCAAGTTAATGTAATATTTATTAAACTTAAAATAGAACAAAATAGAGACCATCCGTTGTCTGGGGAGGGGACATTTCAGGTCTTTTAGGTGTATCTGCAAAGTCCAGTGTCTGTATGGTTCTCTGAAATCATGGTCAGTCTCCTGACAGGGGCACCTGCAATATGTCTTTGGGGTCTTTATTGGGCTCTCTGATGTCTGGTGTGTGTTCCAGCAAGATCCTCGTGGTTATTTCTATGTTTCCAACTTGAGGTCTCACAAAAGCCTATGATGGCTTAGGGAGCTTCATGACTTGGAAAGGACAGATATGTGTCTTACAGCCTATTGCGGCTTCCAGAGTCTAGGGTAGATTTTCAAAGACACTCGTGTCATTTTTTGGATCTCTTGATAAAGGTACTTTCAATTTGTCTTTATGGTTTCTGAAGGTTTGCCGTTGAAAGTGCCAGTAAGTTCTTAGTGGGCATCTGATCTCTACAAGGCCCACTTGACAACTTTTGTTATAAACAGACCTTGGAAAAGGGCTTCTATGATTGTTTAACGATCTTCTTGGGGTTTTTTTTGTCCCACAACATCATTAAGGCCACTATTAAGGAAGGTCTCTTTTTGATAATTAAGACCTCTTTAAAGTCCTTTGATATGCTGATGACAGTGATCTGTTGATCCAAATGCTGATGTCTCTAGTGCCTCTATGGTGACTTTCAGTATCTTCGGTGGAAATGTCTTATGGTCTCTTGATAAAGCTCTATTTTTATTAGGGGCATTATATTGTGCTTCTTTATGGACCTTTTTAGAGTGTTTTGAACTTCTTGATGTCCATTGTAGCATTTATCATGACCTCCGATGTCATGGGAGGCCAGCCATTGCTTATGGGCTTATTACTCTACTTGCTGCCCCCTGTGGCAGCTAAAAAGAGCATTGGTTATTCTTCTCAGTCCAAGTCTCATCCATCGCAGAGACCATCTTCTTGGACGTCTTATTTCTTCAGAGTTTTCTGTTGATTCTTCATCCATCCAGCCATCCACATTTAATGATGAAACATCATAGAGGATTTTGTCCTCCTCTGGATCCTGGTGGATGGGGGGCAGATCATCATCTGAAGAGTCTTCTTCCTCAGGGAACTCCTCCATATGTCCTGGAGTAGTTGACCTGCTATCATCTGATGGTGCACGAATGTGTTTTACAATCTCACATCCGGTGTCTGGCCAGTAGGTAAATGAAGGCATCTTATCATGGAGGGGATTGAAGTCCCCCTCCTCCGCAGGTGAATACAGCAGAATATCTGGAGACTCTGTTCTGCTGATGTCTGATGGAGCATGAATATGCCTCACAATATCACATCCCGTGCTGTACCATGAAGGAATGGGGGGCAGGTCTTCATCGGAGGGAATGAAAACTTCCTCCTCCAGTGCCGAGTATCCCATCATATTCGGAGGTGTTGTCCACCTTTCTTCCATTGGTGTGTGGTTGTATCTGATCATCTCAATATCCACTCCAGAGCTAGTATACGATATGCTCATAAAGCCAAAAGAATTCATCTCGTAATCCATTTGCTATAAAGTGAGAACAAGAAATTGTTTCAGATTTTTGTACTCCAAATGTTCATGTGTAGCCCTAAGCATATCCACTAGTGAGCTCATGTGTAGCCATAGGTATGTCCACTAGAGAGCTCATATGTAGCCAAAGGCATGGTCCATAGTGAGGTGACAGCTGTTGGTGGCACATAAAATAATTTTTTGACCTCAAATTGTATCTATGTGTTCATTTTTAACCTACACAGTTATTGTTCTTTATGGATTTCATTAGTTCAGATTGGCTTCATGTGCTCTGTACAAATGGACCAAAAGGAGGCATTTCCCAAGTTTATTGAGCCAAGCCCATGGATCCATTAAAGGGGTTAACCAGATGTCCAAAAACATGGCTACTTACTTCCAATAACCGCTAGACACCTGACCATGGATAATATGTGGTATAACAAGTAAGCTCCATTCATTTCAATGCAGCTGAGCTGCAATACTGGCACAAGCCAGAGTCAGTTGTGGCGCTGTTTTTTTGAAGAATTTGGCAATGTTTTTCAACTTCTGTACAACCCCTTTAACAAACTTTACATGAGCCATAGATTATATGTGATAAAGCAGTAAAGACATAACGGGACGTGTACATGAGCCTGTAACCTCACTATGGAGGAGTTCTCCTATGTACATGGCTTATGGCTAAGGCAAGAAGTTATAAAATACACATAAAATAACATGTAAGAAGGGATAGAACACTAATAGTTGTTACTGCAAAAACCGCAAAGAGCTTAGTTGAAGTTTGGGATAAGAAACTGATGAGATATGTGACATAATATGGAGTAAGGAGGAATACAGGCTACTTACAGTCATTCCAAAGGAGAATAACACTTACTGTACGAGAAACTGCCGCCCATAGAACCTGCGCTAATTGTGATGTCATAAGTGAGAAGAACCTGCAGTGGTGGAAGGACTTGTACATGTCTATATGTTTAAATGTGTGTGTATATGTATAAGGTCAGGACAGTTCTTGTGAAATACACATCGGATTGAAAAAATAAATATATATGTGAAATATTTTTTAAATATTTGAGCAACTTGAAAAGCTAAAATGGGAACCCCAATTTTTATTGCAGATTTGGATTCCCCAAGAAAAACTATAATTCAAGTAATTTTCATTGATGGCACTGTAATCACTGAAAATCAAAATGGATATAATAAGTATTCAGAAATGGGGAAATCTCTAGAAATATACAGTATTGCTATTTTTTTTTAGCAGAAACCGTTACAGAGTGACACATCCGAGCAGAGCTTCCACCTCCAGCATTAGATAATTGTGTATCCGGATTTCTATGTTTATGTATCTTTGCGGCTTTTGTTGTTCCATGTTTAGTTAGATAAGTGTTGTTTATGTTGAAGTCAGTTGTTTTTTTACAATGATTTTCCAGAAATAGCACCTTTAGCCTCTTTACCCTATCTATAGTATTTTATTATGGATTTGCATAAAACTATGTACATGACATATATGTGATCTGACAGCTGAACAGTTAGCCAAATTTCTTCATATTCAGTATTCACATTGTAACATGTCATTGTTTGTCACATATTGGCAATGTACATTGCCTATTGTATATGTAACAAGAAAATATAGAAGAAATTTTAAAGGACTACAAAATAGGTCAGTTAGTAACCATTGTACCTGACCTTTCTGAAAATTTTTCATGTGTACAAGCAGTTACGTAATGGGCAGGGGTGTAACTACAGTGGTAGCGCCATAGCAGCCGCTTTGGGGCCCGCAGTGTCAGGGGGCCCTGTAATCTCACGTGACACTAAAGAATGGAGGATATGTGCCATTATATATGTATAATGCTGATGTATATAACGTGTGATGTATACATGCTGTATATGTGTGTGTATCTGTGATGTGTATATGCTGTACATATATATGGTGTATGTGATGTGTATATGCTCTATATGTGTGCAAGTGTATAAGTGTGTGTATGAGTGAAGAACTGTATGCTTATGTATATAGGTCTATAAATGTGTGTAAAAAAAGGGTATAACACGTACATTTTTAAGAGGGCCCCATTCAGAACTCTGCTATGGGGGCCCGCCTCCCCTAGTTACGCCCATGACAATGGGGCACATTTACTAAGGGCTTTGCGCCAGTTTTCTGATGTGCTTTGCACATTCTTTTAGGTGTAATCTGCTTGCACAGGCATTAAAGAAGTGTCTGCACCACAAATGTGTTTCGGGGGCGTCCCGGTGCTCAGTTGGACCGTGCTCCTGATTTAATATTCTCAGTGTTCCACACAGGCATAAGCTCATTGGGTCAAATGCAAAGGATCTCCCAGCGTTACACACAATTTATGATTTGCTATTCTCTTTGGAGGCAAATAGAAAATCTAGCAAGTTTAGCCTGAAAGGTTTGGTTAGGTTGAAAGAAGATTAAATTGGTAGTAGAAATCCTTGATGACAGTACAATAATCTTGTTTCAAAAATATTGCTTCATTATCCATGTGTAAAGTAGTTATGGAACAGCTAGGATGGACTGGAAGGACAAAGACAGTGACAGTATAGCTAAATCTCCTCCCTACCTGATTGCCCAGACTACCTTAAGCAATAGGCATCAACTAATTGAAGACAAAGACTAAGAATACAAACAAAGAATAGTAGCCAACAGATACGAGTCAGAACCATGAGGACAATGCAGTACAGGATTAATAGACAAAAGGGTTAGTCAGCAAACAGGCATAACATCTAGGAAGTCAAAATAAACACCAATGAGCTCCAAATAAAACTTATAGCACAGATGAAATAAAGTTGATTGGACCAGTTCTTTGATATTCAGACAAAGCAGTTGTGAGGAGCTGTGCATGGTGATACTGTAATAAACCAGTGACTCATGTGAATTATAAAATGAACCCCTTTTCACCAGAGCCCGCCGCAAAGCGGGTTGGATTTGCTGCGGCGTGGTATCACCAGTGCGACTTTGTCCGCAGTGGCAGCCAAGGTGAGGTATACAGACGTTAGGCAGAATCGTAGTCGGGGACAAGCAGGAGCTCAGGACAGGCAGCATGGGATCAGAGTTGGGGATGTAGCAACATGTCAAGGCAGGCAGCAGATGAGCGTAGTCAAGAACAAAATTAAGATCACAACGGGAAATCACTATAAACGCAAAGGACATGGGAACAAAGCTTTTTCTAAGGCCATGAGGCCCAAAGATCCGGCAGGGAACACAGGAAGGGGCTGGGAATTTATCAGGAAAGGCAGCTGGCCAGCACCAATTATTGGTGCGCTGGCCCTTTAAATTTAACAGAGCCGACGTGTGCGCGCCCTAGGCGGTGGGGAAATTCGCAAGGTGCAGCGGGGGACACCGCTGGAACCTGGCGAGGTGTGTAGCGCAGCAGCCCACACAGAGGTACACGGGTGCGCCTGGGACCCGAGACAGGGGTTGGAGGGGAACCTGTGACAAATCTACCCTCTGTGAACACCCCTAGGACCCCTTCAGGATCGTTAGCATAATTTTAAAGGTTTATTTAAGAAGGAAGGAGGACATGGATAACAAAAATAAAAAGATTTCCAGTCACTGTACCTGGATCTACGAGTAAGTGTCCCTGGTTTATCATGCTGGATCCGGATGGTAGATTGGTAGAACTGTTAGGAACTAAAAATTAACAGGAGGCAGGCAGGAGTAGCAGAATTTATATTGGTTTACTTTGGATTAGGACTACACGTCTGTGGTCACACACAGCATCTCAATTGCATTTTGAAATACAAATCAGCAGTTGGTGGAGGGGCTTGTACCTATCGTAGATGGCTTTCTACTGAAATGCTTGCACTATATAAAATGTTGAAAAAAATTATTATTTTTTTTTTTTTTTTTGCTATATCCAGCAGAGTTACGTTAATAAATTGTGCTGTACTTATTGCCTGTTGATCCAGCTACATTATAGCACAAATGGAGATAACCACAGGAAATTATATTTCTCCTCTGTCTAGACAATACTTAGAAAAGTAAGGTTTATTCTACGTAAAAAAAAAAAGATGTATCTGTGCCGATATAATAAAAAAGGATCTCATTGTAAACCCATTTCACATATGCATTTGGAGGTTGTTATGCCCTTCCATTATTTTTAACAGGATAATATAAGGTTTCTCTCTGCATCATTTATGCCATTATAAATAATGGAAACAATATTTACATGTAACTATGGAATATAGAAGCGGAAAGAAAGATGTTCAAAATAGGCCATTTTTTTGTGCTCCCTCCCCCTTATTTTTCTCATTAATGCATGTTTCCATTTTAGACATTTATTCTAAAGATGTCTTAAACTTGCAGGTCACACAATTGGGACTGACACATATTCTCAGACTCTCTAGGGACTCTTCTAATCGTTAACCTGTTCGGTAAGGAGGTTTCCAGATTCCTTCTGTTGGTGAATTGTGGGGGGCACCTGTTCTGCCGGTAGCTTCTATAGGTGAGACCTTCATTTATGTTACATCATAGACATATTCCTTAAATGTCTAAGACAACAAACTTGCAGTCCTTACATAGTGAAACCTCGGGATAGAGATTTATTCTGACAGATGGAACGTTATCAATCTAGTTGAATTCTGATCATCTTTATTCCAATGCCCGAAGCATAACAACAGTACAGAGGATATCGAACACAAAAGAACGAGTAGACGTCTCTATGATGCTAAGATGAAGTGACACAGTCACGCATGTACTGCGCCCACCCAAGATTTATTATCTAGACCCCACATTCCTTCTTCATAGGATTAAATAATGATCCACAGATCAGTTCAAGCATCATGCCCCCCTTACACCACATTACCACTACTATATGGTGAAGGTATTTACTTCTGTAGTTTGGCTGCAAAATTTGCAAAAAAATCAACGCCTAATAAGCAAGTATTTCTGTTATCCCCCAAGCAGTTGGAACCTACAGAATTCTGGGAGATCCGTTCTGAGAAATAAAAAAAGCAACATTCAACGTAGTCATGCCTCCCGAATTGGGCCAGTTTTTTGTCTGCCAATCTGAAGCTCCCATCGATAAGTTGGATGCAAGTGGAGGGGCAGTTGACCATACAGTCATCCAGTCCTGCACATTTTTTATTTGTACAAATGAATGTATATGATTAAATTCCTCCACATACGCATGACTACATTTATGGTTAAGGTTAATGGAAGAATAATGCTACAAAGGGTGCAAATAGGTGGTATAATCTAAAACTAGACTGTCAGAGTCTTCCTTGCGCTCGTAGGTTGAGGAGACGTTGAGTTTATCTATTTTTCTGGGTTCTAGTGGCTGATCTGATTTCTATCACACCCAATCTCACTGCACTCTGCATTTCTCTAGCAAGGTTTAACTCTGTGGGGGGCATTTATTATACACCAGCGCTGGTGAACCGACACATGATAGCCCAACTTGTATCCGTTGCTGCACAGTGTCTATTTGTACGCCAGGTCCTACCTGGAGTACAAATAAGCATAGCTGGCGATTTTTCGCCTATAAAAAAGTGCCACCGCAGGGACAGCAATTCCCCACGCTGCCCACACCACCTTCACGCCCTTCATCTCAAGTGCTAGCAATAAGCTGCCATTGATTACTGTGATTGATTCAGGGCTTTTATGCCAGTGTCCTAGGGCAGAAGCTCCTTTCATCTGGGGCAGAGCCTATCCTCTCTATAAGTTTTCTACACTTACTCCATAGTGAGCCCCAGCCCTTTTTAAATAGACATTATGAAGATGCACCAAATTTATGATCTGGAAATTTAGCACCTACCTATTGGATTTTGGAAATTGTGAAACATCTTTGGACTGTGTAGCTTGCCTATTATTATAACAACTACCCCGATGTTAATGTCAGTGTTTTTAAAAGTTTAATACTTTATTTGTAAAACCTCGGGTCCTACCTGGAGTACAAATAAGCATATCTGGCGATTTTTCGCCTATGAAAAGTGCCAGCGCAGGGACAACAATTCCCCACGCCGCCCACACCACCTTCACGCCCTTCATCTCAAGTGCTAGCAATAAGCTGCCATCTTATCTGCTAAATATTCACATGCCACATACTGCCTCTAGTCAAAAGGGGAGGGTCTTCAAGGAGTTTTTGATTTTAGCTGAAAACCCATTGGATGCTGGATGGGGAAAATAAAATAATAAAATATACCATCTCCCCTGAATCATCTCCCCTCACCAGCACTATGGTCCACATTTTTTCTGGTTACGCTCCCAGTTAGGGTAGAAGTGCGACCAATCCTTGGCCTGAGCGGTCACAAGTCCAAGAATGTTGAACATCACCTGTGACTACTGAGGACAGGGATAATCAGAAAGAATCTGGAGAAGATATTGTAACAAGTGTATGATTTTACCATTAATATCACATGGATATATTCATGGACAACAAGTAATTTGTAGCTATCTGCACCCATATAATTTAGAAACCCTCTAATTCCATTAGGGATTTTCCCATGAACAGAATTTAGGCCTAACTTTCTGATCAGTGGGGGTCTCAGTGGTGATTAATCTCTATGGATCTGACGGAAATTGCTGAGCACAGCACTCGGCAATCTCTGTGAGCTACATAGAGATTAATGGAGCAGAATGGTCATGCGCAGCCGTCTGCTCCATTACTCTGACGGAGCGACAAGGGGTCCGTGAAACCTTATCGGACACCTCGTTGTCGTGATCTATGGGGTCTCATCACCGAGACCCCCACTGATCAGCAAGATAGGCCCTATTCAGTGGATAGAGCCTAACTTCTGTTTGTGGGAAACCCCCTTTAATTGCAACAATGTGATAATTCTGCATTTATTGGGGCTTATTTACTAAGGGTCCCGCGGCTGCATTTCCGTCGGGTTTACCAACGTTTTCAGGGATCGCGCCGCTGGGGGAATTGTGTCGCACGCGATCGGATTTTGGCACAGCGGCACAAATGCCGCTGTGCCAAAATCGGACGACTGACGACTGATTAGGACTAAATGCAGGATTTAAATTATGTCGCAAGACATGCACTTACATGCATTGGGAAGAAGATGGTAAACTCAGGCAGACCTAAGCAGGGAAGCGACACATGCTGGATAACGGGCGCATGATGTAAGTGAATCGCGACAGCTGTGCATTCTCATCGGACAAAGCACCCATTGTCTTTTCATTCAGCAACCCCTGGATCACTACAGGAATGTGAATATTAAACTTTTATAAAATACCCCAAATCTCCCATTCTGTAATGGAATCCACTTGAATATTGATTGAACTGTTTTAATGTTCTGAAGTTCAAAGGAAGACGTTTGAGGCCAAACTCTTTAATTAAACTAAGACATTCTTCAGGGCCATAACGTTGCATCATTGGAGCCATTCACATCAGAGGTAGTTCTCAGAGAGTCTCAAAACCTCCTCATCTTTACAGTTTTCACAAATAGAGCCCTTTCCAGTACACAAATTATTCCCCCTGACTGTGGGGTATCGCTAATGACAACCAGCTTCTTACTTGGTTGAACCCTATAGTAGGACATAGTAGTAGCATCAGTATATGTTAAATGGGTGTGAAGTGAGACATGATTATACTGTATCACAGATTATAGAATCTATAGTATTTCTATTACTCAGACTGTATCAGTGCAAGCAGCAGCTTAACTCCATTTCACATGGACAGGAGCTGAGCTGCAGTAATCTGGTTTGGCCACTGTACAGTAAGTGGAGCTGTTCTATCATTTTCATTCATTGTGGTAATTTTATTGGGGGCAGATTCCATAACAAATAGTCAGTGGGGTAATGTATGTTTGACCCATAACAAGTCCAATATTGATGACCATCAATTATCCTTAAAGGACATCTACCACGGGGTTGAAGGATTGTAAACCAAGCACATTGAAATACTGGTGTGTGCCCCCTCTTGCAGGTTCTGCTTTCCTTTTTTAACAAAAAAATATGCAAATGAGGCAGAGGGGCTCCATGCTAGATTGGTGGCAATAGAGCCTGGAGCCCATTAGGCTCATTTGCTTGATCTTTAAAGCCATTTTTTTCTTAAAAACAAGGGCATAAGAAGCCTAAAAAAGAGTGAATCCTGCCAGCGGGGATATAAACTAGTATGTCAGTGTGCTTGGCTTTCATTTCTTCATACTGGTGGTAGATTTCCTTTTTAAGTATTTAGAGAGCTTTATAACTTTTGTAAATACATTATGTACGTACGCTATAAAGTTACTAAGTTACAACCAGTAGAATAGTGCAGGGCTTCCTTTATAAGACTACTGCCTTCAGAGCCCTGTGTCCACAGCGAGGGCTACGGATCTTTTCCTACGCGTTTCGAGTGTTGTACTGTCTACATTGGATTCAATAATCATCATAGTATCATAGTTTATACGGTTGAAAAAAGACACTTATACATCAAGTTCAACCAAGGAAGGGAAGGGATTGGATGAGGAAGGGATTTAGGGGAAACAATTCTATATAACATAACCTTGAAGCGCTCTGCTGTCCCTGCTGTGACCAGCGCCTGAGGCAGGCTATTCCACAGATTGACAGTTCTCATAGTAAAAAAGCCCTGTCGCCTCTGGTGATTAAACCTTGATTTCTTCAAACGGAGACAGTGCCCCCTCGTCTTTTGATAAAAGTCGGAAAGACTTTCTACCACTTGCGCTGGATCGTAATTCTTGTTGGATTTTCCTTTACACCAGATCACTGAGTTTGTACGCCTGTTTTCTTGTGTACAAGCCAGTCATAATTCCCAGTGCACTGACAGGAACTGCAACTATTTTCTCCCTTATGTGGCCTCTACACCAAGTGGTCATGTAGGGGCTTGAAGTGCCTGTGCCCAGGGGCAGAGAGGGCCGGCGCCTGCTCCCGCTGCTGCTCACTATCTAAACCCTTTAAAAGGAATAGGCATAAAACTGCCTTGCAGCACAACCACAAGAGAAGGCTGCAGCCTATCGATATGAGGGCTTATTCACATGGCCGTTATTGGGGACGTACATACGGCCGCAAATTTGCGGCCGCATTTACGTCCCTATGGATGGCAATGGCGGTCCGGCAGCTATATGGTATCACACATGTGTCACCGATCCGCGACGCACACTGCAAAAAGATAGAGCATGCTCTATCTTTCTGCGAGTGTTCTGCCGTGCATAGCGCGTGTGAATGAACCCTAAGAATATGACTCTGTGGTTCAATCTATGACTATTCCCTTAATCACCTTCTGCTAATCCTCATATCTTGATGATACGACATAAATGAACAGTGCAGCTTCTTTCGGAATATCATAAAATAGGAATAACGTTCATATCCAAGCATTTTATATGAGCATTCAGCCTGCAGCAATAGCTCCCTGTTCTTGTCCAATCCCTTTTGTATGAGTTTAGTTTGGGCTTCATTGTGTCGGGTTGTCTGGTAATACAAATATGTTTCTTATCTATGACCATTTTACAAATCGGAAAGCATTATAATCTAGCACTGCCAATTGTACTGGGCTGTACAGCATATGCATCATATGACCGACTATTGCATGTGACCTATTTATATTTAAATGCTTTTTAGTGTTTGCTACAAATTTTCACATAATCCCCACCACTCCCGCTAACCAGGGGAACTGTATATCTAGAGGCTCCTGCCTCCGGATATGTGGCAGGGCAATTCTACATACCTGTCGTAGACTTGTACTATAACCTGTGCACGGCCCTCTTGTCTCCCCTCCGCACCCACGTGGCCATGAACCAGACATTGCACCTATTTCAAGGCTTGTACCTCAGAAAACTGGCATTTAAACACTGATAAATGCCCCCAATAATCCTAAGTAATAATTGACTTGCTACAGATCCTAAACCTGCACCAGAAATTATTTTCCGCTATAGGTTCTTTTCATAGCATGTGGAAGGGATTTGTGTTATTCCCATCCTCTATGCTGTCACTGTACACCACTGCAGGTTAGCTTCTGGACATTATGCTGAGACTTCCCTGTGTGGAGTATTCAGGTTAATTTTATTCCATATTCACTGAGCATATAAGTGCTGATATGATTGCTGAGTGCTGAACTTGGTTACTTCTGTCAGCCCATGGATGAAAATAGAGTAGATCTCTTGTATAATGTGGACCTGATTGGCTAAACTTCTGCTAAAAAAGACGCTACATCCAGTGAATAGTGCATAATTTAAAGGACATCTACCACCAGGATGAAGGATTGTAAATCAAGCACACTGACATACTGATGCGTGCTCCCTCTGGCAGGATCTGCTCTTTTCTAAGCTGCTTATGCTCTGGATTAAAAAAAAAAGGCTTTAAAAATTATGCAAATGAACCCGAGGGGCTCCAGGCTCCATATCTGTTAAGGGAACCTAGAGCCACTCAGGCTCATTTGCATAAGGTTTAAAGCCTTTCATTTCTTACAAACAATGGCAAGGAAGTTTAAAGAAGAGCAGAACCTGCATAGGTGGCACACACTAGTATGTCAGTGTACTTAGTTTACAATCCTTCATCCTGGTGGTAGATGTCCTTTAAACTACCTGGAATATCCTTTTAATACATGTATTCATATATGTGATTAGTCATTGACCTTGATTTATGTGCTTTTATCTCTCTATAATAGGAGATATAATCTGTCCCTTACATGTAGAGAATTGCTATCAGTTGGAGAGGTTAATGTTTAGAAAATGGATATCTTTTTTATCAAGCAGAGCATCTGACACAGAGAAATCATAAGTCTCGCTGTAATCCGCTCAAGACAGTTATAGGCAATTAAAGTCATGCAGAATTAGTATTGAAATGCATAAGAGTTAGAGAGTTCTGGCAAGGGAAATGTACAATGAAACCTCTAATGGTTTCATCCTAGCTAATTGAGGATTGAACTGCACAGACTAAATGTGCACTGAATAATTTGCTATCTTTTGTGGTTCTTCACTCTGATAGATAGAGAAAAGGATTTTTAAAGGGGGTTTTCACTTGTAAATATTTAGTAAATGTGTGTTTTGAACTTTTAAATTAACATAATGATTTATAAAATCTCTGCTTGGAGACAGTCAAAGGGAATTTCATTTTGTTTTGCTGCAGTTATGCAGGGTCAGAGAATCGACAAAGACAGTGGACCCTGAGACTAAAGTCACTTCTCAGCTGTCCCTCTCAAATTGCTCTATCCACCCTAAGTGATAGATGACAACTGGTCAATGTGGAGATGGAGATAAAGACAAGACAATACAAGACAAAAAAGGGTAGTCACCAAGTACAGATCATAAACAGGAGAAAAATGCAGTACAAAATTGCTAGGAAAATGGATAGTCACAAATACAGGCAAAAGGGTGAAGGTTACCAGACATCAGATAAAAGTATAAATGCAGCTCACAAAGTACAAGACTATAACAGGCAAAGAGCAATGCTTCACAAAACCTTATATAAGATGCAAGAGTCACGGGCCAAAATGGGATTGTTTCAGTTATCTGACATCAGTCAGGGCAGCAATGTGAGTGGAGAGATGTTGATGAACCAGAGTAGGATTTGCAGGAGACAAATGGGAGTGTTGGTAGTCAATCAAGGCAGCTAGAAAAGGGAATATACAAGTGTTCAGACAAGCAAAAGACATGATAAAAACATACACTTATCAGCGCATCCTCAGCCCTTCTTTACGGAAAGAGGATGATGCATGCACAGATAACAGCGACTTACACGGGTACAATACAAGGCTGGTAATGACAATAATTTTTTTAAAATAATGTACTGTTGCCATTAGGAAACTTTTTCCGACAATGGGTCTCAGGTGAACTCTGGCGGACCTGAGCGGGGAAGCAACACATGCAGGATATCGGGCGCACAATCATAGTAAATCACAGCAGAGTGCATTATCGGTGGACAATTCTGTGAACTCCAAGGAACGGGTAAGTAAATGTGCCCCAAAATGTTTAGACTAACCCAAGGTCTTATAAATGCTGCACCAAATAGAGGAATAAATATAATTTAATAAATGAAAATGATGCTGCTTGATGCTCATTTGCTACCATCTTATATACAGAGTTCAATGTCAATGTGATTTCAGAGAAGCCTGTTGCTTGGTATCTGGTGTTTGCAGGATAACTGATGGGAGGAGGGCAAAGGAAGGGCTACTAAAAAGAGTTTCATGTACTTAGGGAGTGTGCTAGGCCTGCCTAAAGAGTTAAAGAGCACATTTGAAACTGTGGAGGTTGGTTGTAAGTCTTATAGTTCAGTGTAGGGCATTCCACAGAATTGGTGCAGCTATAAAGAAGTCCTGGAGACATGATTGGGAGGTAGGAAAAAAAATAATCACTGGCAGATTGAAGAGCACAGGTTGTGAGATAGATTGAGATGAGAGAGGAGATATAAGGTGTTGCAGCATTTTAAAGAGTTTTGTGGAAGAGGGTGATTATTTTAAACTGTTTTCTGAAGGAGATGGGGAACCAGAGCATGACTGGAGACTGGCACAGACTGGAGGCATTGGTGTAGCATTTGGTTTGAAAGATAAGCCTGGCTGCTGCAGAAAAAAGATTGTAGGGAGTTGAAGACCGATTAGTAGGAAGTTACAGTAGTCCAGTGAATCAGAGCGACAATTAGTATTTTCATTGTAAGAAATGGGTAAATTCTAAAGAGATGCATGCGGCAAGAGCATGCAAGTGACTGAAAATACAATGCAAAGGAGAGGTAGGAGTCCAGCACAACCCCAAGACAATACCATAGACTGAAATGGCGAGGTCAGGGTTGGGTCAGTTAGTTAGACAAACATTTAGCTTCAAGAATAGAGAGATCATGATGTTAGAGACGCCAGAGAAACAATCACTGGTGTTTTGTAGTAAGGCAGGGCTGACGTTATATGCAGAAGTATATAGCTGGGTATCATCAGCATAGCGACGATACTGGAAACCAAATCTGCTGATGGTTTGTCCAACAGAGGTAATGTAGAGGGAAAAGAGAAGAGGACCTAGGACTGAGCCTTGACAGTAAACGTAGACGAGAGATCCAGAAGGAGACACTGAAAGTGCGGTCATAGAGATAGGTCAAGAGAGAAGTGTCTTTCAGGCTAATAGAGCGAAGCATCCTGAGGAGAAGCTGGTGGTCCACAGTAACAAAAGTTGTTGATAGATCCAGAAGAATGAGGAGAAAATAGTCACTTTTAGATTTAGCAGTGAAGAGATCATTGGAGATTTCATAAAGGCTGAATACCTTTTTCAACTTTATTGTATTTGTAAAGAGAATACTAGTATAAACAGCCAAGCTATCTTGCTTATTTGTCACTAAAATCCATCTTAGGTCTCATGCACACACCCACATTTTTCCCTCTTTCAGTATTTTCGGACTGCAAATACGGACCATAAGACACTGGTATATAACCGTATGTGATATGTATCCGCAAATTATACATCTCTGATACTTTGCAAACCCTTGCCAGACTATGCCCTCCTACCTGCAGGTCTCCCTGGGAGCCATCTGCAAATACGGGTCACATATGGCTCACGATTTGTGTGTGCCGTTTGTGCAACATCCCCCACCGGGGCCTAGCCTTTTCTTGGGGCCTGGAGGGAGCCGGGTCCAAGAATACCGGAGTGGCTGGCGGTTGCGGCCTAGGGCTTGCCAGTCTCATGGTGCTTGGTATGGGGACCGGAGGGTTGTACTACAGCCTGGCAGGTCTCCAGCAGGTGGGGTGTGCAAGAAAGAGAAAGGGAGAGGCTGATGTACTGAATCTCCCTGGGACAACCCCTATGGTGTCTGTAGTATGAGTCCCTGGGTAAAGGATGGAGCGCCCTTAGTGTTACAGCCGTATCCAGGGAACAGATGGAGGCAACGTTGTGCAAAATAACTCATGGTTCTTTATTAGAACAACTGCAGGCAACGGGCCAAACAATCCTGTTACAGATGCCGGATTGTTAGAGCCTCTGGATTACTGGAGTGGTCATGGAGAGTGATCCTCAGGAGAATATTCACCAGCCTGGTAGTAGGTGCAGGCTGTGATGTAGCTGTGTCCAGATATGGAAGCTGCAGCTTTGTCCTGGGTGTTCTGTGTGTAGCACTGAAGGTGTGCATCACACTATCTCTCTGTATGCTCGGATGAATGATGTGCTCTCTAGGAGAGCTGGATTCCAAGACCTGCTCCTGTGTTAGGAGCTAGTGGTAAATAGCTGACCTCTCTTGTAAGAGAGGTGGCTGACTAGAGACCTTGCCCTTTCCTGTCCAGGGGTTTTGTCATTCCCTGGTCAGGTGGTGGCTCACTCTCCAATCACACTCCAGTTCACATGGAAGAATATCATTGATAAGAAACATCACATACCTTAACCCTTGCTATACAGGCAGGTCTAACACTACTGAGGCCTAACACTGACTGCATTCTCCCTGAGGCAAGTTGCGCAGGCTCACCTGCTGGGGAGATATAGGTGGAGGTCCCCATTCGCAACACGCCACTCTCTATACGTAGGCAGGGGTGTTGCATATTCAACCCATGTTTTCTATGTGGTTGAACAGGTCCAGATCTGGAAAAGAATAGAGCATGCTCTATATTGCGAACCATATATACAGACAATATACACTCACCGGCCACTTTATTAGGTACACCATGCTAGTAACGGGTTGGACGCCCTTTTGCCTTCAGAACTGCCTCAATTCTTCAACAAGGCGCTGGAAGCATTCCTCAGAGATTTTGGTCCATATTGACATGATGGCATCACACAGTTGCCGCAGATTTGTCAGCTGCACATCCATGATGCGAATCTCCCGTTCCACCACATCCCAAAGATGCTCTATTGGATTGAGATCTGGTGACTGTGGAGGCCATTTGAGTACAGTGAACTCCTTGTCATGTTCAAGAAACCAGTCTGAGATGATTCCAGCTTTATGACATGGCGCATTATCCTGCTGAAAGTAGCCATCAGATGTTGGGGACATTGTGGTCATAAAGGGATGGACATGGTCAGCAACAATACTCAGGTAGGCTGTGGCGTTGCAACGATGCTCAATTGGTACCAAGGGGCCCAAAGAGTGCCAAGAAAATATTCCCCACACTATGACATCACCACCACCAGCCTGAACCGTTGATACAAGGCAGGATGGATCCATGCTTTCATGTTGTTGACACCAAATTCTGACCCTACCATCCGAATGTCGCAGCAGAAATCGAAACTCATCAGACCAGGCAACGTTTTTCCAATCTTCTACTGTCCAATTTCAATGAGCTTTTGCAAATTGTAGCCTCAGTTTCCTGTTCTTAGCTGAAAGGAGTGGCACCGGTGTGGTCTTCTGCTGCTGTAGCCCATCTGCCTCAAAGTTCGACGTACTGTGCATTCAGAGATGCTCTTCCGCCTACCTTGGTTGTAACGAGTGGCAATTTGAGTCACTGTTGCCTTTCTATCAGCTCGAACCAGTCTGCCCATTCTCCTCTGACCTCAAGGCATTTCCGCCCACAGAACTGCCGCTCACTTGATGTTTTTTCTTTTTCGGACCATTCTCTGTAAACCCTAGAGATGGTTGTGCGTGAAAATCCCAGTAGATCAGCAGTTTCTGAAATACTAAGACCAGCCCTTCTGGCACCAACAACCATGCCACGTTCAAAGGCACTCAAATCACCTTTCTTCCCCATACTGATGCTCGGTTTGAACTGCAGGAGATTGTCTTGACCATGTCTACATGCCTAAATGCACTGAGTTGTCGCCATGTGATTGGCTGATTAGAAATTAAGTGTTAAAGAGCAGTTGGACAGGTGTACCTAATAAAGTTGCCGGTGAGTGTATGATGCAGAGGGTGCAGAGGGAGATACAGAACTCATTTAGATAGCCGTACTTTACATGATAGTCTATGGGACTGTAATTCAGGTTCTGTATTTGCAGTTAGCACACGGCCCAAAAATCTGGACACCCTGCCCCACACAAGTTTCATCTACAAGCTCCCTTTATACAACCACAAACCTTCTTCCTCCCATCTCACAATAGACAGCTCAGTGGGATGCCAGTCAATCCCTCCCTAAGTTATGCCCCTTCCTCCTCCTCCATGTATAACACTCACTGCTCTGTCTTCCTAGTCAGGAGATAAGACATATGTTCTTGCGATAAATATCTCTCAATCCCTATATAAGTATAACACAGGGAGTGGCAGAAACATATGGCATTATATATTGACATAGTTATGCAGTGTAAAATAAAAAAAGGGAGTGGGGGGTGAGATACATGTGTGATACAGACAGACAGCAGATAATACGTGACCAGAAATAGTTAAGCCCTATCCCTATCCCACCTATCCCATTTCTGTGGAACAACATGGCAAAATTTATGCAAAATTATTTTAACATCTTATAACAATGGGAGACCCCAGTTCTCAAAATGGCACAAAGTAGGTGATATTACAAATTTTTCACTGGAGTTCTGCATATATCAGTTACAACTCTGATGTTCTGTGTTTACATGAGAACAACTTAATAAATCCCATCACCATGTCATTACATTGAACAGGCGTCAGGTAAAGAATGTAAAGTACTAGGGGTAAAAGTACTTTACAGATCCCTGGGAAATCCTATATATCAGTTTTCACCAAATCCTTTATGGGTCAGAGCATTCATATAATAATAAGGAACACACACTTTCTACTTTACATTGGGATTCATGATCCCCATTCATGTGACTTACAACAGATATTTCTACATCTTCTAGTATACAGTATACAGACCCATCAGGAGGCAGGAGAGCCCTTCAGCTCTTTCTGGGACTATTATGAACGGTTAGGGTCCATTACTATAACCTGTGCACTATTAATCTTGCCACCAATGCTTTGTATCTGGCTTCTCCCTCAGATTACATTGAGGGGTCTCAGGAGATCCCTGTGATGATGTGCAGTCTTCTCGCAGTAACTGCTCTATGCCACATGGATCTGCTTCAGCGCCTCGGTAACTTAGAATGCATAGGGCACTATACTGTATACTGATTACCTGTATGAGGTACAGTGAGGATACTCTGTCATGCAATACTCATGCATGGGCCGGGGGCAGGGGTGTACCAAGCCTGTCTGCTGCCCCCCCCCCCCCCCCCGCCCATATATGTAATATATCAGGGAGTGTCAGGACCAGATCCATCATATTGGTTTGATGTGAAAATAAAGCAATGCAAAATGCATACAGTGTACCGCCATGTAGTATAAAATGCATACAGCGTACCGCCATTTAGTCTGAAATGCATACAGCGTACCGCCATTTAGTCTGAAATGCATACAGCATGCCACGTAGTATAAAATGCATACAGCATATCACAATATAGTATAAAATGCATACAGCATCCCCCCATGTAGTATAAAATACATACAGCGTCCCCCCATGTAGTATAAAATGCATACAGCATATCGGAATGTAGTATAAAATACATACAGCGTACCCCCATGTAGTATAAAATGCATATAGCATATCGCCATGTAGTATAAAATGCATACAGCGTAACGCCATGTAGTATAAAATGCATTGAGAGTACCCCCATGTAGTATAAAATGCATACAGTGTACAACCATGTAGTATAAAATGCATACAGCATATCGCCATGTAGAATAAAATGCATACAGCATATCGCCATGTAGAATAAAATGCAGACAGTGTACCACCATGTAGTATAAAATGCATACAGTGTGCCGCCATGTAGTATACAATACATACCGCATATCGGAATGTAGTATAAAATACATACAGCATGCTGCCATGTAGTATAAAATGCATACAGTGTACCATCCATATACATATACACATACACACATCACATCCATATACACATACACACATCACGATCCATATACTACATACAAACACACATCCATATACACATCCACACATCAGATCCAGATCACATACACATCATCGCATCCATATACACATAACACATCACATCCATATACACATACACCATCACCACATATACAACAATACACACAATCACATCACATACCAATCACATCCATACACATACACACATCACATCCATATACGCATACACACATCACATCCATATACACATATACAATCACACAAACACATACATATACAATAAACTTACTAGCTTTTCTTTTAGGAAGCGTCTGCCTTGTCCTGAACTTGCGTTGGGCACCTGGGCAGGGGGGGGGGAGTTGGAGAGCGGAGAGGGAGCGGGGGAGAGCGGGAGAGCAGGGGGGGGGCGACAGAGGGAGCGGAGAGGAGAGGGAGTCGAGCGGAGAGGAGAGGGAGCAGACAGGGCGCAGAGCGGAAAGGAGATGGAGCGAAGCGGAGAGGGAGCCGTGCGGAGAGTGAGCCGAGCCGACCGTAGAGGAGAGGGAACGGAGAGGAGATGGAGCCGAGCGGAGAGGAGATGGAGCGGAGAGGGAGCCGAGCTGAGAGGAAGCCGAGGGGGTATGCCCGGAGCGGACAGGTGGCGCTGCACTTTTGACAGGGGGATGTGTGCGGCGGGAAAGAGAATGCGCCACCCGGCATGGAGGGAGGTCTGTCAGCCTGGGCAGCAGCATAGGCATCAGCATGGCGGGCAGACGGAAGCACAAGCGAGCGGGCGGGCACAGAACGCCGCCCCCTTGTCCAGCAGGTGGCGCGCCGCCTGAGGCGAGAGTCTCAACTCGCCTCATGGCAGGTGCGCCCCTGGCCGGGGGCTCACCTATGGCAGGGGCTGAATGGGAATTTTACCTGTTCACTTGTGGGCCTATCAAAGGCTGAGTGTGTGTTCATATGTTCAGTTTTTCAGGAGCTGTTTTCGATGTCCAAACCGGGAGTGGAGTAATAAAAAGTGGAGGAGGAGTAGCGCCTCTCATTGATATGTTCTCACCCATTATGATCCACATCTGCTTTGAAAACTGTGTATGAAAAACTGAACATGGGAACACAGCCCGAGTACAGGCGGTCCCCTACATAAGGACACCTGACTTACAGACGACCCCTAGTTAAAGACGGACGTCTCTGCCCACTTCTGGTGAAGCTCTCTGGATGTTACTTACTTACTTATTTTAATTTTTCACTTCCCACCTTCAAAAATCTATAACTTTTTTACTTTTGCATGTAAAGAGCGGTGTTTGGGCTTGTTTTCTGCGTAACAAATTCCACTTCATAGTGATGGTATTTATTATTCCATGCTGTGTACTTGGAAGCGGAAAAAAAAATTCTGAATGCAGTGAAAATGATGAAAAAAACGCATGTGTGCCATATTCTTGTGGGCTTGGATTTTACAGCTTTCACTGTGCGCCCCAAATGACAGGTCTACTTTATTCTTTGGGTCGGTACGATCACAAATTTGTACAGGTTTTAGAATGTTTTCATACATTTACAAAAATTAAAACCTTCTGTACAAAAAAAATTCTTCATTTTGCCATCTTCTGGCGCATATAACTTTTTCATATTTCAGTGTACAGAGCTGTGGGTGTTGTCATTTTTTGTGACTTTTGATGACATTTTTAATACTTTCATTTTTAGGACTGAATGGACTTTTGATCACTTTTTATTGAATTTGGGCGCTATTTTCCGTTACATGGTTAAACGCCTGTAAAAATTGTTATTATATTTTGATAGATCGGACATTTTGGGACGCGATGATACCAAACGTGTTTATGATGCTTACTGTTTATTTGCTTTTATATGTGATCTAGGGAAAGGGGGGTGATTTAAACTTTTACTTCTTTTACTATTTTTTTATTTAAAAAAAAGTCTATTTTTTTGCCTTTATTTCAGACTTTGCTAATACTAAATACTGCAATACTACTGTATTGCAGTGTATAGCAATATTACAATGCTTTCTAATAGCCTGCCATAAAGATACGTATTTACCCTGTACAGTGTGTGTCTATGGAGGCTGCATGAGTTGGTTAAACTCTGGTAGTGAGGATAAGCATTGAACATTATGCTCAAAGCATACTACAGCCAGGAAGAGAGCAGAAAGGGTTAACACTGATAGAAGTGTAGAAAACAGGAGAGAAGAGATAGATCTGTCTTCGATCATGTAGACAGATTTTCCCAAGCAACGTAGAAGTAACATTGTAAGTAGGGGGCACTTTACAGCCTGTTACTTTACAAACTAAGTAGAATTTGTTAATGAAGTATATTAGAAAAATGTTCACAATGCCCCCTCCACACAATATCAAAAATCATCTGAAATGACGGTTACACTTTAAGAACAAACCCAAATAACCTATCCTATACGTAACATGGGGACTGCTTGTATATGAAGGGAGGATCTGTAAACCGTGCTTTCTAATATCCAATATCCTGCACAATGGTTCCTTCTATTATGAGTTTTGCTTTCTGTCTTGTTACATTTTTTGTACTTGTTTCCTCCAGTACCTTCTCTCTTTGCTTTGTATTTGTGTTCTGATTTAGTTCTATGTTTCCTTGTCTGTTCTGGTTTTAGCTGGGTTTCTGGATTTTTAGTACTCTGGATGTTTATTTGCCCCTCATGTCCATTGCCTGTTCTCTTATAACTCTTTGTTTGCTCTTTGCCATGGTGTGACATTGCCTTTCCTTCTCAGGTCAGCCACTCCATCGGGTCTTCTCCAAAAGGATGCGTCCTGGTGGTCCTCTGCAGTAATATCAAGATCCGCCTATAGGGAAGGAACCAGGAGATTACTTAAATAATGCTCTTGGAGGTAACCCAAAGTCAAACTGATTTGGGTCCACGCCCACTGTCCCCTACCCATTGTCCTCTACATAAATTGCACAGCGGGATGACTGTCAAATTTACAAGTAACTGTCATGTGTCAGACACGGTTCTATGGATCCAGTAAGGGAAATAACCCTGAGAGGTCACTGTCAAATTATGAATAGGAAATGTGTGCCCATTTTTATTCTCTTTATAAACTTTCTTGTACATATTGGCCTCATTTTACTAAGGGTCTGCGGATCACATTTCCGTCGGACTTCCTGACATTTTCGAGATTTGCGCCGCTGTGACAGGGATTTAGCAGGGGATTGTTTCACACACGATTGGATTTTGGGTCGCCGGCTTTTTGCAACAGAAATGGGGGGGGGGGGGGGGGGGGGGGGGCCCATCGGACGATCAGACTGATTCAGACTGAGCACGGGATTTAAAATGGAAATTGTGTCGCTATCCAATGCACTTACATACTCCGGTCAGAAGATGGTGAACTCCGGCAGACCTGAGTGGGGAAGCGACACATGCAGGATATTGGGCGCACAATCTTAGTGAATCGTGGCACAATATAAAAAAAAGTAAGGAAGTCTTTGAATAAGTTTTTATTTGAGACCGATGAGACTAATCTGGAATATTCCTGATATTGTAGAGAATACTGATGTGTCAGAAATCTGCACGATGCTGAAAACAAATTACAGTCCTGGTATGTGTTCTCCATCCTAAGCATTAGTGAAATGTCTCATGGTTACACTCTGGCACTATCTAATTATATCAAGATTTGCAGTGGTTCTGGCTCCTGACTACTTTATTGATTTCTGACACGATTTTTGTGTAAAACAGCTATTTTCAAACAAATGTACGCTATGATTTATAATTTGTCACAAACTACCAAGGGACAGAGAATTTTCAACTCATAGTTATGTTTATTTCTCTTCTAGTCCCCTCTTTATGCACAAAGAGCATAGAACACACAAGATAAAACTGTGCGCCCCCTATTGGCACTAATTAATGGGAGCACCACGTGACTGACATTGCTGGGGGGGGGGGTACTGCAGACATATTGTTCTTTGTTACACTGTTGGAAGAAGAAAGGAGAATTGAAGGATTGGGTCTAGAGCTGACCCGATGGACAGGTTTGGGTTCAGTATTCGGGTTCGACCGGCTGACCCAGAAATATTGCCAGAACGCCAAACTGCTGCGCCTAGCAACTAGCCATGGCTATGATTGGCCAAGGGGTGTCACAACTATCGGACCCGACCATTGCTCATCTCTAATGGGACCACTAGGATGTGAACTCACTAGAAAACTTTCCGAGAACTACAGGGCTTTAAAGTAGTTGTCTGGAAGATGACAAACATGGCTGCTATCTTCCACACCTTCTCCTCCACGCCTTCTCCTCTCCTGACCATGACAAGAGCGTGGTATTGAAACTAAGATTCATCTCTACACAGCTGAGCTGCAATACAGGTAAAAACCATGTTCAGGAACGGCACTGTTATTGGGAGAAAGCAGCCATCTTTTTCAGCCTTCGGACAATCCCTTTACAGTGACCTGTACATGTTAATTACTGTTCACCCCTGAATTTGGACCTACACTTTTAACTTCCACACAAAAATGCTAGGACTAACAAATTTGTAAAAATGTCCTTTGATTTCTATGGGTTAGTAATGGCTTTCATTAATATTCGTGTGCACCACTTCCGTTATTTGAGAAGAAAAGTGCAAATGGACAATTACGGAAGCCAATAAAAGTCAGACCCACGTGAAGTATAATATGGGTGACTCTATTAGTGTCTTATATTCACCGTCTTACAATTTCCACATATGTGTGAACTGTGTATTATGTATAGGTGTGTGCCATAGACAAAAACACTGAATGTTTGGAAGTTTGGTTCACTGAACACTGAATAGTAGAAATTATTACTGAGGCTTGTTAAAAGTTGACCAGACAAAATAGGAATAACCTTGCCTAAAGAACAAGCAGGATTTTAGACATGAAGTGGTTAACGTCTGTTCAAAGAAAGGGGGTCAGTTTTTTTGCCACCTTCTTTTTCCTGTGTTGTTACTCCGCTATGTGTATTTATTATGTGACGCTCACACATTTTTTTTGTGCTGCAAAATTTGTGAATCCTGAACCTTTTCCTTCTAATTTTCCCCTTCTAATTTCTCGAACACTTTTTTAGCGCAATTTTTGATGCAAAATAAGACCTGCCAAAATTTCATCTTCATGAATAGGGAAGTCATTTCAGACACCTTTGGTTGTGCGCCAATTTATGAAGCCCTTTTGACACAATAAAAAAAATCACAGTCTAATAAACCAACCCGTTTGTGCGCTAAAAATAACAGACCTTGTTTGGTTTTCCCTATGGAATCCATTGTAATACGTAATCTTCTGCAAACCTGAAACAGTCTTCAACACTTAGACTTTAATGCAGATTTCCATCAATATAAATGGTTAGCTTACAATTTCAGATTCTTTCATTTGCAAAGCCTACAGTCACTAAAATCCTGTCACACAGAGCACCCGGAGACTTATAGGGGGGCACATATGATCCACTTTCAAACAGAAAATTCGAAGAATTTTTTTCCAACTTGCTGCGCCTCTTGCGCCTCTTACGCCTTATGTATGAAGTGTCAGCGCTACAATAGTGGAGGCTTTCCCACACTCACAAATTGTTCTTTCTTTTGGACGCAAAATTGTTGGTCTCACTTGTGAATCCGTCACTTTTCTGGTGCTTCTAATTTTCCAACTTACTTTGTGGCGCAATTTGTAGCACACTTACGCCAGCTGAACGTTAGTCTAGGGAGTTCTAATTCGCCTTCATGAATGGGGAGCCATTTCTTAACCTTTTTGTTTGTGCGCCAAATCATGAATCCCTTGCGCCACAATCTTAAATCCCACTGAAAATTCTAGCACATTTTATGCCCCCCACATCCCAATGGATGTATGCCTGCCATAAAGTATCAAAAGGGAATTGCTAGACATGCAATACCCTAATATATTTCTATTGAAGGTACATTATACGTTATTCTAAAGCAAAGTATTGGTGTCCATGGTGCCCAGTAAGGATAGTGTTGCCTGTGGGTGCACTGGTAGGCTGATATTTCAGCAAAGATTTACTTTATAGTATGTTGGTTTCACGCATTTGTAACTTATACTAGGATTCATCATCTCAGTTCTTATCAACCCTCTTCCTAAAAGCCTTCCTGGCAGACAATGTATGATCGCTATCTTGTAATGGTTGATTTCCATGTCTCATTCTTTATCACACCTGTTTCCAGCTTAATCTCTGTCCATTATACATTGATGAATAAGAACATTTAATACACTGATGAGCAGTAAATTGTAAGCAGTAAAGCACTTTCTCTAACCAGGATCATATGTGACGCTGGAAATACGACAGCAGTCATTTTGATTAAAATGTATTGAATTTCGAAGCTAAAGTTAACGTTGCAGGGATCCAATAGACAAGGTGCAGGTCCACGAACAGTAGATGGCGCTGCTGCTCTGCAGGAATGGAATCTAATATTCCAAATCTGACATCTGGCTTCTGAAATGGACAAGTATTAGCCACAGGATATTTGGGCTGAATTGTGCTTATTTTCTTCAACTGACCTCCAAAATCAGAAGTATTTGGTTCATGCAGATTATTTCCTTTTGCTTTTTTTCTCTTGTGACACATTCTTTTATAGACATTTGCCAAAATCTGACATCATTAAAGATATTTGTAAATCGGCTTTAGCTTTAATTTGCATCTCAGAATCACAAAGATGGTTCCAAAAATCATTTCTTCTCTTCTGTTTCCAATATACAATATGTAAACTACAACCTGATGTTCTGAGGTTTTGACTTTATTTATAAAGGATTTTAAGGTGATAAGGGAGAAGATTATGGATTTTTATAGACTTACATGATTTAAAACACAACATATGGATTCTGTAAAACCTCCAGTAACAATCGATCTATGTAAATTTGAAGGACATTTTGTATGTAACTATATGGTTATTTTTGAATCTTCCATTTCAAAGCAGTGAGGAACAAACTGCAGACTGTTGTTTTATCTCCACAGATACGTAGAAAAATAATTCTTTATAGATTTCTCAATTTAAAATAAAAAATTAGTGGGAAAAAGGGAATTGTTTGTTGTATTTTGTTCTCCTTTTTAGCATTGACTTCTGGTAAAGCTGCTCCATAATTCTCCACTGGTGACCCAGCGATCCCCGGCCCGGACCTATGTCACAGGTGCCCCCGTGATCCATGTCGCGGATCGCAGGTACACCCGTGCTCCGCTGTGGCGCCTACCCCATCCCCGGACTCAGGCTCACCTGTCCACGAGCCTGCTTCCGGCCGCATAAGTCCGCGGTCTCTAGGGCGTGCGTGCGCCATCTCTTAGGATCTCAAGGGCCAGAATCCCTTGGTGCTGGCTAATCCGTCTCGCCCTTATAATCCAGCACCTCCCTTCACTCACTGCCGTATCTTCAAGTCATTTCCCTGAAGTGAAAGCCCTCCAGTGTTCCCCAGAGTTCCTGTATCCCCGTGGCGTTCCTGTATCCCCGTGGCGTTCCTGCATCCCTGTTTCGGTCCTGCATCCCTGTTTCGGTCCTGCATTCCTGTGGCGGTCCTGCATTCCTGTGGCGGTCCTGCATTCCTGTGGCGGTACTGCATTCCTCTGGTGGTACTGTATTCCTGTGGCGGTCCTGTATTCCGGTGGCCATCCCGAGGTCCTGCCTTCCTGAGGTTTTGCCTTCCCCAGGTCCTGCCTTCCTGAGGTCCTGCCGTTCCTGTGTTCCGTCCGTGTGGTTTCTATTCCGGTGATCCGTCCCAGCGTTCCTGTGCCATCCTGTGTACCAATGTTGCACTCCTGCTGTCATCCCAGACTCGGACGGTTCCTGCTTGCTACCTTGGCTGCCACCGTGAGCATACTACCAACCATCGTGGTGGCCTAGAGGGTCCACAGAGCCTCTCCACAGAGACTCTCTGACGGTTCGCCCAGCCGAACCATGACACAATCGTTCCATGAAAGTGCAATAAGAGGTTTTTGAGATTTAGGAAAACAGCTGCACAAGTTGTGGGATAAATAATGATGGTCAGGTTGATAACTCTCATAAGAAACTTTAGCAGGGTAAATCCCTTCCCTGCTTAAACTTGATTCACATGTGTCTTTTTTCAACCATATTAACTATGTAATTATGTAAATATTCTAAAATCAAGGCTGTACTTGCTGTTAGTTCAGCACGGCCACATCACAGAAAACGGACGGAGATTGTGCAATATATGTGCTGCTGCCGGCTACTCTTACAGGTTCCTGCTGACACGGGAGTGGTAGGGGAGTGTCGACAGGTCCCCTCATGAATAAAGCTGACTTCCAGCGAAGGGGATACGAGGATCTGTTACAACCAACTTTCCCAATGTAAGTTAAAAATAAAAAGAAAGGGACTGGGGAGGGGATTATGGGGGGCATATTTAGTGGGGTCTTTTTGGGGGTGACAGGTCATCTTTAAGGACAAGACCATGACTGGTAGGAGCCACAGGACTCAAGACTTCCGGTGACATCCTGTGTCCTGCTGGACAGATGGAGGGGGCAGTGCACATCCTCTTCATGATAACCACCCCTGTACCGATGAATGGACGAGTGTGTTGATGTCCAACTGCTCCTATTGGAATGGTTATGATGAAAGGAGTGTGCATTATCCCTGTGCTGTGACATCACTGCGTGTATTATCCCTGTGCTGTGACATCACTGTGTGTATTATCCCTGTACTGTGACATCACTGTGTGTATTATCCCTGTACTGTGACATTGCTGTGTCCATTATCCCTGTACGGTGTCATCACTGTGTTCATTATCCCTGTATTGTGACATCACTATGTGTATTATCCTTGTACTGTGACATCACTGTGAGTATTATCCCTGTACTGTGATATCACTGTGTGTATTATCCCTGTACTGTGACATCACTGTGTGTATTATTCCTGTACTGTGACATTGCTGTGTCCATTATCCCTGTACGGTGTCATCACTGTGTTCATTATCCCTGTATTGTGACATCACTATGTGTATTATCCTTGTACTGTGACATCACTATGTGTATTATCCATGTAATGTGACATCACTGTATGTTTTTCCCTGTATTGTGGCATCACTTTTATTTAAGACACAATTCTGCACTGGTAGGGACGTTGCAGTGTCGCACGCTCTATGTTAAAGGAGCACCAAAAAAGAAGTTGGGGCAGTCTATCGGAGCAGTGCAGAACACCAGATTCATGCAGAACATGCGCCAGAAATCATGAATCTGTCACACGCTGCACACTATACAGGTAAACTGCACATAGTACATGTGGGCCAGTGTGTACATTATCCCTGTACTATGACATCACTTTTTGTACTATCCTTGTAGTGTGACTGTAGTGTGATTTAGAGCTGAATGGATAAAAATTACAATTATTATCTACGGATACGTCACTTGTTCTATGACATCACTTTGGGATTATACCACCAATCAACTTAATCCCAATGATATACACTATAGTTTGTTCCTGGGTAGTCGTCAGTGAAGGCCTTCAGTGTTGTGTTAATCTCCCCTCTTTCAGTCGCCATTTGCTGCTCTTTCTGACATGATGGACCAAATAGGAAGAGAAATTCTATCCACAGGACAGGGGATAGCATTATGATCAGTAGGAGTCCGAATGTTGGGATCCTCAAGAACTCAAAAATTATGGTCCTGTTCTCGCTTATTAACCGGTTAAGGCCCTTTCCTGTTTTTTCATGTCCATTTTTCACTCCCCACCTTCAAAAATCTATCACTTTTTTATTTTTACACGTAAAGAGCTCTGTGATGGCTTGTTTTCTGCGTAACAAATTGCACTTCATAGTGATGGTATTAAATATTCCATGCCGTGTACTCGGAAGCAGGAAAAAAATTCCAAATGCAGTGAAAATGGTGAAAAACGCATTTGCGCCATTTTCTTGTGGGCTTGGATATTACGTCTTTCACTGAGCGCCCCAAATGACATGTCTACTTTATTCTTTGGGTTGGTACGATTAAGGGGATACCAAATTTGTATAGGTTTTATAGTGTTTTCATACATTTACAAAAATTAAAACCTCCTGTACAACATTTTTTTTTTTATTTTGCCATCTTCTGGCGCTAATAACTTTTTATACTTTGGTGTACGGAGCTGTGGGTGGTGTCATTTTTTGCGACATTTGATAATATTTTCAATGATATCATTTTTAGGACTGTACGACCTTTTGATCACTTTTTATAGATTTTTTTATATTTTTCAAAATGGCAAAAAAGTGCCATTTTCGACTTTGGGCGCTTTTTTTCGTTACTGGGTTAAACGCATTAAAAAACGGTTATTATATTTTGATAGCTCAGGCATTTTTGGACGCGTCGATACCTAATGTGTTTATGATTTTTACTGTTTATTTATATTTATGTCAGTTCTAGGGAAAGGGGGGTGATTTGAATTTTTAGGTTTTTTATTATATTTTTTTTTTACTTTTTTTCTTTTTCTTTTTACTATTTTTCAGACTCCCTAAGGTACTTTATTTTTTGGACTATAAGTTATTATAGTCCAGTGCGCCTTATATATGAACTGTACTTACAGACAACAGCTGCCTTGAAGTGTGCACAGGTCTGCCACCTTCTGGTCATTCATCCTTATAATCAGGTGCGCCTTATAATCTGGTACGCCTTATATATGAACCTAGACATTTTAGCAGGCATTTATTGATGGTGCGCCTTATAATCCAGTGCGCTTTATAGTCTGAAAAATATGGTAGTTTAAATTTACATATAAACATGCAGTAACTCAGAAATGATCAGGAACCAACTATATTAAGAATTCATCATATTCCGAACACATCAGCTTGTGTAAAAGATACTTACTGGTTAGAAACTTCAAGTTACCTCACTTAACTGGAAGGGTCCCCATTCTGGCTATGAAATATGTCTCTCTCTCTCTCTCCCCGGAGTGCCCCGGAGTTCATCGTCTTCATCATGGTGCATGTGAGTATGGCCCGTGCGACCAATTTTTTTTTTTAAATGCGACGGTTTTTCCGAATCCACCGGGTTACCATTCGGCCACGCCCCCCGATTTCCGTCGCGTGCATGCCAGCACCGATGCGACACAAACTGTTCGTGTGCGCCAAAATCCCGGGGCAATTCAGGAAAAATCGGTGCAAATCTGAAATATTCGGGTAACACGTCGGGAAAACGTGAATCGGGCCCTTAGTAAATGACCCCCAATATCTTCTTCTTTTGTGTGTGATATTACTTTTATTCATTTGTGTTTACATGACTCTAGAAATACATGGAGTCCATCCATTTTTCCCAACTCTTCTTGAATTTAGTTTGCAAACCTTCATTTAAAGCTATTGTTATATACATATTATGGTGTACAATGGGCAGCATAATATGTTTATATTGGTGCACATCCTCCATTCTTCAGTGTCAAGTTGGATGCCCCTGATCTCAGTACTTAGAACAACCGCGTTGCCAACATTGTGATAACCAATTATGAAATGAGGAAACCCCTCTTCATATTTCCTGTAGTATCAGAACCTGCTGGACCGGAGGTACTATTGGTTTCGGACAGCTTAGGTTAGGTTTCCACATTCAGGTTTGCGCATTCAATTTTTGAAACCAAACCAGGAGTGAATTAAAAAAAAAGAAGAGGATTAACACTTGTTATTTTTACATTGTCTTTCCTTTAAGGTCTTCTTCTAGTTTTGGTTTAAATTCTGCATGCAAAAACCTGGACTTGGAAACGGCCAATAATAAAGCACCTCCCATAGTAGTGCTTCAGCAGGGGTCCTGGGGATCAGACTATTATAAACTAAGCTAAAAAGCCACCGTAACCGTTAGGTTTAGTCAGGGCCTCCAGCTGTACCTACCACCTACATAGGATTATATCAATAAGCAAGGTGGATAAAATGTAACCTTTATTCAAAAATATTTAAAAAACTAACTTCATAAACCACATTAGATAAAATGCTATCATCATATGGACAACATCGTATAAGGTCATAAACCATATATCGTGATGCCCCAAATCTTCTTACCAAATAACTTAATTAAATAGGACAGCCAAGTTGGATAAAGCTATCCTACAATAAATTAGAGAACTATCTGTGTGTAGTGAGGTAACCAAACACATGTAAGGGACAAGTTGTGAATATAACCATTGATTAGTCACATGCATCCAATGGCCGGTATAATCCACATTAGAGCATAGATATTCAACATGAGTACGAAGGGGGTACAAAACAAAGCTGGACGTATACACTCAAATAGCAGATGGCACATTCTTACCGTCTGTCCATCCGTGTGGAGAGGTGGGGAAAAGTGTAGGGTAATCTTACCATTCTTGACGAGCTCAGGTCAATGGTTCATGCATTTCATGCGGCGACCCTGTATAGCCCTCGGCTAGATATAACCCTCCGGGTGCCCACAAACTCCCGTCCTAACAAGGACAGTCCACAGCTTTCCCTATTGGATACCTCACCCTCGCTAGATCGTCTCCAAGGGTCAGCAATCCCAACGCGTTTCCAGGGATGTTCTGCGCATGTCCGGCTATTTAAACAGCGTTCGGCGCGCTCAAGCCGCTCACTTCCGCCTTCGTCACGTGACCCGGTCACATGACGGGTCACCTGATTAGATGAGGCGGAGCCTTGGGATTATGACGCGATGTCGGAGGAGGTAAGTAAACGCCCCACTCTTACTTATACGTCAAATAAAACCAAGGCAAAAACAAGCATAAGGTACAAATAGTGATATTTCCAGCAGTAATCTATCCTCTGTTCAGATTTGTCATTATAAGAGGCGATATGATTAGTTAAAAAGAGGAAAAAATACAGAAGGCAGCATTTGAGCATTTGATAAATGCAGAGAAGCTCAAGGTCTCATTGAGCCCCAATGAGACCTTGAGCTTCTCTGCATTTATAGATGCATAGTATATCCCTTTTCAGCACCCACCGAATTGCACAACTATGACCACTATATATAACGACGTGTGTATTTAAAAATTTATTTGTTGACATAATCGGCATATTGGTCTTTCTCTGCTTTATGTGCTGTATGACCTAATTGGGACTCAGCCCTCTTTTGCTCAAATGCTGCCTTCTGTATTTTTTCCTCTTTTTAACTAATCATATCGCCTCTTATAATGACAAATCTGAACAGAGGATAGATTACTGCTGGAAATATCACTATTTGTACCTTATGCTTGTTTTTGCCTTGGTTTTATTTGACGTATAAGTAAGAGTGGGGCGTTTACTTACCTCCTCCGACATCGCGTCATAATCCCAAGGCTCCGCCTCATCTAATCAGGTGACCCGTCATGTGACCGGGTCACGTGATGAAGGCGGAAGTGAGCGGCTTGAGCGCGCCGAACGCTGTTTAAATAGCCGGACATGCGCAGAGCATCCCTGGAAACGCGTTGGGATTGCTGACCCTTGGAGACGATCTAGCGAGGGCGAGGTATCCAATAGGGAAAGCTGTGGACTGTCCTTGTTAGGACGGGAGTTTGTGGGCACCCGGAGGGTTATATCTAGCCGAGGGCTATACAGGGTCGCCGCATGAAATGCATGAACCATTGACCTGAGCTCGTCAAGAATGGTAAGATTACCCTACACTTTTCCCCACCTCTCCACACGGATGGACAGACGGTAAGAATGTGCCATCTGCTATTTGAGTGTATACGTCCAGCTTTGTTTTGTACCCACTTCGTACTCATGTTGAATATCTATGCTCTAATGTGGATTATACCGGCCATTGGATGCATGTGACTAATCAATGGTTATATTCACAACTTGTCCCTTACATGTGTTTGGTTACCTCACTACACACAGATAGTTCTCTAATTTATTGTAGGATAGCTTTATCCAACTTGGCTGTCCTATTTAATTAAGTTATTTGGTAAGAAGATTTGGGGCATCACGATATATGGTTTATGACCTTATACGATGTTGTCCATATGATGATAGCATTTTATCTAATGTGGTTTATGAAGTTAGTCCTGGGGATCAGACCCTAAGATATGTTATATGGATAGGCCATCAATACTAAAGTTGTGTGAGCCTCTTTACCCAATGTAAATGTCACAAACAAAGTGAAATAAGATGAAGAAACTGGAAGTAGGAGTATTCAAGGAGAAAGAAAGATATTTGGGGCTTTAAGTTATTTACAACATTTGGCTGTCCTTAGTAAAGACAAACAATATTGGATTGGTAGAACCCAAAAACACACCACCCCTACTGACAAACAACTGCAAGCATGGTGTCTTCTTCATTCTTTATACTGCTTTGTGCATCAAAATACTGTATTTATAGTGGCCACAGTGGCCATTATTTCAGCAATGTCTCTTTTATTTGAATGCAGCAAAGCTACGATAGCAAGAATGGATGTTACTTTGTGTGCCCTCCTTAAACAGATAATTGGCAAGAAGTGCTGAGACCAATCTAATATTAATGTCCTATAAAAAGGTCAGGCCAACAGTTTTAAGGAACTGAATAATTTCTTTAACTCCTACAAGTACTGCCAATAGGGTGAATAAATTCCCCATATATCATTTATTTACTAGAGGCAAAGCTTAGAGCAATGGCTGGCATAAACATGAGGTCTGGGTGCTTGTTGTCAGAAGGAAGAGCCAACAAGCTGCCTTGGTAAGTATATGAAGACAAACGACTAACACTACACACTGAACTTACTTCCTTGTGTTGGAATACACCATCCATACAAAATCATTAGTAGACTTTTAGGTATGCCTAATTCATCCATGCAATAATTTATCCATTCTGTGTTGATCCGGTAAAACAGTGTCCATTTCTTGTTGACACAGTGGACTAGAGTCTAATTATTCGATAAGTCACTGCTCAGTGCTCATTCTCTGTAGAACTGATTAGGTTGTGTCCAACTACTAGAGAACGAGCGAGATAGGGTCCACTTGGAGGCCTGGTGAGGTTGTGGCTAACTAATAGAGAATGGGCTAGACAGTGTCCAGCTCTTGGAGACCTGAGGAAGTTGTGTCCAACTGGTAGAGAATGAAAGAGACAGTGTTGACTTCTTCGAGACCTGGCGAGGTTGTGTCCAGCTACTAGAGAATGAGCGAGACAGTGTCTACTTCTTGGAGACCTGATGATATTGTGTCCTACTGCTAGAGAATAAGCGAGGCAGTGTGTACTTCTTGGAGATCTGTTGAGGTTGTGTCCAACTACTATTGAATGAGCAAAACAGTGTCTATTTCTTGGAGACCTTCTGTGGTTGCGCACAACTAGCAGTGATTGAGTGAAACATTGTCCATTTCTTGTAGGCCTGTTGAGTTTGTGTCCAACTATAGTGAATGAGTGAAACAGTGTCTACTTGTTGGAGACCTAGTGAGGTTGTGTCCAACTAGTAGTGAATGAGCAAAACTGTATCCACTTTTTGGAGACCTTCTGAGGTTGTGTCAAACTATTAGAGACATGAGAAAGATGTTGTCCACTTCTTGAAGAACTGGTGAGGTTGTGTTCAACTACTATAGAATGAGCTACAAAATATCCACTTCTTGGTGATCCAGTGTGGTAGTATCTAAGTCCAAGGGAATCAGTGGGACAAGTTATGTGATGTATACTTACACCATGTAATACGGAATAAACTCTCCTTCAAAAGTTAAGTGAAGTGGTTGGACTATGCATTCAAGAGCCAAACAGGTGGCATCTACTTATTTTTATGTATTATATTATTATATTATATCTCATCTCCCTACGGTTCACTTGTCTTTCCCAAGGAATAATGACAGTCCTCTGGCCAGCCATGGTCATATTCTGCCTCTGGGTTTATATAATTTGTGCATTAGATAAATGTATAAGTGGATTCTATGACATCTTTTCTCCTGCAGTTGCATGCCTGCATTCTCCACTGACTTATTGCATTCTTTTTGTTATAGGTTGTTGCTTTATTTGCAGCAAAGTATTTGATGAGTAAGAAGTAATTAAGCAGAGATACACAAGGAGATCAGCGGCTGCTTAACTCGCCTCCCCAGTAAATTATACAGGAGCTCTCTTTGTTCATGATTAAGGGGTTTCCTCTCCATAATAGCGGGCTCGGCGGGGGTTAGTATGCTGTAAGAGACTGTCAGAAGGGGGTTTCTCCACTTTACACTGCAAGGTAATATTTCAAGAAACATAAGAGAAGTATCTTATAAAAAAGGTTTTAAAAAATTGGGTATAAAGAATAAAAGACATGCAGGTTTAGAGTGGGTTTAATTGTACTTGAAATATTGTTATGGTTTGTTGAGAATTAGTAACCATGTTAATCTGATAAAAGTGACTTTAACTCACAAACTATGTGCTGTTTTATGCAGAATTTGTAAAGTATATAAAACATACGAATGGATCTGTGTGATGCTGGTCAGGCCTGTTCTCCGATCTCATTTTGGTGGTTAATACTCTGTTCTAGCTCTCACCTTACTGTATCTGCTTATATTTCTTTTACCTGAAGGTGGCAAGTTTTGCCTTTAGTCCTTTATCTGTCCAATCTGGACCAGTTAGTTGACTACAAGAACCCCTATTGTCTCTATATTATTCCTCTTTGATTACTTCTAAAATGAAAGAATCAGGTTTCTCATAGCCACTGATCGGAGACTAGAAAAATGGATATGCACTTCCATTACACCTGCACTTTGGCTACACCTGGTATTGTAGTTTCGTTACATCTCCTTGAATGAGAACAAGTTGGAATACCAGGCCCGGCCATTGAACATATGTGGTGCTATTCATAGGAAAACAACAGGCCATTTTTCTAGTCCTGGACAACTGGTCATGGAGTCATAAAGCAAAATGAGTAACTAGACTCTAAAGATCAAAAGCACAATCTGTCACGGGTGCTCCAGCGACCCCCATTCCGGGTAGCAGGCGCACCAGTGCCCTTCTCCGTTGCGGCCGATCCCCCCAGCCTCACTCACCTCTCCATGCTTCCATAAATTTAAAGGGCCAGTGCACCGCTGCATGTGTCTCAGAGTGCAATGCGTTTTTGATGCAGCTCCGTAGACTTGTATGGTGCGGTTTTTACACTTGTGACTTGCAAAAGTAGAGCATGCCAAGATTTAAAAGTGCATTAAAAAAATGCAAGTCTGAAACACATTGATTACAATGGGTCAGAGTGTAATGCAAGTGTGAAACCACCCTTATCCATAAATAAATCCCAGTAGGGAGTACTGGGGCAGAGGTGCTGGAATCAGCAGGGCTATGGAGGACTGGAGAGTATAGCTTCTTGTTTAATTTTATTACAATTCCCAGTAGAAGTTGCCATTATTTTTAATAACAAAAAAAAATTTCTTTTGAGCTGGGTTTCCTGACGTTTTTGTATTAACTCATTGTTAGTTAATCTAAGGGTGAAGCATGACTGCTATTTCTTTCACTACTCTATCTATTTCTGCCACTCTGCGTCTTGGTTACAGACTGCAGGCTGTCAAGGTAGGTAGCTTCTAGGTGCTCCAGCTTCTTTGCAAAGCTTAAATCATGTAGTACATGATTGCATGACATATCATTTCTACTCTCTGTGCTTTAGATGGAGAATCAGACTGACATCCTATAATACATCCATCTCTTCCCTTCCCAGTAATAACAATAGGAGCATCAATAACAACTATGATAATAAAGACATTGAAATAAAATGCATATCATTTATTAAAATAAAGATTATATATATTATAATAGCTGACATGGCAGTCTTGTACCCACCATCCCTGTATCCTTTGTATGTAATTTTTGTCTTTCTATTTTAATGACCCTATATAGGTCATATATAGACACTTCATATTGATGAAATTAAAATAATTGAGGGCTACTTTTATGTCCACCCATCAACAGGACAACAGTGACATATACCTGCCTGCAAGCAGAATTATTATTCAAAGTGCAAAGTACAGTACAATACCAAATACATCACCCAATAATAATGTTGCATGCTGCAGATAATTCATTATCATCAATTCAAGATTCTTGATTTCCAAATCCCTCAACAGTCTTTATATCTGTATCTATTAAGGAAGTAACCAGGCTGTGCAAATGATGTATATATATATATATATATATATATATATATATATATATATCATGCATTATATATGCATTATATATACCAAACTCATAAGAATTTTATATGAGTATATATGAAGCATCACTGATTATTGCAATGATTTGATCTCCCAGCAGGAATCTTGCAATCTACTACAGGAACGAACAACAATGCATGATACTAACTTAGTGACTCCTAATGATAATATATTTGCTATAACAGACTTGTGTGTCAATGGGATGATTGCAGCAATATGTCACTGTAACTTTAAGCAGAATGTGAGTATATGAAGCATATTGAGCCCTCCCCTCTGTGCTCAGCATTGGACTGCAGGCAGCTTGTCCATCAGGCAGGGAAGTGAGAGGCTGCTGTAATAGAAGGAGGCAGCAGTGTGCAGCTCTCACTATCACCACTACAGCAGCAGCTGTGCCTGGGACCTGAGCACCTTCTCCAGCATGGAATGATCTGCAGCCTCCCAACTCCTGGATCTTCTCAGCAATGTGGACTGTTCCTCCAGAGCTGAAGCTCCTTCCACATTGTCAGGGGATTTACAACCTAACACGTGTCTGCAGGATACACACATGACACCCATGTACATTGACTGATGCAGGTCTGGACCTTTCACCTTCTTTGAGATCTAGTGTTTGAGGTGACTTCTCAGGGACATGGGAGATGGTTTGCTGCTCCTCTGGATTAATGTGGCTTTAAATCAGCAAGATTTACTGTGCGACTTGGAAGAGATAGAGTTGTCAGAGGGATAAGACTTTATAACTGGATGCAAAAGTTACAAAGGTTGTGTGACAAGGGAGATTATCAAAAGAGGTCTCATACTAAAGATCTGGAAAGGAACTATAAGCAAATGTATGGGATTGCTGGAGTGTTAGCTCCTCTCATCCTGTGTACAGTACATGGAAGATTTAGGTAAGATTCTGCTATTTACAAACACTAGAAATCCTTGTATCTAGTCTTCATAACACTTCAATTGTGGCTTCCTACCCTGCAGGTCTTAAGGAAGTTTTCCTTTAAATTGTAACATAGTAGACAAAGTTATTGATGTGATACAATGACCATGACACAAGTGTTTGTCTCCCTGATTCAGTATCACTCTCTTGTTCCTGTGTGCAGCCTATTCTGTATTGTATCCCATCTTTAAGAAGGTGCATGTTTTATTCAGTAGCGCAGGGGTTAATCGCCAAATTTATGGCACAAAAGTTCTCATAACGCTAATTGTCATATCACAAGAATCCCCCGGAGAGCGATGAATCATTACAGCAATTTATCGACTTCTTTTTACCATTTTGATTGATAGTTGAGAGTATTTGTGACATAGATTTAGCCATCAGACCAGTTAGGAACAATAAATCTCCGTGAGGCTCGTTGAAAAATACCGAATAGAGCGCAAACCAGATTGTATGCATTGTTCTAATGAATTGTTTCAGTTATGGATTACTCATTCACTTTATAATAAATCGGGAGCTCAGGAGAATATTGGATCGTTCATCATTAAACATGGTTATGGCTATGGACAGATTTATTAGACGGTAAATGGAAATATGTAGCAGCAGCCTCTTCATGGGATAGGATTTTATATACTCCATTATCATGTTGTCACCTGCAAATGCCTTCACCGTGGAAAGTTTGGGACTCCGTAATTTAATGACATGACTGTTACCTACTTGTATTAGTGTCATAAAGCAAGTATTTATGATATTAATATTTCTGCAGTGGATTACATAGAAGGTTTTAGTGACACATTATAACGATTCCAAAACTCAGTGTTGTCTTGATGAATATGAAGCAGTTCTATAGGATTTCCCCACATCTATGTAAAGACTCATACAGAGCCGTATATGTGGTCTGTCTGAAGGTTCTTCTTTCTTTCCTCTGCAGAGATTTATCAGTTTTTGGTCATGACAATGAATGGAAGTGCATACCCCAAGACCTTATATAGAAATAGCTCCGCCACCTTTATGCACTCTCTTTACTATGCAGCTGCCTGTGTTAGATCACCTCTGGTTGCAATGCAAATAAGTGAGGACAGTTTCCCATGTGGCGTTTTTATTGCGTTTAAAAACGCAACAAAAACGCCACATGGAAAACTGCTCTGAATGGTGGCACACGTGGTGTTTTTGTTGCGTTTTTTACTTGCTGTCAACATTGAGTTTAGAAAACGTGTGTTAACCCAATGTTAACATGTGTGTTAACATCACAGCAAGCTGTGTTTTTTCAACATCTGCATTAACGTTGTGTTAACGCATGCATTTTGCAAATGAAGTGTCAGCTGTTTCGATGTGTTTGAAAACTCTCAAGCTTTAACGCCACATGTGAATTCACCCTTATTCACACGCGTTTCAAGTCCATTAAAAATGGATCTCTTTCTATTTCCTTTTTGTGCATCAGTTTGGTTTTTTTGTATGGCATCCGTTCATGTCCACAAAAATAAATTAATGGCTTAAAAAACTGTCTGCACATCAATTTTTATGCAGAACCATAGGCTTCTATTGTTGTCCGTGATCCACAAACGTGAAATAAATTGTACAGGGTCTGAAAAATTGACATGTGAACAAACACATAAAAAGGGTCAGTATGCTATCTGTGAAAATCCCAGATACAAGAGTTAGGGAGTGTTCACACGTTCAGTTTTTCAGATGCAGTTTTTGAAACCAAAAGCAGGTGATCATAATCGGTAAGAACATATAATTGAGAACAGTTCCCGTTTTTCCGCTTCTCTACTGGCTTGGACATCAAAAACTGCATCTGAAATACTGAACGTGGGAATGCAGCCCGAGAAAGAAAACAGATGTGTGAATAGGCACAAAGAAAATATTTGGGTTCATGTGTCATTATATTTAGCACTTTATTGCAGTCAATCTTCATATCCAGACATCTGACAAGAGAAAAATCTCCAGGCAATCCTAGGTTAATAAAAATTAAATTTTGTGTATGGAGCTCTTTTCTGATTTTCAAGCAAAAAAAAAACAAAAGCAATTAGACCTGCTCTCTATATCCACATAAACTTGAAGTTCTGGCTACCAGCAGCTTCCACTAGAGGGAGCTCATTGTACACTACTGTTGACAGTGCTGTGTATTATAAGAAGTAGTGACTAGTGCACTCTCTAGTGGCTATTCCAGTAGCATCTGCCGAAAATTAACATATTAGGTAGATAAAATGCAGCTTTACTTAGGAAGCATTATAGGATTAGGTAAGGAAAGATTAGGGCTAAGGCTGGGTTCCCATCACATTATTTACCATATGTTGTAAGGACACACACACGTGTCCCTACAATGTATGGCACAGATGTATCCCACTGTATGCTTATACAGTGGGGTACTTTGCCTGGGGGTGAATGCGGGGGTTGGAGTGTACATATATACGGGGTGTAGACCAGTGATGTCACTGTCCTGATATGTATGGACAGTGACATCACTGGGTCCCTGCTCCTGCTGAGTGACATATCTGCTTGGGGGGAAAGGGGATTGAGGGATAAAATACGCTGCGTCCGCTCCCTATAGCCTTAAATTACCACAGTGGAGCGCATATGTTGCTCAGCAGGAGGGAGAAAAATGGAAAAACCTAGCTTGCTATGTCTTTTCATCCTGCCTTTTTCAGTGGGTCCGACGTATATTGTGGTCAGGCCGAGGCAGCAACTTTGCCACTAAGGGGCACATTTACTTAGAAAGTCGGAAACTGGACTAAAAGTGCTATTTCCATGTATAATGCTGTGAGCGGTGATTGTGCGCCAGAAATCATGAATGTGTCACTTCTCTGCACTTGCCCGACAGAGTTCACCATCTTTTTTTATGGTGCACCTTGAAGCCCCCTAATTTGTGTCGCATGGACGCTAACGCAGCTGCTCTTCAAAAGGGTTGTGTGCAGCAGAGACACTTCTTAGATACCTGTGCAGGCTGTTTTGGCCTAGAAGAACATGCACAGTGGCGCCTTATATGTATACACTGTATCCGGGAGCTTTCCCGGGGTATACTCTGAGTTTATACATAAAACGTGATGTGAACCCAGCCTTAGAAATTTACTAAGAACCTACCATAGGAGTAGGTAGATTTCTGATGGTAGGTTTCTTTTAAGGAATAAAGTCCCCTAGAAATACTTACCACGGCACTATCCTCAGCTAGTTTTGATACGCCGGGATCACCTAGAAAAGAAACTTTTATAATTAGCTGTACAGGGCTCATGGACAAGATGTCCGGTGCTCCGGGCTGCTAATTGTGCACACCCCCGCATCTCCCTCTCCAATGGTGGGGCATGAATTCACGCCTATGCCATGATGCATAATTAGAAGCTGTGAATGCCGGACATCTTGTCCCTACGCTCTGGATGGCTATTTATGAGTTTCTTTTCTAGGTGATCCCTACATGACTAGAGATGGGCAGCGCTGGGATCAAGATTAAGAGGAACAGAGGTGATTATTTGTAATGGTTGATTTCCCTTTGAAAGCTGAAGTAAATCTGTGTCAAACACTGGATTTGTGTGCTGGATCTGCAGTAGCCTGATCTGTGGTAGTAATTTGATAGAGGTATCCTGTATGTATATATTTATATGTATGCTTGTGCTGGATGTTTGTATTGTTCATAGCTATTCACCTGCTTCTCTCTTCTATTCCTGTCAGTCCCCAATCGTTGGGCTCGGGTGCTGTGTGCGCTAGTGAAGTTATTACTAGGCTTCTACCTGGCCAGATTTATTTTCCTAATAGCATTGATCAATTGAAGCATATCTAGTTTTCCTCTAGTTTGGACATAATCCATTTAGTGTTATTTATTGTATTTTGACATCTGTGTTTCATTTTTATGGCCTCCCTGTGAAGGATGCTGTTTTTGCTGGAGCTTGCTGACATTTTAACTTCGGTGCGCACACAGCTGCTGTGATTTAAGAATGTTACGGGGTGCACAACACTGAAGTAAATCAAACTTTATCCAGGCTCTAAGACAAGGAGTCATTTTATCCCAGTCTACATTGTCGGCCTGCATTTCAGATTTGTTATCGGACACAAAATGCAATTATTTGTGGCTCAATCAGTTCTGCCAAAGTTTTACGCTGGCTAAAACCTCATAAAGGGCAGTGTTAGATATGTTGTTTTAGCTATTCGTACCAGAATATTGGGGATTAGCAGTAATCCCATTTTTGATGTTATATCCCTGCACATGTGAATAACTGATCCTTGTAGCATAGCCTTATATACTGGTGTACCAGGCTGTACTAGTCAAGATTCACCATATTAGCACCATGTACCTCGCTAGATAGTATGGCGTTAAGGAGTCATCCTAACCTGCTGATATTTCTATTTCATTTTGGGATTACCTGTATTGCAATCTGTTCTTGTGCATGATCCAGATGATCTATCCTTGATACAGGCCATCAATGTTGGATTGGTTGCAGTTCTACATCTGGCACCTCATCAGTCACCTGCAGGATCAAGTGGTGTTCTTGAACCCATCCGCTAAACCATTATTGGTGCTGTCCATGTTGGGCCATAAAGAGACTACCTCATGCATCCAAACTGTGTGGTCTCTCCAAACCAATATTTCAATATTGGATTCCCCATTAATTACAGATCGCCTATACTAAGGAGAGGTCATAACTAACAGTGTCCCAGAAAATTTGAATGGGAAATTCATAAGTTGCATCAAAATTTCAGTCATATACAGTCATGGGCCACTTTCAGGGTGGCGTTTTGGATGCATTTTTAAACGTGTTACAGAACCACACGTAATTTTATTTGTTACCACGCGTTTGGCTGGTTTGAAACCATTTCCATTATTGCTGAAAGTGTAAGCAGCTGTGGTAACATTGGGACACAGCTTCTTGCACTTCCAGCAATGAAGAAAAACTCTTTCAAAATGCTTTCTATGGTACCAAACGCATGGTAACATATAAAAACATGTGTTAATGCAATGCGTTTATAAACGCATCCATAAACTGCACATGTGAACGCACCCTCACACTGCCAGTATTTGGCAACAGTATTTTTAAGCCAAAACCAGAAGTTGGATCAAATAGATGAGCCACCGAACTTTCCATTATACCTTCTCTCTTTACGGGTTCCACCTCTGGATTTGGCTACAAACACTGATGCAAAATACTGATGAAACACTGACTGTGTGAAAGTGGCCACAGTATAGTAAACAGCTTGAATTGCTGTGGAATATTCTCTGCAAACGTTCCACAGTGATTCCACCTAATGAATTTCAGCTTAACACCTATTCCATCTATATTATCAAAAGTTACTCCTCTGCATGAGCTTTCTGTTTGTTAGAGATGCTATCCTGGAGTATCTCACTGTGCACAACCTTATAACCCAGCGTCAGCATGGGTTTATGAGAGATCGCTCCTGTCAGACTAATCTGATTGGTTTCTACGAGGAGGTAAGTTCAAGACTGGATCTGGGGGACGCTGTGGATGTTGTATATCTGGACTTTTCAAAGGCATTTGACACCGAGCCACATAAAAGGTTGGTATATAAAATGAGACTGCTGGGAATAGGAGAAAATCTGTGTATTTGGGTAAGTAATTGGCTTAGTGATAGAAAACAGAGGGTGGTCATTAATGGCACATTCTCAGATTGGGTTGATGTTACCAGTAGAGTGCCACAGAGGTCAGTATTGGGGCCACTTCTTTTTAATATTATTATTAACGACCTTGTAGTGGGTTTACACAGTCAAGTTTCGATATTTGCAGATGATACTAAGCTGTGTAAAGTAATAAATACTGAGGTTGATAGTTTAGCATTACAGAGGGATTTGTGGAAGCTTGAGGAGTGGGCAGAGAAATGGTTGATGAGGTTTAATGTAGATAAATGTAAAGTTATGCACTTGGGCCAAGGAAACAAAAAGTATAATTATGTTCTTAGCGGTCAATTACTTAGTAAAACTGGAGCTGAAAAGGACTTGGGGGTATTGGTGGATGTTAAACTTAGCTAATAAAATTATGGGATGTATCAAGAGAGGAATAGATTCTCATGATAAAGACATAGTTTTGCCCTTATACAAATCCCTGGTCAGACCACACATGGAATATTGTGTACAGTTTTGGGCACCAGTGTATAAAAAGGATATAGTAGAGCTGGAACGGGTGCAGAGGAGAGCAACCAGGATTATTAGGGGAATGGAGGGATTAAAATACACTGACAGATTACAAAATTTGGGATTATTCCGTTTAGAAAAAAGACGACTGAGGGAAGACCTCATTACAATGTACAAATACCTGAACGGCAGTACAAGCATCTCTCCACTGATCCTTTTTATACCTAGTCCTCTGACCAGGACAAGGGGGCATCCTCTACGCCTAGAGGAGAGACTGTTCTACCATCACCATAGACAAAGGTTCTTTACTGTAAGAGCAGTGAGACTGTGGAACTCTCTGCCGCAGGAGGTTGTTATGGCGGACTCTTTGTATATGTTCAAGAGAGGCCTGGATGACTTTCTGGAGAGAAAAAATATCACGGGTTATGGGGATAAAACATTTATTTAATTCTTAAAGGTTGGACTTGTCTTTTTCCAGCCTTATATCCATTGATACCTATGATGCTATTGAAAAATTACTGTACAGACTGACCAGTATTCCTGAAAGAGGGCCAATATTTCCAGTATGCATTGTTCTCCACAATGTACTTATTTTGTGTTCTTGTTGTAAGATTTAGCTATGGATGTCAGGATAAAATGATTTGCTGATCAGATAAGAAGTATATATTCTGCAGTCTGTAGTTTGTAAGTGATGCAGACTCTGGGCTGCTGTAGTCTGCCACCAGTCAGCTATTACATTACAGTGGTACATTGGTGCTTATGTAAGCAATGATGATAACCTGAAAATAGAAAAGGAAGTGATACATCCAGCTATATATTCATAGGATGCTCTGCATATCACTAGAAAGAGTCAAACGCCTATGATCCTACTATCATAAAGAGGACCTTTTCACTACCTCACACATTAACAAACCATAATATAGGGCCCGCTACACAGATTCGGGGGCACCTTGAATATCTTTTCTAGCCTCCATGGCTGTTTAGATATCAGTCCCTGTATCTGACCTTTTATAATCCTCTCTACCGTCAGAGAGCAGGTATGGAGTGAGTTATGGTAATTCTCTCAGTAGCTGAGAGAAGATTATATTATAACACATGCCTCCTCCTCCTCTGTTCTTGTACCTCCTCTTTACAGACTACAATGGGCAGCTATCAGGTCTGATATATCATCAAACGTGGGGGCTAAAAAAATAATTCAAAGTGCTCCTGTATCTGTGAAGCCGCTCCTAGAGAATAGTATGGTATGGTGCTCTGGAGATTCCATAGACATAAGAGTCATTGCTCATTTTCTATTCCATTCATGTGGATCACCCTGTTCTCTTACTTGGTGGGGGCTCAGTTGTTTGACTATTTTCTTCTGGACACTATCTTGGGACAACCCTTGTAAACTGCCATGGTGCCTGTCGCAAAGCTCATCCACTACACAGAGAATGGAACTCTTTTTCCAGCTGATTGGTGGGAGATTGGAATAACTTGTAATAACTGTATTCTTATATTCTGCCCATAGTAGACCAGCCACTGATAGAATATTTCCATATTTACTGTATAAACGAACAGGTCTTGCTGCTGTTTTTGTTTTGGGGAACCTTAATTCTCCTGGGTTCCCTATAAGCAATTTTATAGACTATTCTATATGAGTTGGAATTCAATCTGGGATAAATTTGAGACCCCATTCCAGTGGGGTCCCTGCAGCATCAGCGACATCTGCTGTAATTTCCTCCCAGCTTGTCATGTCCTCATTCTGGCCAATTATTCCAATAGATCCCTGTGTCAGTCTGAATCTAATGACTTGCCTTGTGACACAGTAAGGAGTTTGTAACGTGTGCATTTCATGAAGGCTGATGAAAGGCATCCTCTATTATTTTTTAATCAAGCATACCGTCTTGTGGATCTGATAACCATCTCCATACATCTCTATTACCAGCAAAACAATACAACCAAATGATTCTCTACGAGTAAAACATAGACATCCCACTTGTAGAGGCAGCCATTCTTTTTGGGTTTCGGCATATATAATATATGTCTCCAAGCTTAGAACCCTATAGCTATACACCTTGTGAGATCATTGCTGGATACCAAATTGTAACATACAAGAGGAACTTCATGAATGTAGTTTTCTTTCAGCTTTTTTGGTTCTTTTACCAATCCCTCTATTTCTGGAGGTCCTCCCAGGAAACACCCTGGATTATGCATGGACCTTGATCCTGTTAAATATCCACTTAGGTCCCCAAATATGTGCCTATTCATAGCTCAACATATCTAGTGGATGGTTGATTTAGCTGGACTCTCCGAGACCTAAGGGAAGGTTTATTATTTTTATTAGTATGAGTTGCAGTAATATGCAGCATTATAAAATAAAAAATTATGTTGTGACTAGCTCCTATCAAGCCCCAAAACAAAGAAGTCCCAATGTCTGCAATTTCAGTAATGCAAATAGAACAAGCCACGAATCTGTACCTTCAGAATTCCAGGGAAAAGGGATAACAATAAGAAAACAAATAAGAATTTCTTAAACAAATCGGATGCAATATAGACTGGTCCCATATAGTTTAAGAAACCATCCGACTTCTGTCTCTTCCCAAAATTTGAACAGAAGTTTATTACTCCTTCTGGACTTTAGGATCTTGGTGAAGACTGCAGGTGGATGGTTGCTGCCCGTTATCACATGCTGCACCATATTTGTGACAAGATTTTCCTCTTTTAAACCTATCAGTTCTAATGCATCACCCGGTATGCATCTGTTTGCCAGACTAACACTCGCTTTCCAAAACTGAAGTTATTAGTGTTAAAATGCTAAGATTTACAGTACAGATCAAAAGTTTGGACACACCTTCTCATTCAAAGAGTTTTCTGTATTTTCATAGCTATAAAAATTGCAGATTCACACTGAAAACTATGAAATAACACATGTGGAATTATATACTTAACAAAAAAGTGTGAAACAACTGAAAATATGTCTTATATTCTAGATTCTTCAAAATGGCCACCTTTTGATTACTGCTTTGCACACTCTTGGCATTCTCTTTATGAGAGAGAAGTAGTCACCTGAAATGGTCTTCCCACAGTCTTGAAGGAGTTCCCAGAGATGCTTAGCACTTGTTGGCCCTTTAGCCTTCACTCTGCGGTCCAGCTCAACCCAAACCATCTCGATTGGGTTCATGTCTGGTGACTGTGGAGTTCAGGTCATCTGGTATAGCACCTGATCACTCTCCTTCTTGGTCAGATAGCCCTTACACAGCCTGGAGGTGTGTTTGTGGTCATTGTCTTGTTGAAAAATAAATTATGCTCCAACTAAACGCAAATCGGATGGAATAGCATGCTGCTGCAAGATGCTGTGGTAACCATGCTGGTTCAGTATACCTTCAATTTTCACTAAATACCCAACAGTGTCGCCTGGACCAGCCGAGCAAAGGGTTTCATCTGCCCCTCCATCCATTAAGGAGAATGAGACCCCATGTTACTGTAGGCATCCCAATGGTGGTACCTTCTGTGAAATGTTACCTTCTATGGATCATGCATCAACCTTTGTACTGGCTAAAATGTTACTTTTGTGCCCAAAAACAGAGTCTTGAGTTTTGGAAAACCACCAAAAGTGTGGCGCCGATGATTATTCACTTCATGATAAAGGCGCAAAAGGCACAGCAAGGGATAATAAAAAAACTGCACAAGTTTTTCATTTGAAAGTTGATAACAAATGCTCCCCAGAGTGTATTATTATCTCTACTGTACCATGTCTGTACAATGTTTTGTCCAGTCCTGCTTTTTATCTTGCCTTATGGACTCCTTACTTTGTTTCACTGTGAGAATTTGTGTCTTCGAATTAATTCCGCTACTGGCAACTGTCTCAATTTTTAGCAATTTCCTGTGTAAAAAAAGACTTTCCTTGAATTTGATGACACCACTGTTTGCCTGAGCCACAGAAGGTTTTAAACAATGAATTTGAGTAGAGGTCACTTGGGGCTTCTGTATGTTGTGGTGCCTCTTGGTGTGACACATTAGCTATGGTCTTTCGAGACTTTATGGAGAGTTTGATGGATGGCAGTCTCAATGCAGTTTGTTTTATTAAATTTACCATTGGGAAGGAGTTCAGTGTTGTTTGTCATAGATCTATTGGTCAAATCAGAACTTTATTACATGGGGGAAAAGCGCCAGGTCTACAGTCTATATGGAAGGGAAATACACAGGCGGCCATGATATTATCATCTGTGTGATCCATCTTGTCTTTAATTTAATCTGAGGAGCATTTTTATAAGATCATATATGGCTTAATGTGCCCCTTGCCATACATTATAAGAATATTTACAAGTGACTAAAGAGATTTGCAGCCTTATAAATGTACAAGGCTGCAGGCCTGTATATGACATTGGGGGCGAGGAAGTTTTATGTTCTACCTTGAGAAAGATCCATCTTGTCGCTTTGTGAGAGAGAGGTAATGAGGTCAAGTGTGTAGTGGGAAAAACCTATTCCAAGAATACTGTGTTTTGTATCCATATCTTATTTATAATCTAAATCTGACATTTATTTTTATTTTTATCACCCCAGCTTTGTGGTGGTTGTTGCTATTCTTTTATTGGAAAAATCCTTTTGAAAAAGGCACAAAATGGGTTCAAACCAAAAGTGGTACTCGTAACACTATTTAGATATTTACCAGGTCCTACCTGGAGTCTCCTTTCTGGTCCGGTCTCGAGATTGTCCAACTTGGATAATGACTTGTTATTGGCTGAGCAGGTGTTTTAGAAACTTTAGTAATGCACTACACAGAATTTTAGGCTTTAGAGTTTTTTGGATCAGCTGTAGGATGTCCACTGTGGATATTGTACCATTGTGTCCCTTAGCTAAACTGCATGTAAATATAATATATAAAGCTGCAGGTCAGAAAAAAATAATTTTCATTGCTATGTTGACATATTCAGAGAATAATCCCCCAATTCAAAACCTTTTCTCAAATAAAGTCAAAGAAATAATTGCTTCTGTGTATTTGGAAGGCCTCATTTTGTTGTGATTTCAGTTGGGTAATATGCATTTAATCATTTTCGAAGTAATACTTTATTACCGTTATTTTGCTTGGTGCATGCACCCCCTGCTGAACTGCTGATTTTGGGATTAATGTGAAGTCGCTACATTCCATGTTTTGTATTTTAAGCCCTAAAATAACATGTATGTGTTTTCTGTCCTGCACATTTTTAGGTGAATATGGGTAAAAGAAATGAAAACCTGTCGTAGTGCGCTACAGGAGCACATCATAGAATGTGATTGTAGTGTTATTGTTACATATAGAATGCAAATAAAGTGCTACAGTATTTGCTTGTCTTTTTTATGTAAAATTATCCTGTGCATTTAAAGAACAAAGGCTGTGAATGCAAGATGTGATGCAAACATGAAAGCTGTAGGCTGCTGTTATTTGGTGTGAAGAGTTGCGTATCGCTTAGAGATATGTTCTCTGACGATCTAACCATTCTCCAATGAACTACAATAAAATGTTGATGGATGTTTCGGACATTGGTGTGAAACAAGTGCAAGGCACTCTCTGTGTTGCATTTGCACAATGTTATGAAATACTAATCCACACAAATGTAAGAGGTGCATTTGGTATCCATTTAGGTCTTTGTTCACCATCGGGTGTAATCTTTGTGTAGCCAATGTCAAATAGTTGTCAGCCACTCTGCAGTAACTTACAGCCATATTACAGAAAATGAACTACTGTTAGCTTAAAACTTTTTTTTTTTTTTGGAATGAGTGGCACCAAATGGGATAGATAGCACGCCATAACTCCTTGCATGTGCATCTCTCTGTTTCCGTCCTCTAAACACCAAGTCAATTCTTTTTTTTTTTTTTCTGTGAATGAGCAAAAAAAATTTTTTCCCAGCTCGCCTTTGTCCCGAACGGCACAAGCCGATGCACGCCAATAATTTTTTTTTTTTTTTTTTTCACCCTGCTGCCTCTGTGATGGATTTCTTCACAGGCAAACACTACGGACACATCACTGGTAAGCAGTGAAATTGCAAGCCCCGTTTGTCTCTATAGTATAATATGGCTCCATCTCTACTTGTGCTATTAGACTTCATGCTGCTATATGCTTCCTATGTCCACTAATGCATACAAAATAATGCACATATGTGACTGACCGCTACATGTATTAAAATGCAGTGTATCCACAGAGCCAAAAATTAAATTGTAGAAATCATTGTGAGCTATAAAAAAACACACATTTTAGCCTAAAAAATTATGTTGAAAAGTTCCTACTTCTCTGAATTAGCCTTCAGGGTCTCTGACAATGCTTGGGCACAGCAGAATATGGAGCCTAGCTACTAAAAGAAGTGGGGTCTGCCTCTACCGGCTTCTTCTTGACACCACAGTGGGACAGTTGCTGGTCCCAAACCTGTAGAACCCCCAACAATTGGGCACTCTGCCCCCCAGATGCCAAGTGAAGGGCCCAACACATGACCTATCCACAGTCCTCCACTACATCCTGAGGTAGTTTGATAATTTCAGCCTCCACTGGCTAAGGGGTGATCGCGCAAATCATAGCAAATAGGGTGCATATGTGCCATATCTTCTGGGGTATGCAGTAGGTTCATGAAATAAGTGGGGACCTGGGTGTCCTGGAAGACTTGGCAAGTATCCCAAACCCAGGGGAATGTTTTCACTCTTAAGTTAATATAGGCAGTGCCATACAGTGGTAAAGGCCGTAAAAATACATATGACCTGGCCTTCATTTCCTATGAGACAGGATAGTCCCTCTATCCCAGAGTAGCGGAACACCAGCATGGTTTGCAGCTCTAAATGTAACTAAATCTCAATTCAATATAGTTTTCTTATAGAAATCTGCAGTGCTAAGGTTACTCCCACTTTATGCAACCTATTAACATAAACCACTAAACATTCTTCACTTTCTTGTCTTCTTATTAGAGAACTTCAATAAGTGTGCAAAGTCATAGACCTTACTTCTTCCCTTGACCACCAAAGTTGGAGACACAAACTCCACCACCAATGGTATTGTAATTTAGTCAGGTTAATCATGGTGAGACCTTAGTCCTGGTCGTCTTCTCAGAAGCTTGAACTTAAGTTCTATATGTAGTTTAGAAGTCTGTGTGTAGACATAGTTTCCGGCTCACCATGTCTGTTTGTTATAAATCAGAGAACATTGATTGCTGAACTTCTTCTGCTGTTCTCTATAACAAGGAGGGAAAAGGGAAAATGAATTTGCAGTGGAATGAATCTATTGACTGCCGGAGCCATGGTCAGCTTTTTATATTGGGTTAATTAGCAGTTTATCTTGTTGGGGTGGTGTTGGCTATCAATTACCCATTAGTTATATGAGAGATTGACAATAAAAGCAGAAGCCTAATACTGTCAAAGTTAGACTGACCATTAATGTATAATTGAAACACAGAGTAACCGAGCCGATAACTGTGCGGCTACATCTGTCCATCATTGCCTTTTATCTGAGTAACGGTCCATGTATCATACACTGCTAGCTGCCAGGTACAAGGTGATACATGGACTTTCCTTTCTATCTGTGTAAAGGTCCACTGGGAGTCCATATACATTGTGTCTGCCTGTCTTTTGCCTTCTGTATACCAGAGACATTTCTCATCTTCCAAAACAGAATTCAAAGGAGGCTTTGGAGGGATTTCCCAGTGTGAAAGCATCATTTTTTTTCAGTGACTTTTGGCAAGAGAGGGTGAATCTAGAACACAAAATGGATAAAACTACACAGTTTACAGTTTCTAGCATTAAAGGGTTTTTCCCACGAACTAAAGTTAGGGTCTAACTTACTGATCAGTGGGGGTCTCAGTGCTCAGTGCTTCATCAGATTAATGGAGCAGAATTGTCACGCACGGCTGTCTGCTCCATTAATCTGACGTTTTTGTGATCTGTGGGGGTCGCGATCAGGAAGTTAGCACCCTATCCTGTGGATAGGGCCACAGGATAAGGAAATCACCCACCTTAAAAACATAAAAAAAACCTATTAATACTCCTCTCCGCTCTTCTTTATCTTGATCCGGGTGCTGTCCGTCGCTAGTCTTAACACTCCGGGATCATCTAGAAAAGAAACTTATAACTAGCAGCACGGAGCGCGGGGACAAGTTGTCTGGTGCTTCGGGCTGCTAATTATGCATGCCCCCACATCTCCCTCTCCCTTGGCCTCGTAGGAAAGGGCATAATCAACAGAAAATAGTCAGTGTGCCAAAAATTCTGCCGCACAGTTTAGAACAACTAAAACTAGTTCTAAAGCAGGAACTGACATTTATACTGCACCAGGATTTATCATCGCAGTCATAAATCTGATGCAGCAAAAGACTAGTGATTTCTATCCAGAGATCTGGTTGGGGGTTGCACTGCCATAAATTCTACACCGGGCCCTGCCTCGCATAGAATTGCGCTATATCCTGTGCCCTTTCAGGCCTTCAGATGCCTCCTCACCCACATGATGTGGAGGTGCTCTAAGGGGGGAAATAATCACGATTCCTGATGGTGTGCTAGGGATGGTACTTATTTCAGGGCTGATAAATGTCTCTCTGTGTAAACCGGTTCTGACTAGGACATGGTTACTTTTTAATGGCCATGGGCACTGATGTAAGAAATATAGTGTTAAGCGGAGCTGTGAGACATCTATTCAAAAAAAATGGATGGCTTCCAGAAAATTTTCACTGTTATCTGTATCTTCCTTAACCTTGGATCCATATCCTGTACAAAAACTGTTGTCACATATTTGCTGTGCCCATGGCCAAATATGTGTTGCATCTTCTAGTGGCAGCTACCACTGTGCAATTATGTGCAATTATAACAATTTTATAATTGAAGAATAAAGATTTGAAAACTTTCAATACAGTGCTGGATGATTTTCTTTTCTTCCATTGTTCGTATCTTCTAGAGAGTTAATCTATTTGCGTAATGGGTCTTGTAGGGTTTCTTTTAAAGCTCTGTTCACACTAGGATTCTGAGCTCCTTTTAAACCATATATTATATAACATAATTTTTAACCCATGTTAAAATGATACATACATACTGACTATAAAGCTGAATAAGGTCCCCATTAGGAGCCAATGTCAACCAGACAGAAAAGACCCATAACACCTGTAGAAACAGCCATATGGAACAGTTACAAACTTACTGTTGATTTCTTCTGTCATGTGCATTTTCTACCACTAGAGGGCACTCACAGTGCTTCCTGGACTCTGCTATTCATGTAGAAATATGATGAAGTCCTCAATCAGTTATAGCAGAGGTTTCCTTGTTGGTAACAAACATTATTATTAGGTTAACCTGATATAAATTAAACTAATGGAAAATGTTTCAAATTGAATATTTTCAGAATTTTCTGTGCTATTTAGCTCATCTGGATGGTAGTTATCAGGGCTGTCAGAACTTTATTTTCTTTGTTATATTTGTTGTATTCCCCAGACATCAGCTTAAAGTAGTCAGAATTTGCAACAAAGTATTGAATAAATAATAATAGTAACAATTATAATAATATAATAATAATTAGTTCTTTATAATAATAATTTTACAGATTTTACTGAGTTTTGCTGGACTCTAAGCATTTTGATGGAATATTCCTTGGTGTCAGGGAACTGGGGAGATTTCTAATATTCAGTGGGCAAAGCCTGAAACACATTAATAACCCTGTTCACATTTTGTAAACTTTTTAAAACTCTCTGCACTTCTGTCAGCCATGCTGAGGATTCAGGCCGGTGGGACCCCTTGGGAGATTTTGTATGCTTGGGGCCCCATTATATGAGCGGCAGTAAATATATGTATATATGTATATATATGTGTATATATATGTGTAATATGTGTGTATGGTATTATATATAACTTATATATAATGTTATATTATGTATTATATATTATACAGTTTATCCATGCTGTTCAGGACATCCATAAACCAAGGCGTCTCCATTGTATATGAAGCCTATTTTGAGCCTGTGGCGGGAGGCTCTCCCCTCTCTGCCATATACTAATTTATCTTTCATATAGATAATTGGTGTTCTCTTTTCTCTTGGAAGTAAGGATAGTCATTTGTCACCGAGACTTTTTAGGTCATCAATCTATGAGAAGAGATGGCGTTTTCAACTTCTATCCGATATAACCTAGGAAACACAAATGTATTCATCATTATGGTGTATTATTTTCCAGTGTGCTATTCTTATTGCTGTAAGAGACCTGTATAATGGGACTATATAAGTTATTCTTTAGTTATGGCTTTCATTTCCCATAGGGGTTTTGTCTATATGGGACTGGGCCTCCCAGTTAAGTTAGTTTTTTTTTAGGTTAGGTTTGTTCTTATGTTGAATTTGTATGTAAGTGGGAACAGATCTATTTTGTAAGTATTTATATTTTTTTTGTTCCTTTTAAGGATTCAAACAAGGATTATTAATAAAACTTCAATGCAGACACTTTACTGCTGATCATTGCAGCCTGGGGCTAAAGTAACATCCGGAGAGCTTTACCTGGGGTCACCGTGTACAGAGGTCCGTCTGTTACTAGGGGTTGTCTGTAAGTCGAGCTTCTTTTAAGTACATCTACCTTAAAAAATCAAAAACAGGGACTTGCTTCATTCCTTCTAAAATCAATGTTTAAGATTATGCTAATGAGCCATAAGGGCTCCCGGGTGGGGGTATACCAGAGCTCCTCTGTGCTGAAGCTTCACGGGCTGTTTCACTGTCTCCCCCACCTTTTGTGCTGAAACTTCTGGCAGTGAAATTACAAGAGGCAGAGTTGGAGGGGACACACTGCCTGTGAATCTGACACACAGTGCCTGGATTTATGAGTAACTGTCCCTGGTTTATCCATGCTTTTAGGGCGGACTGTATATGTAGCTTATTGGTGTTCATATAACTTCAAATATCATAAAACCTTCAATTGAACGTGACAGGGAAGATGTTTTTATGTACTTCAGTTTACATAGTGCAGATTACATGCGGTTATTTTTCCGATTGGCGTTCATCTCAGAAAGTGAAGTGGTCTCTTTGCACTGAGCTGCAGATTGTTGGGGGAAGGGGGAGCAGACGTAGATTTGATCGGAGTAATGATATATTAAGTAGAGGGGACTTCAACAAAAACAATCTCAGAAAACTAATACTAGATGTTAGAGATGGATTTCAGCACCTTGGACAGTTCCATATACACAGTACAGTGAGATCTCCTGGATATCCTGAGTAATGATCGTGGGGCTGTATATACACATTGAAATCCCCCCCCCCCCCCCCCCCCTTATAGCCTTATACAGACATTGTAAAACTGAGTCTAGCATTCAGCATTAACTTATTATTAAAATCTTTCAATCAACTCCGACAAAGTAAACGTTCCACAATCTACATTTTACAGCTCCGGTACTGGATGCACATGATATATCCTTTCTTGCTGCATATGACAAATATTGGGCACTGCAGAGACTGAGGTTTTATAAAGTCTGATAGTATTTATAATTGGTTCTCAAAACTTTTTCCCCAGTAATGACAGAGCTGTACAATCCTCTGGAACATTGGAGGTGACGTTTTGGGCTACCATCACACATGCTCCAAGCCATAAAATAGATATTCGGCTGTGATGTATTATTGTGGAGCCATTAGACACTTGGTTTGAGTAAGATTGAGAAATACTATATTAAGGTTTCTGATTGTTTGCAATAATCTTGGAAGAGATCCAGGATCGGTAGCCATAGCAACATCTGTCCGTCAGGAAGTAGATGGGTTCTGGATTATTAAACTATATTATGCACGTTTCAAGTTATTCTAGTCTAAATAATAATTATTCTGTGTAACCACATGAAGGTTACGGCGAATTAACTTGGGCAATTGCACCAATTTCTGAAACAATAAAAAGGATTTAGATTGGTCAATTAAGCACAGAATTTGTATCTGTATTTTGAATAAGACAAAAAGTTTTGCTGCTTACAGCTGTATCTTTGGATTTATAGCACCTAGGACTGCTGCTCTAGTACCACTTTAAAACTTAGATTAATGTATCTCAATATAAATCCCGTTATAGACATGGGTGAGTAAGCTGCATAATCCATTCCCATTGCTGACACTGTCTTTAAAGGGGTTGGCTACTTATGCCAAATTTTATCAGGGTAAGTATAAGATGCTAATAGGGTCACCCTTTTTATTATTACCTTATAAAAGTTTTTATCTGCCACCGGAAGCTGTAGGTCACATAAAACCTAGGCAGCAGAACTCAGGACTTCCTGGGACATCCCATGACCTGTTGGCTTGCGGTGGATAGAGAGGCCAACGGGATACAGGATGTATTGATTCCTGCTGCCCGGGGATCATGTGACTCACAACTTCTGGTGGTAAATTACGAACTTTGATAGTTCTGCATGCCGTGCTATTGGTCCCATCAAATCTGACATATATGCTGATGGAGGATCAAAACATGTTTTGTTACGTTTAGAACTGACTTCCTCCTAAAGGTAATCAGATGAAAACTTTTACCCTGCTATCGATAAATAGTGCTATCCTAATTCTTCACTTAGCAACAGGGGGTCCTGAGCCCTAGCAGAATTTTGAATGCAGCTCTGGAGTCGAATAAAGATTATTCTGCTTCCATGTGAAATTAGTAATACAGTTGATTTATAAAGCTTTTGTAAAATGGTGTCAAACTGAACACAAGGTTTGCTTCAAAATCCTCAATGTAATGTGCAAACAACTATTAGGTATACATTTTTTTTTTCTCACTTTTTATATTTTGAGACCTTCAGAAATGTAAGCAAAATTGTGCACTCCTCATTCACATGTGTGTAACTGTTTAAAAGAAGTACGGTAGTTTATTACCTATAGCAGCCAGTCACAGACAAGAGTAGTGTAAGAAATAAAAGCTGTTATGCTATTAGTTATTAAACCAACAAATACTGTCTTTCATTTAATAAATGTAAATTTAAACTCCTTTAATAAATTCCCATGATCATGCCATAATATAAAATGAGTCTTGAACTGGAATGAGATACCTATTATGTGTATATATATATACTCGAGTATAAGCCTAGTTTTTCAGCACAAACAAATGTGCTGAAAACCCAAACTCGTCTTATAGTCGAGTAAAAAAATATATTAAAACTCACCTTTCTGGCTTCCCCCGCTGCTTGCTATATACTGGGGCAGGGGGCTGGCTATATCCTGGGGGATATGGGCTGGCAGGCTATATACTAGGGGGCAGATGCTGGCTATATACTATGGGGCAGGGTCCGTCAGGTTATAAACTGGGGAGGCTGTGACCAATGCATTTCCCACCCTCGGCTTATACTCGAATCAATAGGTTTTCCCAGGTTTTTCAGGTAAAATTAGGGGCCTCAGCTTATACTTGGATCGGCTTATACTCGAGTATATACGGTATTACCCTGTTTTCGTCTTTTTTCCATAGTGGTCAGACATCTGGGTATTGGACTTAAAACATACCTTACGTAAATCTCCGACAATCGTAAATAATTGTTTTTGTAAGTGCTGATGGACTTCCTCATTGGAATTGCTTTAAAACACAAGTGAATGCCCCAGACCACTGCTTTTATTAGAGTTGGTCACTCTTACTGATGGTCAATAAATTAAATGCATTTGATAAGCAGCATCTTTTTGCTACTTTACTTTATTTCCAATGGAAGCAGTAGAGTGAAGAGTTTTCATAGGCAGCACGGTGGCTCAGTGGTTAGCACTACAACCTTGCAGAGCTGGGGTCCTGGGTTCACATCCCATCCAGGTCAACATGTTCTTCCCGTCTTTGCGTGGGTTTCCTCCCACACTCAAAAAACATACTGGTAGGTTGATTAGATTGTGATTCTACTTAACTAATTCATTTTATGACCTTCTTCATTGGCTGCATCTGAGGAAGTTATTGCAACAGAAACTGGCAATAAAATGCAGTTCTATTGTAAGGATCTTGATGACGGTACCTGGATTGTGCGAGGATAGCTAACTTCATGGATTAAGTGACTGCTTTCTATAAGCCGTTTTAGACAATGCATCATGTCACAAGTCATTCTGACCTCTTCACCATTCTGTGGTACAAGGGAAATGCCTTAGACGTCTTGCATGCTGAACACATGGGGTTTGCGGTCTCCTACATATAAATGTGCTTTAAAGAGGGTCACATATTCTGAATGGAGGGTGAAGTTTTGTGTCTGCAGCAGATGTTCCTTGGCTGGCATAAATATCAAATACTCCGGTGAATCAATGTTATAAATTTGGGTGCCGTAAATGGCTTTGTGATCGGTGCCAGGTGCTCTCATTTCATTATTGGACGACTGCCTGAAGTCAAAACATGAATATTCTGAATACATAAAGATTATTTCTCATTGTACAAGAGAACACCTCTCTTCTTTTCTTACATTTCCATACCCATCTGAAAACATCTGTTAACAGAAATTAAACATTGCAGCTCAATGATCCATTATTTTTGGATTTTTCCTTTGGAGCCATGGAGCAGTAGACATTTCTGCTGGAATAGCTCAATTGCAGATAATATATATGTAAGTTAGGAGCATAGTAAGTGTTATACATATTGTTCTCAGACCCCCATTTATGTAATAAAATTCCAGCACTAAGGGAAGCAAATTGCATATCTAACTTTTAAAGAGTCCCAGCGATGAGAAGAACAGTATAGTGCACACATTTCTTGTTATTCAGTGAATACTTCAGGCTACAAATATGTCCTTACTGTATAATATGATCTTTATTGTGGACCTTATGGACCTCAATCTGTCACTGGTTCTGAATGTAGTATGTAGAGAAGTCCTATTGTGTCCTGTCCTATTCAAGGCGATATCTCTGTAAATACTCCTTAAAAATTATGAATGAATTAAGAGCCGGTTATTAACAATTTTTATTTAAAAAAAAAAAAAAAACAGAAGAATGATACAAGAAATTAAAAATTTAAAAGGTATTGCTGAAATTTGTTTTGTTTGCAAAATAACATTTCAGCAATACCTTTTTAATTTTCTCAAGTATCTTTAGAATAGTATCAGTCCAGCACAGAAAATGCCAATGGCTGAGTAACAGATAGCAGTGGCACACAGCAGCCGAAACCATGTGCTGACATGTGTGGATGCTGTGGATTACTGTAAACCCCATTTGCATTTTGCATTACAGTTGGAAAAAGATTCAGCTCCATCAACTCCAAGCTATAAATAGTTTTTTTTTTCCATAACACGTGATATTTTTTCAACAAAGACATCCAGGCCTCTCTTGAACATGTAGAGTCCACCATACCATAACAACCTCCTGCAGGTGTAGGTGTAGGTGTAGAGCATGCCTCCTGTGTATGGTGATGGTAGAACCACCTCTCCTCTAGGTGTAGAGGATGCTCCCTGTCTATGGTGATGGTAGAATCTCCTCTCCTCTAGGTGTAGAGGATGCACCCTGTGTATGGTGATGGTAGAATCTCCTCTCCTCTAGGTGTAGAGGATGCCCCCTGTCTATGGTGATGGATGCCCCCTGTGGTTAATGGTGATGGTAGAACCCGCACTCCTCTAGGTGTATGAGGGACTGTCCCCCATGTGTATGGTGATGGTAGAATCTCCTCTCCTCTAGGTGTAGAGGATGCCCCCTGTCTATGGTGATGATAGAACCTCCTCTCCTCTAGGTGTAGAGGATGCCCCCTGTCTATGGTGATGGTAGAACCTCCTCTCCTCTAGGTGTAGAGGATGCCCCTGTCTATGGTGATGGTAGAACCTCCTCTCCTCTAGGTGTAGAGGATGCCCCTGTCTATGGTGAAGGTAGAACCTCCTCTCCTCTAGGTGTAGAGGATGCCCCCTGTCTATGGTGAGGGTAGAACCTCCCCTCCTCTAGGTGTAGAGGATTCCCCCTTGTCCTGGTCACAGGCCTAGGTATAAAAAGATCTTTGGAGAGAATCTAGTACTGCCACCAGAGTTTTCAACATCAGCCGTTGCTGCCATCATATTGTGTATGCTGGAAGCATTCGGCTTATACTCGAGTATATACGTTAATTGAGAGTTTAGAATATAACTGTATTTTTTGGTTTCCACAGCCCTAGTGTATAACCTTATATGTATCTACATTAAGCCCAATTAGCCACTTTATTACACAATCATCCAATTTCCTTAAATCCCTATGTAATATTATTACTATCTAATCTGCTGTATTAAATACTTTACAGAGCTTAGTATTATCTGCAAATACCCTGTTAGGTCTTTAATAAAAATAAAAAAAATAAGAGGCCCCTATATGGAGTATGTAAAATTAATGATCATTTTTTTCTATCACTAAGCCAAAACACACAGACTAGCCCCAGTAGTAATTTTATTTACCATTTTTTTATATTGGCAGCAAATTTGCTATGTGCCAGTCCTGTGGAACAGAACGTGTACTTAAGGATTCCTCAAATATTAAAAATGTTTGTCTATCACTCTACATATTTCATGCAGTTCCTGGACATTTAATAGAGGATTTAAATTATACTCGTTCATGTCATCCGCCAGTGGAATTTCCTTGGTAAAGACAGTGGAGAAGGTAGCATTCAGTAGATTTACCCTTTCCTCATCTCCCTCCATGAAGACCCCCAAGATGCTGAGAGGTTCCACACTTCCAGTTTTAAATTTCATATTAATTAAATATATTTGAAGAATAATTTGGGATTATTTTCCCATTCCTTGGGACTCTATTAATACTGCTTTTGTTTTCTACAGAATTTATTTTTCTCTTTCCTTAATCCTGTAATGCAGTTTACACTCCTTATCTTTCTTGTTTTTAGTTTACCTTACCATTTTCATTAACCACATTGTTGTTTTCTTGTTTCTATTATGTTTCTTCACAGATCTGTAATTGTCCCAGGTTTTGTGTAGAATATTTTTGAAATGTATTTATTTTGGATACTTTTTTTGAGAACATTGTCCCAGCTTATACCATTTAAGTTCCTCAGTTTGCTGGTGAAAATTTTACCCTCTTGAAGTTAGTGTTAGTTGCCCTTCTATTAACTATCTTTGTGAAATATAATTCAAAATAAATGCTTGCTGTGGTCACTATGATGCAGCCCAACCTGTAATTTTGATATCTCCCCTATTCTCTCCACTATGGAGTCCTCATATTCAAGTGCTGGATCTTCAGTCCATAGGGTTTTTTGAACCCGTTGGGCTGTGGTTAAGGGTCCCAAACCCTTTCGACCTAATCTACTGTGATATTGAATGTGAAAGTGGGTGGCTGGGGTCTTATGAATTGAGTCTGTTGGGGCCCCCATATCATGCACATGTGGGTCAGAGCACCATGCTTCAATACGCATGCACAGAACATCAGGCACATGTAGAGTATAGCGAGGTATACTGACTTCATCTGAATTGTTCACAACGTGCTTGTGTTGGTCTATTTGAGGCAAGTTCCCAGAGCCCCAACACATTTCCGATCCAGAATGACGTGAACCATACTGATCTTTCAGGATTGAAAGCATTGGAAACTAGATCACCAGTGTTGGACTGGGGGCCTCCAGAGAGGTAAGTATGTGCTTTTGGTTATGGACACTCATTAATGTTTTGCTATGAAATTTTGAAGTAAAAAACCTTTAAGCGATTAAAGAATAATGAAAAAAAAAAGGAATAAAGTTGGAAAGTACCATCTATACATAATATAGAGTCTTATCAGATCCCCACCTGGTGTGGGTTTTAAAAACTGCTATAAAACCAGAATGGTATTTAACATGAGTAAAGACGGTGCTAAGTCTTTTGCTAGAAATAGGTTGTAAAACTCATCATGCCTCTTAGCACTTGTTCTTTGAAACAATTTCACTGAAATATCCCACTGGGGTTTTATTACACACAATACATTCTATTTTATTACTATTTTAATGTATATGTCAGATCCTTTTATAATTGGGCATTTGGTTTTAATTGTGTGCAGTTCTGTCTCATTCAGAAAATGATATCTGAGAGTGGCACCAAAATGAGTTCTAGTTCTGCACGTAATAAGTGGAGGGAGCAGACGGTGAAGTCATTTAGAGTTATGCCACTTGAAAAGCATTTATTATGGTTTCACCACCGCAATTATCTGTCAGAAATTTTCTTCAATTAGAGTTTTTTTTAATCTGTCCTGTCAAGATATTCTTATAGTTATAAGCCTCTAACTAAAATATCACCAGCCATTAAGTAGAAATTTTGCATTACTAATTCATTATTTATTATTTGCATTGTGTACTTTTTTGTATATGATTTTTGTTTACTAACACTTGGGTGTTGACCGATTTTATATTCAACACTTTGTGTTTGTAGTCTGTTACCATAGAGACCCATAGATTGGTGTAGATGCAAAATAATAGAAGCCTTTTTTGTATATAAAAGATTAAAGTTGCTTTCCATATTAGAGTTATAATGACCTTTTAGTTCCCCCTCTCTCTGCTAGATGTAATTTCACTGCAACAGAGGTGGTTCCAGAACACTGGAACACAAGTCAGAAGGGTGGGAGGTGTTTCTTGCACACTGTAACAGCCTGTAAATCTTCAGCACTGCGTGGCTCTTCAGTAGCCCTTCAGGCTCATTAGCATTTTAGAAGGAAAGAAGCCAAGGATCACAAATATAAGAAGATTACCACAGTCACAGATTAGCTTGATGAATCATGCTTGATTTTGATGGTAGATTTCCTTTAACTGGTCCCTAGGACTCCAATGTTCTAACTAGGACCAGTTAGTCCTTACTCATCCTATATTAGCCAAAAACGCAACCCAAAACACAGCCCAATGTTTAGGTGAGCTAGTAAGGTCAAATTCTAGATTCTGGCTCAATCCTTCTAAATAAGTAACCAACCTACAGAAAAATGCCAAATTTTATTTAAAAATTCAATCTTTTTTTAAAACATAAAAATGCCTAAGAATCACACTTAAAAGGACATCACAGTATTAAAAGGGGATTTAATTCCCTGTACAGATAAGTATAGCGGGTAAACCGCAAACATGCATAAAACTGATACACAGGAGTCTACCTACAAACAAATGACCAGTTATTATAATAGTACAGCAAGTTATACCCTGAATTAGCCAAAGTACAAAATACCATAAATATTCCAGAAAATTCTGTAATGGAGACTTTCCCTTACCAAGCCTTGTATACTGCGTGTGCTGCTGTTTACCCGCTGTGCTCATCTGTGCTGGGAATGAAAACCCCTTTAACGCTGTCATCTCCTTTTTATTGTGATTCTTTGTCTGTTCAGCCATTTTTATTATTAATAAAAGATTGGATTTTTAAATAACATAGTTTGCACACTATTTTTCTGTAGGTTGGTTACTTACTCACACTATCGTTGTCCAATATGTAATCCTAAGCACTAGATAGGGTGTGGTCACATCCGATGCCAGGAGACTAAGGGGGCAAATAAACTACCGGCTCCCCATAGTAAGAGGCCTTTACTACTAGTAAAATAAAGATTATGCCTCTTATATAGATTTCGGATCTCTTCATTATAATATTGAACGTGTATTTTGATGCCATGGTCTATGTTCGTACGAGAAATCCCATGCTGTGTGATACTATATACTTTAAAAGTTACAACCAACTTTTTTAGACCTTTTGACAGCGTGTAATGATGATAATGTAACAGAGCCTGTATCATCTTGAAAGCTTTCTTACTAGTAACACTCTATAACCGGTAACTACAGTGCTTCAAAGTTCCGAGATTTGGCTTATTTAGAAAACCTTCTTCTTTTTGTGTTTCAGAGCCTGGATAAGACTGTGAACGATGAAGCCTTCTGTACTCTTCACCTTTTTGATTTGGTCGGCTGTAAATGCAGATGTAAAGCTGGTGTCCAAAAGAAACTCAGGTAAAATATTATCGCTCCCTGGAAACACTTTTTGAATGACTTCTTGAAAGAAAAATGTTGTCGTTGCCTCAATGAAATATGGAGATATGGATTCACATAAAATGTTTAACTTTTAGATTTTCTGATTAGTTTGAGCTAAACCCTGAAATTTGAGAACCTGGATGGATGCTACCAATAAGCAAGCTGTTGGTTGTTGGATATGGCTAATTTTAGTAGAATTTGCATAATTACCAAGAATATAACTTGTTGATGAGTGATGCTACAGGACAAAAGTGTTTAATAAGCAAATCAGCACCACAGCCTGTTTCTTGCTGAGCCTAGCCTCTCTACATTAAGATATAATAGGTGCCCCCTTTATTCCTCCCAAAAATGTTTGTTTTTGCCGGTCGTTATTGGTGTCTCTCGTCCATGCTGACACTAGTGCTTCAGTGCTGGATAGCTGCTAACTGCTAATACAAAAACCCCTACCCCTTCCTGCAGGTAGTGTCCCCACTGAGGCAAGAGGCTCAAGTCGCGGCATGGCAGTTGCACCCCCAACTACTGGACACCATAAAGCACAAAAAGAATCAGAAAAACAATACCAGTTCTGTCAAAAGTGGCTTGTTTTTAACTGAATAACAGCAAGGAACAGTGTAAATCTGAGCTAAATATATATTCGCACAAAAGCAAAGTCAGGAACTTGATGCATTGACCTATTGTAAATGGTGGCCTGGTAGAAGGCTTTGCTTTGTGACCATTATTATAATGGATTTCCCTTTTTATTCTTCTTTTAAGTGTCTGTGAATAGACCAGACTATACTATATGAATGCAGAGCGTTAGAAAGAATGAATATTCACAATTTGGACTTTTCCATTGCTAGGATTCCTGCTGGTGGAAATCCTATGCGAGCGTGCTCCGTGTGGGAGGTGAAAGCCTCCATGTATGAAGTATGGAGCATGTTGTCTGTTTATTAGTGACTGTAAAGTGACCATATCGATTGGGTTCCATATAAAAGGTAAAAGGATAACAACCGGCTTGCGTTAACTAAGTCGGCAAAGCTCCATTTTGCTTTCATGCTTGTTATGTTGCGCCGCACTCTGCTACACAATGAGACACCTGAGAGGCTTTGCCTGGTCTTGATATTGATTGAGAATTATATTGATGGGTGGTTATTTTTACACTCCTCAGATAGGAACATTGCATTGGAGAGATTCACATCATAAAAGCAAAATCACGGAGCGTGCATAGATAGGTTCACAGAGCTTCAGACCCTGTAGTCGAATGCTTCCTGACAGCTGACCTATATTACACCGCTCCTCAACCTTTACTGTCTCTCCTCTACTTCCTACTAACCTGTACATCAGAAACCATCATTTCTCTCTATTGTTATCATTTACCGGAAATCCCTTTGTGTAGAAGAAATTAATTTTGCAGAAAATGTTTTGTTTTCATAAAATTTTCATAGATTTTAAAATCTATTTGTTCTTTAGTGCATAAAGTGTGGAAACCATAGAAATGAAATCCTATGGTTTTTTTTGTACATGATATATGATTTGATTTGGTATTTCCAGACTTTCTCCTATGCTCTATATCCTTCTGTCCTCCGCAGAAGTCGGCTGGCAGTAGCTTCTCCCCCTCACCCCTCTAAGGGTGCCCACACAACAATGCATGTTAGGCGCAGGTTTTTCCTTCTTTTAAATCTGCCACAATATACAGTAGCCTTGTGATATATGGGTTAACTTATGACCCACTAATTTTGGAAATAATACGACACTTGTGTGATCTAGTTGACATAATTTGTGACTGTTTTTGCATAGTATTGTGGATTAAAGGTGTTATCCGAGTTTAAGGAATAACTTGGGGCCAGGCTGGGACGGGCTATTTAAAAAAAAAAAGTGTACTTGCCTCCTCCGGTGTTGCTCATGTCATGCGTCATGGTCCATTGTTTACAGGGGCACAGAAGCTGCGCACAGGGAGTTCCATCCAGCAAGTTAGCTGGCCACGCCCATCCGTCCCTATCTCTTAGCATTGTAGGGCACTGGAAGATGGTGTCACATGGGAGCTTCCAGACGGCCAGATCTCCCTATGCGCCCCTATAAACAAACAGGAGCATGGATCAGACGGACCACTGCACGGGGCATCAGCAGTGCCGGAGGAGGTGCGTATACATTTATTTTTTTTAAATAGCCCGCCCCAGTCTGGCCCTAAATTATTTCTTAAACTCGGATAACCCCTTGATTTATATGTCCATGTCCTACTTCCTTCTAAAATCAATTTTTAAGAATATGCTAATGCGCCTGAAGCATTATGGGGCCCCGGTGCGATAGCTTCACAGGCTTTTACAATGCGCACAACATATCTCCCTTAACCCCCTAATCTTTGCAGGGGAAGGGGAGACCTGCTATACTCATTGTAAAAGCCTGTGAAGATATAGCACAGGGTGCACTGTAAGCATCCCTTAGAGCCCTTCAGGGTGACTAGCATAATTTTAAAAGTTGATTTTAGAAGTAAGGAGGCCTCCCTATGTTTCCTATTTTGTTTATCATAGAGTGATGGGTAACAATATGTGCCTCCATATTATACCAAATTTTCCTTGAGTTGATCTAGGGGGCAACCATCAACAATACGACAAGAATAGGAACCTACCACAATTTGCACTGATTCCCCATCATTTCTATATACAATCAAAGACCTAAGCGATTACATGGACCAGTCCTTCAGGCTTTTTTTTTAGTGCCATAGTCGATATCCGCTCCACAGAAACCCATAATAAAGGCATATGCTGAGCCCTTAATGTCAGTTCAATTTATAGAAGCCTCCTTCCCGTTTTTAGGTTTACAACTTCAGTATTTTTGGCTTGCTGTGATCTTGTTTTGTGAGCGGCATGCTACACCAATCTCCCCTGTTGTGTTTATTATGGGTTTTCTCTCAGATGTGATCTGGTTTCTCGCAGGAGCAGTTCTAAAAACATGTCCTAGAACAACGCATAGTCTGAGCTTAGCCCAAGGCCATATCTATGACTGTGATGATACAACTGTGAGTAGCTGATGTTACAGTATAACTAGAATGCTTGCAGCCATCCTAATCTTATCTTATCCAACCGTGGTACTAAATTATAGTCAGACTACATTGTGCCTTATTTCTATCCCCTGTATGTCTGTAGCGATTACTGCCGAAGTCAGAGAGCTCATGAGAATTGTCCACAATATTTGGCTGTCATAGGGATGATTGATCATCATGACGGGCAGTGGGTACTGTATAAAATGCTGTATACCGCATGAAAATAGAAGTTGACCTATCACAGTAGTTGTAGGAAGCCAAAGCTGTTCCAGAAATAAATCCATACATCTAATAAAGGAATTTTACTAGGAGCAAATCTATTTCCAGGTTGTTCTAGTCTTGTGGTTATATCCATATGCAGCAGTACAGAACATGCTGGGCCGGGAACACGGTGCTATAACACAGTGTGTATGCTGAATAGAAGTAAAATAATAATTTAGTGCTAAGCTGAATATTTCCTTAACTAAAGGAGTTTTTACTGTGTCTTTATATTGTTTAATGATTTCTATGTTATTTGCAGAGATCCTGCATATACAAAGATCTGAAATAGAAGATGGCCACTTACCTCATGTTTTTTTGTAATGTGTGCAAAAGTGTAGGGAGCAGGATATTAGGTAATTTACCAATACAGTATGCATCTTTTAAGAGTTCTGCACCACTTCCTTGATATGTAAAGTGAAGCCTCCTGTCTCTTGCCCCATCAGCCGGAGATTCCTGTCCATAAAATGGCCACAGATGGAGGGTCATGTGATCTCTAACTGGAACTCCATCTGCGGCCATTTTGTGGACAGGAATCTCCGGCTGATGAGGTAAAAGACAGGAGGCTTTACTTTACATATCAAGGAAGTGGTGCAGAAGATGTATAATGGTAAATTACATAATATCCTGCCGCCCACACTTACACGCACACACACATTAAAAAACATGAGATAAAGTGGCAAAGCCCTTTAATTCCGAGTGCCTGTAGCCACCATCAGGGAGGCATCTGAGCTTACTGCATACATTCATTTTATATTTAACTTACTGCAAAGCATTATACATTATCTCTAGTGGTGTCTAAATGTACCTACCTTTTAAAGGAAACCTACCATTTTGATTTGATGCATTATGAAGCAAACATACCTTGAGAATGCTGTAGCTACACTGATGCAGGATCATATCTTGGTTAATCCCTGTGCTGAGTGGTTTTGCTGTTAAAACAATTATAAAATTATGATAATGAAGCTGTCTTGCTACTGTGGCTATTCAGTGCTTCTCCTAGCACATTAATTATTCACTGCTGCACAGAATGATGTAATCCCTGGGTTGTACCTGAAGGCAGAATAATCAATTGCTGCACAATCCCCCGTCTGCTGTGTATGAGTGTTCCAGCTCAGGTTGATTAGTCCTGTCATGACTATCTCCAGACTAAGCTCCGTGTGTAATGTGTTTATGTAGGCATCCAGCCTGACCCGGCTTTCCCAAGGAATTTTATAATTGTTTTTCAGCAAAACCACTCAACTCAGGGATTAACCACTGCAGCTACAGCATTCTCAAGGTATGCTTGGTTCATAATGCATCAAATCAAATGGTAGGTTTCCTTTTAAACGTTTTGTGGGGTATACAAAATAGTTTTCCCATTCTTGGCATTGAATAGGAAAATCATATTTCCCATAACAGATTGATGTGGTTCAAACACTTTAATAAGCCATTTCCCCCTGCTTCTGACACTAGAATTATACACTATCAGGGGTCCCCAAACTTTTTACAATGGGGGCCATTCACTGTCCCTCTCAGACTGTTGGATGACAGGACTAAAGTTTAAAAATAAAAGAAATAAGAAATTATTGCTGACACCCACCATTAATTATTCCCTATGCTGTCCCCCACCATTAATTATTCCCTATGCTCCCCCCCACCATTAATTATTCCCTATGCTGTCCCGCTGCCCCCCACCATTGTCCAATTATTTCCTCTTGCTGCCTCCCACCATTAATTCATTGGTTCCTGTGCGTCCCACCCACCAGAATTTATTTCCCTATGCTGCCGCCCCACCATTAATTATTTCCTGGTGCAGCCCCCACTCATTAATTATTTTTCTATGCTGTGCCCTTCCACCATGTATTCATTTTCTAGCTGTTCCTCCATCCATGTGAAGTATTGTGTTCTATGCTGTCCTCCACATTAATTATTTCTATGCGGTGCCCTCCACAATTATTTATTTTTCTATGTTCGGTCCCTCTAACACCATTAATTATTTTCTATGCTGTCCACTCTAAAGTACATTATTTTCGATCTGTCCCCTTCCGCAAATTTAATTTTTTGCTATGCTGTCCCTCTACCATTAACTTATTTCTCTATGTGCTTCCCTCTCCCGATTAATTATTTCTATGCTTTCCCCTCTACCATTAACTTAATTTTCCTATGCTGGCCCTCTACCTTAATTTTTTCGATGCTGTTCCCTCTACGCATTCAGTTAATTTTTCTCTATGCTGTCCCTGCTACATTAGTATTTTCTATTGCTGCCCCCATCATTACAAGTATTAATTTGAAGGCCCCACGGACCAACACAATCTGTTTGTACTGCTGTGTAAAAAAAAATCCTGGACGTCGCCCTATGCCATGGCTCTGCGTCTTCTTCTTGTTCTTCCTGGCTGCTGCCTGACAGAAGGGGGTGTGCGGCCCGCATGGAATTACGGATCATGCTCCGATTCGCATACAGTTTCAAAGAGGCTATTGCCGGCTGTCTTCATGGCTTTTCTTTTCGGGATTGTCTTTCTCCTTGGCACACATTCACCTGCAGTACATTTTTCCGATGTCCATTTTTTGAGCGAGAGGCATTCCACACGGGGGCTGGATAAAAATGTACGTGGGCCACTATCGTGGCCCGCGGCCGTAGTTGCTCTCCCCTGCACTATATGGATCATAATGCAAAAACGCTCGATCCACTATGTGGGTGCCATGCTAGCTTGAATTCCCTTTAAACGTTATGGACCCAGAGCAGCTTTATTAAAGCTTAAAGGCAATCTACCATGAGTGTAACTGAAAGTAAGATGCCTCGTGCCTGCTCTCTCCTCCCTAAAGTATAATATCCTGGAATCTACGTTAAAAATTTATTTAGTAATATGTAAATAACTGCAGAGGCTATGGGCGTGTACCGTCGCCTTCCACAGGACTGTAAGGCTGTATGAATGATACCCCTTCAGTATAGCTGTCTTCATTTAGCTTTAGCAATATCACTAAAGAAGAAGTTGTTCTTAAAAGTATTTAGTTCCGGATTATAATACCTACAATTAGGACCAAGGAGTAGGAGGAACTACCATCAGTCTAATTTTGATAGAATATTCCGCTCATGGTAGTTTTCCTTTAAATGAAAACCATAATTGAACAAAGGGGGGAAAACTAAAGCCAAAAGGTTTAAGGAAAAAATCAGATATTACTTTCCGATTTCTTTTGTCGATGTTTGTTTTTGTGTAGGCTTGGGATTGTTCTAGATTCCCCATTTCATGTATTTGACCTTTTGAGTACGCTTGTAAGCCGTGGACGGGACCTCCTCAGGACAAGTTGCTCACCAGCTTCAAGGCTGCATTGACGTGATAGCAGAATACTGCATTTTCAGTTTTAGCTCTAACCCCCCTTCTAGCCTTGCTGAGATCTCAGTATAATCAAAATGGACGGGTACTTCTAATAGGTCTTGTAAGAAGACCTGATAAACCGGACCTATGCCAAATACAATGTACTGAGAAGGAAACTTACACAGAGATTAGCTATTTTCCAGTGGGTATCGCGAAAACATAGCACAATTTGATATTGAACTAGTTCCTGACAAGCGACAAGAAAATAAAATGTAGGAATTGGTAGGAATTAATGAATGACTGATCAATGATGGTGAGCATAGTTTATCAACGTTATAGCCCATTCTCTCAACCTCCCTCCATGCTTAAGTACACAGTGGGCGGAGAGCCTATGGCTAATGGGTGCCAGCACTCCGCTTTGGGTGTGTTGCTACTTCTCGAGAAGCCCCCCTTTTCACCTTCCTGGAGTTTTGCTCACCTGGCTTCCCCCCACATTTCCCCAGCTTCCCTTTGTCCTCTGTTGTTTCATCGCGTCGCCGAGCTTCTCTTGCGTCGTCCGATCGTTCCCCCCCATCTGATGTAGAGGTGCCGCCCCTCAACCTATCTACCCAGCCTGTACTCTTGCTTCATGCTCCCCTAGCTTCAGGTCTTTTCCTCCTCAGCCTTATCGTTTAGCGAGACGATGCCTTTTTTGCGCGCTCCCTCCACGCTCGACCCGGCCAGCACTCAATTCGACACGTTTTCTATTGGCCTGTGGCTTGTGGTCTGTATGTTAACCCGTCGCTCCTCCGGCTCACCACCCGTAGAACCTGGGTTTTTGCTCGCTGTTGCCAGCTGACCGTGCATGCACTGCTACAGCCATTCTTTGGGAGATGGTCTCCTTCTCTCAGCTTGAGCAGTACCCACCTTTCCTCTGGCGTTCTGTCGTGCCCTCGTACCGTTATTGTCTATCCCACTTTAGGGCCTATTTTCATCCCTTTTCCCTGGCCGGTCTTTCGTTTTTCCCGCGTCTAGTGCCTTAAGTCAGCTGCACCCCGCCTTCGCCGTTGAGGCCTCCGATCCTCGCTACATTCTTTACATATTCCCACTACCGATTGTCAGGTTTTTTGTCAATTCTTGTTAAGCCCTCCTAGCTCCTGGTCTGGTTTCCCGACCTTATTTTGTTGCGTAACTCTGGCTGTTCGCGTTCATTCTATCGTCCTTCTGCTATCGGGTGCCGATCATTTGTATCGTCATGTTGTCAAAGGTATGTTCCTTTTCCAGGGTCTAGGGTGAAAAAAAGTCCGAGCAACTACGTTCCGCCCCGACCGCGCTCCTACCCCTGTAAACTCGACTGTTGGGGTACCTAGTGCTGATATCGCTCACCAAGCTACCTGATGGCGTTCAGTCTGAGTGCCACTCTTTATTCTACATCCGGTCTCAAATCCGGCAATAAACTAAACGTGGACCTGCTGTTCGCGGTTCGTCACACATAATGGGGTTGGGCTGCCATTCAACTCACGCTGCTCTAAAAAGGGTCGCAGCCTGCGCTAGAAACAGGCTTGCCTGAAGATGGAAGATTATGTAAATGTTCTCACTCCTAATGTTCTATAACATGCCTCAGAAGAGGGACACTATGTAACATCTCGACGTAGCTGCCTCGTCGTACTTCTATACCATGCTGTCCAAAAGAATAGTGACATAGCTACTATTATATTCAAGCTCCCCTCTTTACCACTTCTCTTCCCTGATTATAAGAACACTTTCCTCGCTTGCTGTCATGTCGTCACTTCGCCGTATGCCTTGATCCAGTGTTCCATTACTTCTTATCCCTCAATCTCTATCCTACCCAGCTCTAATCACCATCTTTAACAACCTTTCGCTACTTCTCCTTGTATGTTCCAATCTTTTTTAATCATGCACCTGGTCCACAATCTCCCCTCCTAAAAAGCCTCCATGCGACCCTCTTCTCTGCTGAAGTATTGTCGCAAGTTCACTACGCTCATTTGCTTGCAAAATTGGCTTGAATCAATATTTTGGTCCAGGCTGAAACTCTTGTCTCTACTACCGCTGTTTCTCGTCCATCCGTCCCGCTTGGGGAGAAGTCTCTAAGTCAATATCTATCGTCTTGCCCAGGTGTCAACATGCACCACTAAACTCTACACTCTGATTTCTTGATCTTTCCTCTGCCCGTTGAAAACCCGGTGGCCATGGCCTCTGGTTCTGATGGCGTCGGGCATTTATACCTCTTTGCATCACGATCTGCTGCCGTTCCTGGACCCTATCTTCAAGACCTTTCATACTGGACATCGTGTCTTCATAACCCCGTCTCTCATCTCCCTAACTACAAACTCTGTTCTGTGTGAGTCTGCGCACAATAGGTCTCTGTCCTTGGCGGATCAGACATCCGACTGACTTGCGTCCCAGCGACCATACATCCGGGTATATCTTGTCTACCGGCAGCCTTACTTTGCACACTCTTCATGTAACATTGCCATCTGGCGCGGGTACACCTCTCTACGTTTTTTGGATCAACATTCTCAGAGCTGCTGCCTCAAGCGTACTCGCCGAGTCGAGCTCCTAGGACAGAAAGCCTGACAGGCGTCTCAGCAACACCAGTCTTCCGTCTCGTTCTTTTTCGCTCGCTCGACGAGTCTGCTTCTAAATAGTGGATTCGCAACATATCTCTGAATCTTTCTCCACTCTAACGCATACGCCCCCACTCATAACGGAACTCATGCACTGCATTCAGCAGGGCAGAATCCACCAATAGCCCACCATCTCCCGAAACCTCTAACTCTGCGTTGGTGGAACCCGTGTGTAATCAGTTTTTCAAATTGCGCGTACTAATCAAGGCTTTGTACCGACGCCGATCCACAGACCGGTCCCCTCTCATGTTATCACGGAATGAATCACCAATACCTGTGGCACAACAAAACTCATGTGTACTTACAAGACGTCTGCTTCAACTTTATTACCTAGTCCAGCGTTCCCACAGGCCCCCAGGGTAGGATAAAAGATATGTAAAACTGCAATGTTTCAAAATGGCAACACTTTGTTATGGTAAGACTCAAGTATGAACAATGCTCAAGCGCAGGTCCCTAGATACATGACCCTATACAGTCACAGTCATGACGATAGGTGGCTATTCTATGAGATGGTGTAGGCTCGCTCTGGGAATGACCATGTTAGAGATTTTTTCTCTGTTGCATTACTTGTCCAAGCTGCGATACCCATTAGAACGGAATTTGATATCACTAGCCCGTTTTCAGCGATAGGATCATTTGGTGCTAACTAAGTCTTTCTTGTGAATATCCGGGTATATAAACTGGAGGGGTCACCTAGACGCTTCTGACTACATCGCCTACAATGTGTAACTTCAGTACGCACACATTTTCTAGTCAAACGATCCTATCCCAAATGCCGACCACCCACTCGTACGTGCCTCTCGCGTTGAACCGGTTTGGCTAGGCACTTTATCATTATGAAGATGTCTATCTATCTCAAGAAATCTGCCGCTCCCTTCACCTTTTAGACAATAAAGACTCATTTTTCGGTACTTGATCTTTGTTTTACTTGTACTCAACATAAGCCACCACTGAATTCGATAAGGTTACTATCATTGAAAGAGTATTTTAAGAGTGGTCATTACTCTTTCTCATTGCTCATCAGTTTTCTCCATCCTTTAGCTCGAAATGTATGTTTTGGAGTTACTGCGGTGGTACAATCTTTATGTTACTACATATCCCTGTTGGTTATAAACGCCTCATTCTCACGATCCGTTAAGTCTCATATATGGGGTACGATTTACCCTCATTTACCTGGTATCGTACGCTAAATGTTACATCTCCCTTGAATAACCGAGTTCCCATTGAAAAACTCATCTGTGATATTCATCAGATTCCGCGTGCAGTCATGACTTGTATGCTTTTAAATCTGCTTATATGTTTGTTTCTCTCGTCACCCCGTTTATCCTCTCAGACACATCCCCCCTTTACCGTTTTGTGCCTGGCGTGTTTTCTCTTCTTCAGCGACACTACCGACAGGGGGTTATCGAGCACATACGTGGCGGGTAAGGGTGAAGGGGAACGGTCTCCCCTTGGTCCCGGTGCGTCCGGGGTACCACCGCCGTGTATCATAGTCTCCGAACTAGAGGGCTCTAGTATTCGTTATAAATAATCATCCAGCATTGTTAAACAAATTCTCCTACAGTCTTTAATATAATGTTAAAGTTAATTTCCACTACACAAAAAGCGCAGTAAAGCTGACAGTGTTTTGAGACACTTCCAAATGGCCACTTAGTCGTACGCCATCTGGAACCCAGCCCCCCCCCCTATAGCACCTTTGCTCTTCTTCTTAGCATACTTTTAAAAACTAATTTTAGAAGGTAGGAGACCATAGTAAAAATATAAGATGATTCTCACATTCGTGGTGCCTGGATCTATGAATAAGTGCCCCTGGCAGCTTATTCCTTATATTTGGACAGGTGATAATTGCCAAAAATTCTAACTTTAGAGAAAAATAAGAAATAGTATGTTCACTTTTGACTCATTTCAGCCCCCCATACTAATTTCTTGACTTTTTTCTTGACTGTGCTCCTATTACTTTTTTTGCAGTGTATTATTGTGCTGCCAATCGTTGACACATATAGCGTATATCACAGCATGTACAGTAGGTGAATTTAATGCAGGTTTTTGGTCACCGGTGACTAATGGAGCCCCCCTTCCTCTGTCAATCTCTATAGGAAAACACATATTCTAACAACCACATATCAAGATGTCCGCCTGCTTAATGCCCCAGTATGAGTGAAGGGTGAGAGTGAGTGGGTGGGTGAAATGTATGGAACTGAGAGCTCAGACGCCAAGTCACCACTGTCCTGAAGGTAGACAGAATACCTTCACATACTGACAGTCACATATCCATTAGAGATGTAAAGCCACTGAAGTGACAAGAAGCGGTTTATCATAGAAAGCAGAAAGGATTACTGTACTTTCCTATATTGGCTTAAAAATACCATGGCCAATGTCAGTGGTCCCAGCCAATCTATCAGAGAGGCCGGTAACCTACCTGCATCATGTAGGTCTGCAAGTGTATAGGTTTTACTAGTAACCTTGCTTATTTTGTACAAGATGGGTATTGTATGAATTAGTCTCAGGATGTAAAAACCTCATTTGGATATTTAGTGATGTCTTCATATTAAATAACTTAATGGCTTATACAGTACATTGTATGCAGTGCTTATCAAAATCAAAGCGATTCCCGCATCAAAGCACCGCATGGTCTATAGCGCAGCTCTTTCCTCTGGATACAAGGTAAATGAAATGTGTAGGTAGTGGCCGTTCTACAGAACATTCCTAATGGTCTCTAGTAAGACCCGTCGAGCGTTTTGTGATTAAGTTCTTGATTCCATTTATATGTAGTATTGAATGGAAAATCCTCATTCACCTTAAATAATATGCTCTTGAGAATTTACCATTATAAAATCAATTTCATGTTGAGTGGGAGCTATGAGATGTCAGTTCTGTTTTAAACAGCCTGCTGTGATTCATGAGTCACCTACGATTCATTCCTGGAAAAAGAGAGACCCAATAATCGTTGATGATTGCAGTATTGCAGGGTGAACCTCGATGGTCTTCACCGATGGGTCTTGAACCGTATAAAGAAAGACCATATTCTCTTTTTGGCATGATCATTCACCCACAAGTTGTAATGCTCTACAGTTAGGGCTTATTTGCATATAAAATGGCCATGTGTTTTTTTTTTTTTTTACCAGACCGATATACTAATGCAAAGATGGATCTAATTACATGTCCATTTTAAATGGTGTGCTGTTCCATCAGAAGTGGAGCATGTTCTTCTCTGGACCGTTTTTCAATAAAAATTGTAATGATTACACGATGAAAATATCGTTTTTCATATGGCTTTATATGTGAATATTACCTTGTACTTCACAGTAGATGGTCCATTTCTGATCCTTTCTTATTTGACTTTAGTTTTGTGAAGCAAAGTCATTACGGGAGTAGATTTATTTCACTGTCACAGGATTAAATATCAACTAATTCAATTACTGGTATAACAAACTAAGATGGAGCGAGAGACAAAGAAATATATAGCCGCTCCTGCCCTCGGAACAATTCTTTTTTCAAGGTGACTGCTATGAGCACAGTTTGGAGCTATTGTTTTATCGACTTTGAAAACAGCATAAAGTAATAAAGTTATAAGTACAGTTTAGGTTTGTACTAATAAGTTGAATTAGTATTTAAAGGGAACCTGTAACCACATTTGCACACATATTAGAAAAAACAAAACAGGAAACCAAATCCGCTGTAGGGAAACGGCGTACGGTGCAAGAGAGAATGTCCTCCGTAAATATATAATAAAAATTTAAAAAATAATCAATAGAAAGAAACAGTACCTCTCCATTTCAACATAATGTACCACAGTAGAGGCAAAAAACCTTATTTGTGCGTTACAAGTAAATGCGTCCGATGTTTTCCTCTCGAGGTGTAGGAGGATCAAGAAACGAGAAAGACAAACCTCGCCAAAAGACTCAAGTGTTTCTTATGCTTTTACTAGATACAAGTGTACATACAGCACTATCATGTCAAAGAGTTAGTCATCGAGTGACTCCTCCACACTGAGGGGTTTGGAGACGTCCCCGAAGCGTGACTCACTGAGCAGCTAGATTGTTTTGCTTCCTTGTGGACTGTTTTTTAGACGATTTACATTGCATCTGGCTGGCGCTGGCAGCCACGATATTCAGGCTCTAAGGGTCCCTTAGCTCCCAGAGCAAGATGGACCAGTCAGGTATTCTTGTCCGATGGATCAGATTCAATACACGTGGGAGAGGGTGGACGTATCTCGTCAGTCCCGGTGCGGCTTTATGCGCGGATATTTGTACATAAATGCCGACTTGGCACAAACTTGTAGGTGGGTCTTTTAACTGCGTGTTTATTAATTTAACCGGGAATTAATAAACAGTGTAAGGTTAAATCACGCGTCATACAAAACTAACAAAGGTAGAGTGGTTCGTAAGGACTAATGCTGTATAACGATCTATTTACGCCGTATTACAGAATGGTTCATTGCACTAACATAGCACACTAAGATTTCCCGCACCGCGCGATACTAAAACATTGATTTTAAACGTGTATCAAAAACAGCATACAAATACCAGGGTGGTGTCCAAGTCCGAGGTGCTGCCCTGTACGCCACACGTTTTAGCCGCCGAGCATCGGAGTGGTTCGTGGCACACAAAGGGATAGAATGGTGATTCCAAGTCACCCCTCGACTGAAGGATAAAGATGCGCCGTTGCGGAGGCTATATGAGTTTGATCGCGTTCACGGCCATGAAATTGTGGGCCAAGCCTACAAGAACCTCCTTGTTCTAAGTACTGGATGGCTGTGTCCTTTCAAATGGGAGAATATATGGTCATACCCAATGCAAATTCGCTCTCCGGTACTTGCCCGGAAATGGCATAATTGGTTGGTTTCCATGTGTCTTCGATCCTTCCTTCTTAAGTCATATGTTATTGTGATTTCGAGTGGTTGTGATAGTGTTGGCCCTGCTTGGAGGGTCTCAATTTCAGGCATGTCCTCTTTTGCCGTGCCTCGTCTGCCTTCCTCCTCTATTTCTCCGGCTTCTCGCTTTTGTTTATTAATTATTTCGCATCATTCGTAGCGATCTTACACCGTTCTGGCCCTTCCTCCTTCTCTCACTGTATCCGCCCTTTTCCTTCATGCTGGCTCCGTCTACTTGCCGTGTACACTCTTGATCCCTTCACATTGTCACTTCTTCTTTCCCTGGTGTTCCTTTGCCCCTCGGGCAGTTTATTTTCCCGTCCGCATGTCGCGTGCTCCATTTTTTTCTTCTAGTCCGGGTCTCTGCGCCTCTTTGCCTCCTCTTCTTGTCAGTAGTGCCCCTTCGTTACCTCGTTTTTGTTCTGCACATGGTCTCTCGTGTTATTTGCTCTCCCTGATTGGTCTTTCCTTACACCGTATTCGACTTGTTGTGGGTGCCTGTGCTCCTTTGTTGCCTTCTATTTTGCTCGTGATTTTCTTTCCTCTGTTTATCTGCGCTCTTATCCTATACCCTTGCCCTTCCTGTCTCTCTCTAATCTCTAGTTGGGGCGTCCTCGCTTCCACTAAATCATTCCCGCCGGGTATTTTCTCTCCTGTTTTATTGATCTTCCCTCTTGTATGCGTCTGAATGCACGCCCGCCCCTTTATGCAAGCGTTTGGTCTGCTTGCTATTAGGTTCGAGCCCCTTCTCCTGCCTTTTCGTGCTGGCTCTTTTCATTTGTGCTCTCTTTCGTGTCTGTGCTCTTGGTAGATACCGCGGAGGGGGGAAGTAAAGGATAGGGTGAGAGGGGGGGGGGAGGGTGTGCATGGTGGGGAGGGGCAGCGTGGAGGGGTGAGTTGGGGTAGGGGGGCTGCAATGGGGAAGGGGACGGGGGGGGGTGCGGGGGGTTCGAGTGGGTAGGGGGGGGTGTTGAAGGGGGGTAGGGGGTTGGTAGTGTCTTGGCGGGAGGGAGGTTGGGGAGGAGGGGGGAGAAGGTTGGGGGAAGGGGGCGGGTTGTGGAAGTTGTGTTGGGGGTAATGGGGGGGGGGGGGTGGTAGGGAGAGAAGGGGGGGGTATAAGGGGGTTGGGGAAGAGACGGGGGGGTGTGGATGAGGGTGGTGGCGAGCTAGGTGGGGGGGGAAATGGACGAGGGTGGGTAGGATGGAGCGAGAGATGGAGGGGGAGCGGGAGGTGGAGGGGGGGGGGGAAGGGGGGGTGGGCAGGAGGGGAAAAGTAAGGGGGGCATACTTTGTACGGGAAACGGGGAGGAGATTGGTGGGGTGGTGGACGGGGAGAAGTGGTACAGTGAGGCGGGGGAAGAGAGGGAGTGGTGGGGGGAGAGGGGAAGTTGGGGGGTGGAGGGGGTGAGTGCGGGCGGGGGGAGTAGGTATTGAGGAGTTAGGGCAGGGTTGGGAGGGGGGGGTGGGGGGGGGGAGGGTGGGTGGGTAGTGGGGGAAAAGGGAGGAGGGAGGCTGATTGGGGGGGGGTGGGGAGAGGGGTGGGGGGAAGGGATGGTGTCAATGAAAACCTACACAAAGCCCAGGACAGGACTAAACTGATAGTGGAGCCAAACAATTATCACAGGGAACAAAGATTTGTTCAGACAATCAAGACAGAGCCAGAACCCACCCATAAACGTTGCCGTAGTCATTATGCCCAATGGGGAGAGGGAAGATTGGATCCAGACCCGTGGCCCGGCCTCGTCCACGGTCGTGATCACTGCTTCCCTCTCCCCACTTGGGCTATACAGACTGGAAACGTTTGATGGCGTGGGGCTCTGCTCTGCTTGATGTGATTGAACCATCTTTTGTTCCCTGGTACTTGTTTGGCTCACGATCAGTTTTATCTGTCCTGGGGCTTTGTGGTAGGTTTGGCATTTGACTTTCCTTGAGCATTGGCACTTTGACCTATTTCTCCGCATTTTCTAAGGGCATGAATTATACAGTCTTTTAGGCCACATCTCCAGCTTAGCCTTGTGAGGGGATTGCATCCATATACTTTTGTGCTGACCGTGTCCGTAGTGGTCGGGGCACTGACTCGACCCACTTTGTTATTGTATGTGTTTTTGTACACTTTTTTGAAATTTTTTTAATTAGGCTTTTGGTAGGATCTTTTTGATCATCGTGTAATGAATTTGTAATAAAATCTTTATTGATTTTTCAGCCTTTACAACTACCTTTCTTTTTTGGGTTCAATCTTGCTCTTTAAGTGTGTTGGCTATCTAAATATTTGATCTCTGTGCATGAGATCATGCTTCACATTGTTTAGTAAAAACAGTTAAAAGCTCACCTACAGTTTGTGAGTGGCTTATGGATATCGCAGCGCCGTGACTGACGAGATTTCCCCTTCCACGTGTATTGCATTATTTATGCGTTATCACTCCTTGGTGTAGTGTTCTTTTTAAGCTCGATGCGTCCGTGGATCCTGCGGCTCCCACTGGAGATACGGTGCGAGTGTCCGGTCTTCCGACTCAGAATCTCAAACTCCTCCAACTTTGGTTCCGCTACGGTCCGGAAAGGGAACACTTCAAGTCCATTCACCAATAAGGAGAGAAAGAACACACAATGGTGCAATAAGGTTTTGCGTAAAACTTTTTCCTTTTATTTCGTATACTCACAAAAAAACTTCTGATAAAAGACCTTATAAGAATAAAATGGTTGCACGTCCGACATTAGCAGCCCGACTCCGAGTTTCGCCAGGTGGCTTCATCCGGGGCTTGTTGAAGTTATAAGTACAGGTTTAGGTTTGTACTTAAGTTGAATTCGTATTTAAAGGGAACCTGTAACCACATTTGCACACATACAACCAGGTTCCTATAGAGCTCTAATAACTGACCGACGACCTTCTTTTAGCTTAAAATTGTTTTGCCTACATCTACATAAATCAACTTTAATCTTATTTTCCATGGAAACGGAGGGGGGCGTGTCCTGCTCAACTGGCCCCTCCCATCTAATACTCCCCATGCCTTAAACCTCCTCACTGGTCTCAGTTCATGTCATGTGACCAAGGTAACATTATTCCAAGTACTTTAGCCTCTTAACAATAGCAAACTTTTCCCCATGCATGTATCTGACCACATGAAGTCACAGCAGCCTTCATGGACTTATACTCCTCTGGTGTACAGTTTGCTATTGTCAGTAGGCTGAGAGACATGCGATGATGTCACTAGTCGAATGTCTTAAATGTAACACAATGTAACACCGTGTAAAAAATTGACACAATATTTCCCATCTGTACATAGAGCTTTATATGCCTGTAGTTAAATATTAGAAGACGGTCCCTAAGTACAAGGAGGCAGAGCAGTGATTTGAAGGTACACAGAGCTGTCATTCTGAATAATGGGGCGTGGTTCACTGCCAGCCTGAGAGAAGAGTCAGATACCAGACATGAGTCAGAAAAGCTAATTTGCATATCAGAAAAATGTTTGTAATTAAGCTACAGGGCCCCACTTATGGGGAGGACTTGCATCCCTTTATCATCAGGCATGGTTAGTCAGGGTGGTTAAAAATGTTTTTTTATTTTTTTTTTTTTAATTGCAAAACAACACATATACAAGTTATACAGAGATGACAATAAATACAAACGAAACAATAACAGGACTTGCACACAAATATTGTATTTACGCATCATAATTAAATACTAATAATGTGTTAAAAGAGAAGTTTCACTTTGCATCCAAAGTGAGAAATATTCAATTGGGCCTAAATTATTTTTACTTATTTTTACTGTTTTCCAATTTGTCGCTATACACTGCCTTGCTGTAATAAATATGTAAGAAACAATCCATCTCTGGGCCACTGGTAATTTTTCAGTCCCTAAATGTAGTAAGGCCAGCTGAGGAGAGATGACACTATGTGAGTGTGTCACCATACTAATCAGATCCCCTATCTATGACCAAAATAAGGTCCGTTTTAGGCATGACCATCACATGTGCACTTAGTCCCCTTTGGCTAGACATCCCCGCCAACATAGAGGAGTAGATGACTTTCCTCCCTTAGAGAGTCTATATGGCGTGAGATACTATCTTAAAAGCATCTTTTTTGTCTGTTTGCTATAAATGGTTAATACATGGTGGGCATTGGGCTGTCCATCTAAAAGTGTTTGCCCATTGATTATTATCAAATTTCACGCCTAAGTCTGATTCCCATTTTTGCATATAGCTCAAAATGAGGATATCATATGCCAATGATATGCCCCTTATTTTTTCCCCCGAGCGCTCAAATATTTTCCTAAGGGGCCACAAATAGAATTTACTTTTTTTATTCCCCTCCATTAAGATACTTCTTATTTGGAGATATTGGAAAAAACCTTATTGGGAAGATCGAATTGGCCCTTTAGATGTTCAAAAGATTTTAAAACTGTGCCTTCATAAAGATCCACAATTTTGTATATACCTCTATTGACCCACAAGTTTAATTTCATGTTGGGGACCAAATTTTGTAACGCTCAGATTGTCATTTAATTTCGATTTAATCCTATGCTGCTAATTACTTCCTTTCAAGTTTTGGTTGGGTAAGATATTAGGGCACGTTTACGAAGGGTTCCGCAAGGCGTATTTTCGTCGGGTTTTCCGACCATTTCCGATTTGCAACGCATTTAAGTGGGGTTTTTGGTGCAATTGCGCTGACTTGCATGCGACACAAATCATGGGGCGTGGCCGACGAACAACCCGACTGATTTGGACTAAGCGTGGGATTCACAATTCAAATTGTGTCGCAAGACAATGCACTCGCATTGTCGGACATCAGCGGGGAAGCAACAGACGCAGGAAAATGGACGCACGATCTTGAAGAATTGCGCCGGACTTCATTCTAAATCTTCACCAGTGGTCACAGTGGACAGAGAGATCCATCCGTAACAAGGGGTCATCTGTAAGTTGGGTGTCCCTATGCCAAGCCTATGCTGATACCCAGCAATGTCAGGTAGACTTTATGTTAATATGGAAATGGAAATAAATAGCCAACTCCATGGTAAAAAATTTTTTTTGGAGTAACCTTTTTCAATGGTGGCTGGCTATAAACTGGGGGATCAGGCAGTCTATATCCTGGGGGGGGCAGGGGCTTTTAGGCTATATACTGGGGAGGACAGGGGCTTTTAGGCTATATACTGGGGGGACAGGGGCTGGCTGGCTATATACTGGGGAGGGCAGGGGCTGTCTGCCTATATACTGTGGGGATATGGGCTGGCTAGTCATATACTAGACACCATGGCTATATACTGGGGGGGGTACTGGTACTGCGGGGTATGAGCCGGCTATATACTGGGAGGCATGGGCTCTTGCTAGCTACTAGAGGGCATGGGCGGGCTATATACTTGGGGGCAGGGGGCTGGCCAGCTATATACTGGGGGGAAGGAACCTGGAGATATATATTATACATATATTATATATATATATATATATATATATATATATATATATATATATATATATATATATATATATATATATAATATTATATATATACATACATACATACACATACTGGCTGGAGGCTGTGACCAAAGCATTTCCCTAAGCTTATATTCGAGTCTATAGGTTTTAATTCGGTATCTCAGCTTATATTTGAGTATTTATGGTAACTGGCTGGGGAGAAATTTCTTCATACCACCACTGTGTGGCTCACCCTGATCTCTGGGCCCTAAGCACTGCCATGAGTTCTGTGCATAATTTGGCCCTACCTCTCTGTCCCCTATAGCTACCCCCTGACTATGCTTCTTTTTGTACTGCATTTATCTATACTCTTGCTTTGTAATTTAGTTTTTCTTTCCATGGTTTAACTTTTGTTTTGTTAAGACATTTTTGTTTTATCTCAGATAAAGTTGCAGTTTAAGTTATTTTTGACAATTTAATTTAAGCTCCATTTGGTTCCAGGGGAACATTGTAAATGCAGAGGTAAATGTCATTGTCTTCTCTTTTCAGGGCTGATAATTATCCAGAAACGTTTCCATGATATGCGACTCTGTACCGCTGCGAAACTCCTGCTTAAAGGAAATCTAATGTATTATGTGTTTGGGCTCTTTTGTGCACATCTCAGCTAAATGTATTACCTGCTCTCTGAAGTGTTACCTCAGAATCAATTTAGTGACTTTCAGATAGCTTTGCATCTTTTAGTTGAGGCCTAGTAAATTTTCTGTCACCAGTCATTTCATCATATGTTGTTCAAGAGCCACAGTGTACTGCCAGCTCACATAAAGCAGTTATAAAGCTGTCTCTGGTCTCCCTTTCCTTCTGAATGGTCTTATTAACCTTGGCCATCAGAATATAGCATTGTATCTTATCACAAAGCTGCTATCACGTCCTTCATTTGCCTTTGTGTAAGATGCTCGACTGCATTATACGTTGAATACATTGAGCTCGATTGCTGTTTTTTCATGTCATCCTTTAACTTAAGCCCTAGGTTAAATAGGACATTTAATCAAAGTTTTTTGATAGCGCACTTTGAAAAATAGCAATAAAGTAATACAGTGTTTTGTATCTAAACAGACAGTCTCATGCCCTTGTAGATATTGCACTAGGTTACGTGACACATTACAGCTATTTTCTTGCTCCATTTTTATATTTTTCCAAGCAAAACAAGAAGAATAGATTTTCCTTCAACCTTTAATACAACATGCAGAAGTTATGAGTGTATTGTCATGTCCATTTTACCTTGCCATATATTCTAAAGGTGGCTTATCAATAGAAGAATGTTGGCTGAACATGGTCTGTCCATCCATATAAAGAGAATATTCAAATTATGCACCAAACGTTGAAGGATTGTTGGAAAGAACGATTGGGATGGACGTGTTGGATTGATGATTAGCAACCGTTAAAGGTTCCCTCCACGGAGCAATGGCTCTCAGTCTACAAGTTTTCGTGAAACACACCAGTGTTGGAGAGTCTTGTGTGTAAAAATAGACTGTCCATACATCTCCTTACTGCAGATAAGCCATCATTCGAGGTGTACTCCCTTGGAGTAATAGCTAGTAGTGAACAAGTGTTCATAAAATAGTCACCAGTATTATATGGACAGTTACTTCTACGTATGAGACTCTCCTCATCCTGTTTGTCATAGTTGCCCTATCTGTAAGTCCCAGGTAGGGCAACAGCAAGATTTGTGAAAACTACAAAGTGACGTCCTTACTGTATTATTGATTTTATTATTTGGAAACCAATAAAGTTTCAGCTGACTGAAGTCAAACTTCTTGGACATCCATGTTTGGCAGACGAGTAGATTTTGCCTTGAATTTGTCTGCCTACATGAGACAGCTGCTTGACCTGCTGAAGCCCTGGCTGATGGATCTGAAAAGTTATGAAAAACCTGAGCAGGTACTCCTTCTAGGATAATGTAGAACGGTAGAAACTTCCATATGTGGCTGAGGGAAGACTTTAAACGGCAATAAGAAACTCCAAGACAGTTTTCTTAATTACCAACAGCTACACTTCTCCAAAAAGATGATTCTACAGGAAAAGAAATCATGAAGTGGTTCCCGGACATCTAGTAGTTATTTTTATCACATTTTATTGTCCTTGCTAATCAAAGAAGCCTCCATATTCCCTGGGTTTAGCCTGAATTTGGTTTGGGGGCTTTTTGGGATGGAATACGGATAATTAAAATGGCTGATTACTATAATACCCTTATACTGCATATATAATTCTTCTACTGGTTTAAATGAAAATGACTTCTAGATTTCTACCCATCTTTCAGGCTAGTGAAGTCTAAACAAGCAGAAAAGCAGTGTAAATCGGGGAGCAACAGAACAGCAATAAATCTGTTGTGATAAAAAATAGAACTCCAACATCAGCCAAATATTCTAACACTGAAGTAAATAAAGGCAATTCCTTAATGGTGATATTTTGTGATGTCCACAGCAAAAATTCATCTGTAAGTATTGGAAGTAATGTTGAATAATCTAATGACATTGCTGAAAAATATGCTGTTACATGTGTATTGCAAATACAGTGATAGGCCCCTGCTTTTATTAATTTGCCTGTGTTGAGGGCATGGTCCCAGGAGGAGCTCAGGTTGACCTCTGATCATACGCATGTTGACCTTACTGGTAGAGTGAGTGTAACCTCGGCGTGTATCACAGTGACATTTCACTCTGGAACACATAGTGTAGCGGAACAGCAAATATTCACTGGCGTGGAAGGAAGGCAGAAGACCCTGAAGGACAGAGCGGCAATGATCTATTCTACCAAGCTTTTCCTTCATTATTCTAAAGGAAAATGATTTACTGCAAATAATCTACTATTGACATGATTATGGCATAACAGTTAATATTGGTAAATGAAGATTAATCTCATTCCCTATTACACTCAACCTCCTTATCAGTCATTTCAAAGGTTCATGATCTTTCTCTTCTTCCGATATGCATGAGCCAGACTACAATGGTTATGAATATTAGTGGAAGAAGATCTTTCCGACACCGCTTCAAAACTAATATTTCTCTTAAAGGAGATGATAAATTTGAAAAGACTTGGCCCCATATGGATCTAGGATACTTAACCTTGAACATGCACAATCTTTTTGTGCTTTTATTTTTATTGTATTTACAAAGCACCATATCACAGCACTTGGTGTCCTTACAACCCTGTGGTATGGCGTACACCATTATACAATCTTCTCTCTACTAAATGTTTCAGTCCTATATCCAGGTCTCTTTTGAACTTTTGTCCAATTAAATCACAGCATTGCGTTCGTTATGGGATAGGATCTGAATAATCACTTTTTCCATTAGGCCATACCGCTACAGTTGCATTATGCCACCTTGACATGAAGAGGCTTCTTCTTACTGTCCTATCACTTATGCTGCCAGGACTAATAAAGATCCTCCTGATTTTTAGTAGACACTTAATGTACATTTCACGGCCATTACTGTAGCCCTGCAGCTAGCACAAAGTCACAGCTAATGGAGTATGCTTATCTTTCTGATCTATTACTGTCCTAAATATAGTAAAGTGTTGCTTCATTATATTAAAGTTTATTTGACTCCGTAAAGTCAGACAGGAAGTGGGTTCTGTGTGAATTTACCCTAAGCTTTACCGTCGGAATCTTGATAATTGTATTACAGGTACACAAGGCTAGAATATGCCGCTCGTACAGGTCCATCTCAAAGCCATGGGTCCTTTTAAGGAACAGAAGAACAATTACACACCCCTCTCACATCCATTTCCAATTGCAAGTAAATCCTCTACACCTCTTGTACTCATGCTCCTGGGTTCTTGGTACATGAGGAATGTGCATCATGGATAATAGTCACAGTGATGTCATGCTAGTTTTATGAATATTATGTAATACTCTGGTTTTACATTGGGGCCTAGAAACTTCAGGTTATTCCTCTGATCACCAAGCCAGTTACTTAATGAGAGTCCGGTTACACAGTCACTCTAAGTAGGAAGTAAGGGGGGGAAGTGAGTGACAACAGCTAGCTCAGAAGCTCACTGAGGTGTCAGCGTCCATACAAGAACCTTAAGCTGGAAAGCTCCACAGAAGAAAAAAGAAAGAACTGCCATTCTCGTAAGCGATGCTGCAGGCTTCTTATTGGAGGATGATAAAACCTTATTTCAAGGTGGTATTTCTCCAAACATATATATACATATATATTTTTTCTATTATTAAAAAAAGAAGTAATAGAACAAAAGATTATATCCATGCGTTTCATGTTCAGGAACAAACCCTCTGCAAAGCCTTTATCCTGAAATTAATTTATACCTACACAAGAGGTTACACCCAGGACAGTAGCCTATTTGAATCAATATTTGGTTGCTACATAAACGCGTACAACATCATGTTTTTCCCATATGACATTTTCCCATAATTTCCAAAACAGTTTGCTCCGTTCCATATACTAAATTATCATCCATGGGATAGGGCCTAAGTTGCTGATCAGTGGGGGTCTCTGTGATGATAGCAACTCAGTAGGTACCAGGCTGGGCTGGTAAAGATGGAGACGACTCTAAATCGTGGACCTCTGCTCTGGGGGCTTAGTCTCCTGACTTGCCCTGGGTGCTAGGCAGTGGCCTGAGGCACATGTGGTTCTTGGTATTAGGACACTGGCTGCTGCAGCACAAACATGTGCTGTTCTCTCCTCTGCTTACTGGAGCTGACATGTACTCCAAGATGGAGTCTCTCTCTCTGACCATGAGGTCTGGCTCTCTGCTCTGACTACCCCCACCATGGATTTTTTTACTCCCTTTGTCAGGTGGTAGCACCCTCCAACAAGCTTCCAGCTTGCTTTACAATATTAAAAGGAATCTCTTTGGATAACAGTATTTGGCATGCTGAACCCTTGCTTTACCAGGCAGTGGCTGTAACTGCAATTACCAAGTTTACCTAGCAGTAACTTATGGATGAGTTGTGCAGCCTCACCAGATAGATCCCGACAAAAAGAGGGCACTTTGTGCAACAAACACCTTGCCTATGCATTGGCAGGGGTGTTGCACTTCTTTCTATGGTTCTAAACAGGACTTCCCCCATTACCAGATAACTGTTATCAGTAACTGACAGCTAGCAATGTTCTGCAGCTCCTGCAGCCTCAAAGGGGCTCTTTAAACCATGTAACTAACTCTTTTGTAAAAAACAAAACAAAAGTTTTTTGGGTTTTTTTTCTCCATTGACTCCAGTTCAATCCCACTAAGGCTGCTTTCACACAGCCATGGGGTAGCCCAGCCCTAGAACAGGTGAGCCTACAGCCATGCACTGCAGAGGAGGAGAGGTGAGTGCTGGTCACCCCTTTCCATAGTGAGACATGGCATGCAGCTGTATGTATTGAGAAAGCTACCGCATGCTCGATCTCTTCCCCCAGTACGGTACGTTGTCACACGTGTGGTCACCTTATAGCTACCGGGCGCCATTGCAGTCTATGGGGTTTGAAAGTAGCCGTAGACCTCTCTTACATGAACCTATGATTTCTCCAGTCCTGTATGTCTGTGCTGTATGAATCTTTATGGCTACTTTCACTTCCGTAGCCCAGGTGAGCATACTGCACTGCTCATCCCTTCCCTCTCCATAGCGAGGCATGTCACCCGGCCATAAACACAGAAAAATATAAAGCATGCTCTATCTTTTTCCCGTGCACAGTACGGTGGCATAGGTGGCTGCATATATCTGGCTGCAATATACGTCCCCACAATGTGAAAGTTGCCTATATATGTGATGTTTTTCATGCATACATATATGTCACTGTATCTGTTTAAAATATTGTGGCAAATGATGGATGGTTGACTTTTGGCTGGCTTACAGCACCTGCCGCTGGTTCTGATCTTACTGGATACTGCATGTATATACGTCAGAATATGGTGCACCACATATGCAACGTATATTTTATTGTATTTTTTTACGTCTCGCTCGCTGTGCAGTACAGTAGACAATGCGGCCATTTAAATGGATGGCTGTATTGCCCAGTGAAATAAATGTGGCCATATGCTTCCCGTATGAAAACGGTCATTTTCTTTTTCATACATTTGCATGAAAGAGACCTTGGGGAGTATAAAATTATGTTTTGTACGATCGTCTTCATATCTACGAGTTCTTTCAAATGTTAGTTCAAAAACTCTGATCTAGCAATAATAATGTAAGTGTCAAGAAATCGTTGCTAAGATTTAATTTTTCATTCTTTCCATTTTTTTCCTAAGCGTTTCCAATCCTTTCATCCTTGTTTCAGGCGAGCGGTGCAATATCTGGATCCTGGGAGCCGTAATATGAATATAATAAATGTTATTTTATAATCATGCATAGGACTGTCAGTCAGACAGAAATACCGTCTGCTAGCTGTCTTTATTGCATTCATGTGGAGATAAATAAATTACTCCAGGACAAGAATACATTATTATCGTACATTACACATGAGGAAGAAATAGGAAACTGATTATCATGAAGTGCCATTGAAACAGAAGGGGTTTCGGTGATAATAACTTAGTGAAGAGATTGTTTGCAGCTTAGCATTGTGTACTGGGAGGAATCCGGAAATACATGAGGGTAAACAAGCTGTTGCTGGCTCCCCGGCAGCAGAGAAGTTGTAGCACCTGTGAGAGCATTTAGGAAATAAGAGCAATATATTTAAAAACCGCAGCTGCGCGCTCTCCCCGGTCTCCTGTTATGTGATCCGCAGTGCCTTGCTGAAAAGACTGCTGCATTGAGAATAGCCATATTTTCTCTTTCCATCCTTTTGTCTTATAAAGGAAACCACATTTCATTAACAAGGGGCATTTTTAGGCAGTTTGGGTGCTTTCCCAAGTGGTGGGGATCTAAATTGTCCAATTATAGGGTTAAAATTTTTTCACTTTTTTAAAATTTAAGTTTCCAGGCAAAGATTATCAATGCCCAATCCTATTTTTAAGTCATTTACCACTTCGCCCTACAGTACGTACTATTACTGCCTGAGCTCTCGCCATACATATCGGGGTCGGCTGTATTAGACAGCTGACACCCGCCTGTAACTGCTGCGGTCAGTTCTGGCACCGATCATCCCAGTTAACCTATTAAGTGTTAACTCCTGGTGAATAACCGATTGTGCCCCTTTGATGTCATCGGAGGGCACCGATCAGTTTTCAATGCAGTCTACAGTCTCTTAGAGACACCTAGGTCTGCCATGGGCTGATGGCAGGCTATTAGAGATCAGCATTAAAATTACTTTATACTGCAATATAGTAATATTGCAGTAAATAGTATGAGCACATTTATTTGTGCTAAAAAAAACTCGGCTTATACACAAGTCTAAATGGTAATCTTTTTATATTTTGATAGAACAGGCATTTTGGGATGTGGTGATAACTTACATGTTTAGGATATTTACTGTTTATTTTTATGTGTTCTAGGGAAAGGGGGCGATTTAAACTTTTTAAGTTTTTTTATTTTTTTTATATTTTTTCAGACCCTCTAGGGTACTTTAACCCTGAAGGGTCCGAAAAAATATAAAAAAATAAAAAACTTAAAAAGTTTAAATCGTAAATATCCTACACATGTAAGTTATCACCACATCCCAAAATGCCCGTTCTATCAAAATATAAAAAGATAACCATATAGACTTGTGTATAAGCCGAGTTTTTTTAGCACAAATAAATGTGCTGAAAACCCCCAACTTTGCCTATACAGGAGTGTAAAATGAACAACTCCCCTTCCGGCCCTCCTCGATGCTCCATGCATTTTTTCTTCCTCCTTCTTCTATAGTTTTTATTATGTTTTCACCTCTTCACTTTATTTTTTGTTTTAACACTAGTAACTTTTTCGGTGTATGGATCTGGCTAAGGTGTGACTTTTGGTGGGGCGAGCTGACATTATCATTGATACTAGATACTCCTTTTATGCCCCCTAGGGTCTCTCAACCCTATTACATAATACTGCAATACAACTCTATTGTCAATATAATGGATCTGTATTAGACCATCCTTCCAGCAGGAGAGGCTCCCTCTGTCATAGCCGCACCACCAATATGGTCACGGGGTTGGGCAATGATTCCAACCAACAAGGTGGCATACGTGTAACACCTTGTGTTCAGTTCGACCTCGGCTCTTAAAAGGTGAACACACAAACTCTTGCTTTGCAAAGCTCGAGAGTGACTGGCCCCAGTAACGATCATAGTATTGTGAGTATCTTGCGTAGCATGTGGATAAGATTTTGTAAAATCTCATTCACTATTCTGCTGCTGTACAATGTAACCTGCACTAATGCTACCCCAGGTCGTCTTTATAATGATTCCCAATAAAAAGAAAAAAATTGTACATAAATATAATGGAGTGGAATTATTATTAGTGCCTGGTCCTGCATTTATTAATTGTATTTGATTTTGTTCAACCTGGCTGTAATAATTAGATTTTGGTCTCAAATATTTAATCACGCTTGCCATACGGGGGCCATCATTTATACATAAAAGCCACTTGCTGTTTTACTTTTGGAAATGGTTCTAGCCCTCTCAGTCAGAGCTTACTAACCATCTGCTACTACTTCTAATACTGACTTAATGCCGACATCTGCAGTTGTGACTCCAGGGTTATTAAACAGCAATGTCCAGTTGAATGCCCTTGCGCAGATTCGTGCGAGCACAAGCTGTATGGGATTGCTTCCTAGCATGGATCCTTTCCATAGGAAGAGCCTAGCACATAGTTATTGGAGGCATTTAATGCTGCATTGAAAATATTTGCTTAGTACATACTTATCATAATCAATATCCCATTCAGGGGAGGCTTTTACATGATTTGACACCAGATGGATGCAATACAGTTAGGCTTTTCATGTTATCAGAGTGCTGACTGCAGAATAGAGATTACATTATTACAGACAAAAACAATGGTTTGTTCAAGCAACCATTGTCATGAATCTGCAGAAGCCGTCAGAGCTGGGAATTGAGGTTTATATGTCACAAAGAATACTGTGAAATTATACAGTAGATCTGCACAATACTGTAAAAGGCTATAGAATTCTATATTGGTGTATTTCTGTCACCGTAGGCTACTCCTGGTAAATGGAGGTGATTGTATAAATGGAGATACAGCTGATATATGGGAAAACCACTCATTTTGCCATTTTCATACTAGTAACATGGTTGCGAACTGATCTGGGGAATATGCAGAATTTGTTCAAGAGCGGTATTTTACTTTGCACCAAGGAAGGTGTTTGATTTAATGCTATCTTGCAAGATCACTCTTTCATTGAGCAATTTTGGTCCGAGAAAACCACTTTAAGTGCGAGAGGGATTTCCAGGGTCTAGCCATGTATCACTGGACTGAACCGACCTGCTGCGTTCAGTCTAATGATAAAAGGTTTGGTCCGGGCATTCCCTCCAGCACATGAGCAGTTTTATTGGACTGTCCCAGAAAGGAGGAGTGCTGTCTGTTAGCCCTCCACGGTTGGGAAGCAATACCTATTCTTACGGAGACTTTGCCAATTAAGGCCGTCTTGCAGGCATGTGGAGACTTTAAAGCCATTCATTCTCCACTGGTGGAAAACATCTTGGCTATCTTATAAGGCAGCCAAATTGTGCATTACTTTTTTATACAATCAACTAGCAAGTTCTGTTGAGTGTCTCTGCAAAACATCGCCTGCTGTATTGACCACCAAGAGTGTGAACACTTGTCAGTCATGACATTTTGTTAAGATATTGGAAAGAACAAGGGGAAGTGAACCTCTGTCTCTGCTACTAGAGCAGTCAAGATGCACTGATTTTTGTTAGAGTTACAGTGAAAAGAAGTAATGAATCCAATATGGCCATCGCATATCAGCAGGTTTAATCTACTTGTCTAGATTACCTGGGTGCAAAAGTGAAGGCACAATGTTTCTAAACTACTTTAGGGTATAAATTACGATACCCCAATGGACATGTGTAATTGCAGCTTTCAGTGTCTGCTGGAAAGCTGAATGTAACAACAGGGGATAAAATTGGGCCAAAAAGAATCCGTGCAGATATCAGCGGGAATTTGTCACAACTTGGAAAATTGTTCCTGCTGGGTTGTATTTGCACAACAATGGGTGATACACTATTGTGTTTGTTAAGACCATGAATCTATACATATCCAGGGGTCTATTAACTTTGGTGGATGAATCAGATCAACAATAATACACTAGAGTTCAAAATCTGTAAGTAAAATAGAATATATGAGTAAACATGGCTCTTGGAACACCCTTGTGTAAATTGCACCTAAAAAAGTTGATACAGCAAGAGGAGAGGACATGGCCATAAGTAGTGAGCTAACCAGAAGTGGAATTATAGAGGACAAGAGAGACAGAGAGAATAATTGGGAAGATGAAAGCCTAAGGGTAGGATCAGCAACATTATGTAGACTGCAAAAGTAAAACACATCATAAAATATACCTCAAGAGGACCATATCCTTATCAGGAGAACAGACAAGCATCAATCCAATATATCAGCAGAATCTTTACATACTCAATAAATAAATATATATACGGGCACTGGATTATAGTTTCAACTATCTACTCTGTGAATTAAAGTTAAATAAGTCTTCTAAACTGTTATATATACATAGTACACGTATATGAGTTATCTCCCTATGGGTTATAAAACCCTCAATATTCCCATTTAATTAAGCAGTTTTTCAAGAATCCTCAAAAATCTTGTATGGGCAGGGGTGTCAAAAATAAAAGTCTACTTAACCACCTGCTCTCACTTGGTCCCGGTCTTCCAGCTGAGTTGTCCGTGTCAGGGTTCATGGCATTTGCTTCAGCAAATCAAAGACCTCCTCTGATGTCACTGCCTTGTGGTCCAAGGAGGCCACTGATCCAACAAAAAGGTTTCCTTGACCTGGGAGGCCAGTTGTGCCAAAATTTTAAAGAATGACACAATGTGGAACCAAGAGCAAATGTTGGGTATGTACACTTTGTTTTTGTTTTTTTGGCACCTTTCGTCCCAACCCCAAGAGATTGACGGTATTGCATCCCTTATCCTTTTACTTTAGGCTTTATACTTGAAGTAATTTATATTGTACATTTTTGCAGGCCAAAAAGAAAAGGAATTGCAGCAAGGCCATGGGCTTTCTAAAAGCTTCTGAAAGCTTGTCACTCAAAACAGAGATTGGCTCTAATGAACTTAGAAAACCTGAATGTCCCTGGAACCCAGATTTCTGCCGTATGACAGCCCTAATAATATCTTTATGTTGTCTACCTCTATATTTCATGCAGAGTTCATTTCAGCACTAGAAGAGTAGAATGTGTCTTTTAATGAGAAGCTTGGTAGCATTGTGAGAAAACCTTTCCCCGTTATTTTCAAATTAAGGAAATAATTAAAATGACTATTTTTGCGGTTTGTAAATGTAAACTTGCTTTTGTTTAATGCAGCAATGTATAAAGTTTAACAACTGCAACTCCGTCCTCTTTCTTACTGTGCCACTTTTTAAAGATCAGCAGCAAAACAAACTTTAAAGTGAACCTGTCAGCAGGAATGTTATTTTTAGCTTATGACAGGTTCCAAAAGCCTATGCTATGGAATGCTTTTGTCAGCATTCTAAATCATTTCAGTAGTTTATAATAGTTTGTTTTACGTTACCTGGCTCCCTGTCAAATGGCATGTGCTGAGTCCCTGGGGAGAGGGTTAGCTGCAGCCTGTGGGTGCCTCTATCTCAGTCTCCTCTCCACCACACTCATCAAGCTCCCTTATCCCCCCCTACTTCCTGTCATGTGCATTGAGCTGGCAGGGGACAGTGGGGGATGTTGTGGAAGAGACAAAGACACATACAGGATACAGCTGCCCCACCGCATTCCATCCCCAGGACTCTTTGCACTGTCAGGGAGCCAGGTAATGTAAAATAAACTTTTATAAACTACTGAATGCTGACAAGGCCATTTTTAAACTAGGCATAACATAGGCTATTAGAACCTGTCAACGCCTAAAAATGACATTACTGTTGAGAGGTTCACTCTATTTCTATCCTGAGATGTTACTCTTTTATTCATGCCACCCTGGAAAATTGAGCATTTGAAATGTCTCTGTTGATTTTCTTGCTGAGAAATGACCATACTGGAAAACCTTAGTAAATAAGCCCCACTGTGTGCTCATCGTATTGTGACCATGTGTCATAGACCTCGGCAGGAGCCTTGATGGGGCCATATGGGATAAGGCCTTAATTTGAAGTAAAAGGCATCAGCCTCCTTTACTTTGTAACAATTCATGGCCTATTGGTCTGGTTGTGTACTACCATTTCATCTTCAGTATACTCCAATATTATGGGCCATTATAGAGAAACTATCCCAATTACACAGAACTACAAAGCAATGGCCTCTGACCTAAAAACGTAAAAGTCATTTTGACACTGAAATGATTGCTGTAATTATTACAACCACTTCTCATGCTTCCTACTCTTTTGTATCAATGCCATGGTAATTTTTAGCCTCAATGGGATGCATACAGTATTTCAATTTCCATAATGCTTATTAAATACCCCCATGTTAGTTCTGTTTCATTTTACGGAATTGTCATGAAATTAATTATATGAATTGGAGCTCATGGGATTCTTTCTGCTCTGTTGCCACGGTGATGACCTCTGGGGTTAACATGATTAGCCCCGAGACCTGTGAGGTACTTTATTGATGAATGAACATGTGCAGTGATGGGGCTAAAATTGTTAAGGAACTAAAAATATTTTTTCCTTGTGCTTTCCAGAAGGCCCTGGTTATTTTGAGGCATTATGCTGATACGACAAAAAAATAATCTAACCCCAAAGCTATTTACTCATCCATTACAAATGTTTCCTTATTTTCTTGGCATTTTAATCCATTAACTATTTGTTTCTGAAAACCTACTCAACGTCCTCCTTCCTTACCTTCACCATGAAAGTATAAATTGGATATCGGCCCATTGGTCTCCGAGTACAACGGGTAAAATTAATTTGATCGAAATGTAGCTGAGAAATTATGAGAACAATTAAGTAATGGATTAAAGGATACGTTTATGGGATCTGACTATATTTTAAGTCTTTTTATGGGTTTGATGTGACATATATTTTCTCCATAATTAGGACTGATTCTTCAGGTAAAATAATAATGAGACTTCTGCTTGAAATAGGTCACTGCACAATGAGAATGAGTCATGGCTTATTGGGTTTAAATCTGGATTATGAAAGCATAAAATCCTCCATCAACTTTATCAAACGTTCTTAGAAAAATAATATATGAAGAAGCTTGCATGTTAAGTCGATGTATTTGCAGTGAAATGTCTTGGAGGAGATAAAGGTGAATGGTATTTAAACTTGTTTTGTGATATATATTCATATATTATATATACTACCTGTGTGTGTATATGTATATGTATATATATATATATATATATTAGTGGGAGATTTGGCCTAGTAGAGTCTGAGGTAGCGGGGTTTTGTGATGCAGTTCAAGACAGTAACACCACGATACAGTCCAAAACAGGTCTCGCCTGCGTTTATTGCAGGAACAAAATAAAACAGCCTTTACATTCAGGCATCAAACAAACAAAATCCTACCCGTTTGGGTGCTAACAAAACGGAGTTACTCCGTAACTCACCACTAGAACATAAAAGACGTTGCTGCTCCAGGCACAGTCAGGGTTGTGTGCTCTCCAGCCTCCACTCAGAGCCCACACTCTCAGGTCCGCTCAGCAGCCTCCTTTCAGAGAGACAACGCTCTCAGCACTGCTCAGCAGCTTTATGCAGCCTGATTAGGCTGCTCCCACCACCTGTGTCCAAGGTGCTGGACAACACAACCTCAGCACTAAGGCTGGCGCCACACGTAGCGCTTTGTCTGCGCTTGCAAAGCGCTACGCCTGGTGGGCAGGCCTCGGCCCGATCGCATCGGCGTTTCTATGGAAACGCCTGCGATCGGGAACGAGCCGCCGGTGTTTTGCATTAATTTAACGCGAAACACCGGCGGCTCGTTCCCGATCGCAGGCGTTTCCATAGAAACGCCGATGCGATCGGGCCGAGGCCCGCTCCGGTGGGCGCGACTTAGTCTGCGTTTGTGCTTGCAAGCGCAGACAATGCGCTACGTGTGGCGCCAGCCTAACAGCTGATTATTGCAATCTGGGACTATATGAAAGCATTCAGAGACTTCACCGGAGGTCAGAGGGTTCTGTCTGTAACTATGGGTTGTCTGTAAATCGGGTGTCCTTAAGAAGGGGACCACCTTTATGTTATTTTATTGAATACTTATACAGGTTCAAACCCTTGATAAGATATCCACTAAAGCACTATATATAATGCAAAATATCTTTCTTTATCAAAGAATTTGTATACAAAATGACCCATACAAAAAACTGAAACTGTGCATGAATGTAGAGTCCATTAGTAGTCTTTCAAAAGTCCATTAGGCTGTACAGCAATCCACTCCAAACATTTTAGCAGAGACCTAGTCACATGGATGACATCGGTGTGTGCTCACGGATCCTGCGTTTCAGGGGGTCCTCTCCCTTTATCAAATTGGGTCTGCTCTATTCATTTGTACGGTTCAAACACTTGAGCCGTTAACCTACCCTGGACATTGTGCCAAGTGAATGTTGATTGTTCTGACTTAAACTGCTTAAACAGTGGTACAACTAAAGGAGGGGGCGGCAGAGCATTAACACTGGGTGTTGGGCACAATATGAGAGGGGATGTCTACAAGCAAGTATGTTGTTAAATTGGTTTCCCTTTAATTGGGCTTTGAGGATATTGTAAAGGAAAGGTAACTGGTAATTCCAGTTTTAGCATCTAGGTACGGCTGAAAATGCTTCAAATGCTTCAATGTCATTGAAAAAGGTTTTTTGGTATCTTGTTGGTAGAGTATAATTATAGTTTTTTTGGAAATCCTGTTATGGTGCCCATACACAGTTCCCTTCCTAGTATTGTGTATGGAGGTCATTTAAGAGATGTGATCCAGCAAAGAGGGTTTAATTTTCATACCTAATCATTATGTTCTCAAGATAGATAACTTGTTACCAGAGGTTTCTGTCATCCCCCAAAACAAATATGCATGTGTTTGGAGGAGGTGGGGATAAGGTAGATGTTGACCAAATTAACAGCTATGGAAGATGAATGACCAGCTTTGGTTAAAATTACCATATTCATTGTATCAATCTTTATCATAGTTAGGATGAAGATCAAAAATAGGAAAGGCCAAAAAATGCTCTTGAAAAAAGTGCTCTCCAAGGACTGTTACTAGGTTCGCAAGTCCAGAAGTCATGGTCAATTATATCATATCTCTTCACTCAATGTAGCCATTATCAAAAAGCCATAATGTTATAAATGTTGTCAATGGGCCAAGTGCATCTCAATTTTTGGTCTTTAATTAATATTGTCATTGAGATGGAAGAGATACATCAGTTTTTTCTGTGCTTTATTTAATGGAATAATGCAGCATTCGGAGCTCCTCTCTGCCTGCAAACACTCAATCCACTTTGGACTTTCTAATAGCTTTTCAGACAACTAACAGATGTAATAATTAATTATTGAAGGATAAATGCATATCTTAATGTTCATGTCATAACACATGAAGCAGTACAATGTAATATGACATGTCCTAGGGGAACCTAGAGAAGAATACATGTTGCTCTTGATGACAATGAAGCTCTAATATAAAACTTCTAAAGAATGTTCTGTGTTGTGTAGAAAGATGGGATCAATCTAAGTGAAGCAAGAACCTTGTTGCTGGATGATAAAGTTATTCATTTATTAGTTTTTTTTATCTAGTCAAAATCCTCTGATCTTTTACAAACTATATAGTGTTCGGATTGGTAAATGAAACCTTTGGTTACATTTTCCAGACCAATCTAATTTGGCAAACATTTTGGTGGTGAGTGTACATTCATTGCTGCTTTAGAAAGGGTTCAGTGAATGCACGTGCATGAACATGGCGCCTTGTGTATGACTTTCCTACTTTCTAGATCTTTCTCTTCAACACTGAGAGGGTTATTGACAATGTTCTCTACATTGTATACTTGGTTTCAATCATCTTATATTGGTTGGATCAACATCACTTTATGCTAAGAGCAAATGTATTGTAGGTTTGGAGAGTATTGGTACATTCACCCAGTTAGAATAGTTCCCGGTAAAAAGAAATCTGTGTGAAGATAACAACCCCCCCCCCCCCTCCCTTTCATTCACTAATGGGAGTTTCTTCCAGAAAATAAGACAACGATAAGATATTAGTCTGGGTATTTTCAAATGAAAATGATTTCATTATTTGATTTTTCATATAAATGAAAAATCACACTAACATTGACTACTGCAGCCCATTAATCACAACCAAAGCCGTTCATGTTTGGTTGACCGTTCCTTAAACAACATGAAAACGCTCTCAATGACTAATAAAAAAATCTGTTTGTATGTAGTTTCCATCTTATTTCCTCCTCTCTTGAGAAAAGTATTAGCTCAGCAGCCATTTTTTTCTGTCTTTAGAGCTGATCTCTTATCGGCACAACTGCTGAAGATAAATCTGTGGCTGATGGCAATGGTTCCGATTTTTTTTCCTTTAAATATAAGGATTTTTGGTCATCACAGCAATGTTTGGTAAAAGCAACTTCTTAATTAGCTTTAATAATTCTGGCTCCTAAGTGGAAGTTATGTCTCTCTTGAGGTTCCCTTCTGGTCAACTTTTAGAATCCTCTTGCCTCGCTCTTCCCACCCTCCTTCGCTAAATCGAAATTTGTGCCTGATGTTGGTTACAAAAATATTGTCCGTGTAAGCAGGAGCATAACTTGAGGAAGTGCCTAAGCCTTAGAGCATTAGGTGGCACAAAAGCTGGTGTCTTTTTTTCCATACAAATAGACAATTGCCATAAACAATACATTATAAATTGGGGGCTGGTAGACAATTTTACATTGGAGCCAAGCAGAATCCTGTGTCAAGATGCCCACAACAGTTGTGACATCCAGTGAGGCAGAAAGTAGCTTGCTTCCATAGACATAAAGTGTGCACCAGTATTAAAAATACATTAAACAGAAGACAAGACTTAGTCATTCTAAGACTTCATTCACACTTTGTGTTTGTGATGCGGTCAGAGTATACGCCAGGAAATACGCTGCCATATATCCTGAGCATGGCCATAGACACATACAGTACTTGGAAACAGAGGCTTCATTTTTGCTTATTGTGGGAAATACATTCATGGAATGATGCAGCAAGCTACATCTTTCCATCATGCTCCCTCCTGCTGAGTGACTGTATATGCTCAGCGTAGTCCATTGGAGTCTAAGGGGAATGGATGCAATGTATTGCATCCCTCCTGACCTCCACTGAGTGTACACTTGGAGAGATCCCCAGAGATGTCACTGTCCATATCACAACAGTTACTTGACTGGGGTAAACTCCCTGAACATCACCAATCACTGGGGAAGAGGACAATGCATATACAGTGGGATACGTCCTAGCCCTCTGCTCTAAAGACAAGTCGGGAATCACACCTGACGTACCCAATGACATGATATGAATGTAGCCTACTCCACATATTTCACCCGGAGACAAAGAAAACACATATTTTTAATCTCAGAAAATACATTTTAAGGACACTAACTTTTTTGCTTGCATTTGGAGCGGCACTGGTTTTCTACCATTGTCAAATGATACATTGTCCATATCTGTCTGGGGTTCATTGTCCGGGTTATCTCTTGTGTCCTCAATGTCAGATTCCACGTTCTCTAGACACACTAGATTTACAGTTTCCATTATACTGCTATTGAGCAACTCTTAATCTGGAGGATGGGAACATGCTATAAACAGCACTTTTTATTGTTGGCTCCATAGTAATGTATTTCATCTCACAAACCAGAAAAGGACCCTGAATGATTGTAACTTTTCTAAAAGCTTGCCAACAGATTGAATAATTCACGTTTATGGAGGAAAAGGTCACAGCTAGACCACATTATCTATACTGTTACACTGTTAGCCATGCATCGCAAATCAATAAATCAGCAGACCACAATCTGGCTCTTAATTTTCATTATATATTTTTATGTTGCTGCAATATATTGCCTTTCTTGATATATGACAGACAAAAGCTTCAACTATTACTCATTAACTCCAGTAACATGTAAATAGGATGGGTTACCGGGCAACAAACCTTTTATTGCCTACTATATTCACAGCGGAAGTGGAAAAAATGTCATTGGTGAGAGATTGACAACCCCCAAACCTTTCTGTCTGATGCTTAGGCAGGCTTGACTTGGGCAAGGCTCAAATTGGGCAGTAGCTTGATGGTGGGAACATTTTTTTCAGTTCTGCTAATATTATTTATGTACTTAAAGAGAAAGGGGTTCACATAAATTTTATTAAAGAACAACTATAAAGTATACATTTTTTTGAGTAACTATGCACTAATCTAAATCTTTATCTAAAATAAGAAGTTACAGATTTGAAATTTACACTCATTAGCTATCAGATCCATTTGCCTGCTAGCAGGGCTTTTACCTTGTCCCCTTCTTTTATCATTGTTGCCATGGGAATGTGTATCTTGTTGGGAGGGGCTCTAGGAGAGGTGCACACTCCCTATCTGTAGTCCACTAGGTGCAGGAGAATATTAGTCCTCATAGTTGCTGGCAACATGAAAAAAACTCCAGGACCTTCCAGTTATATAATTACAAGGAGCAAGTCTCTGTACTTTACCACATGGATGGTATCTAGCAGAGCTGGGTGTGTTTGAAAGTTTGAATGTAGCGAAATGTGGATGTATGAAGGTTAAATGCACAAATAAAGACAAAGCTCTGGTGCCCCATCAAATATTATGAATGTCATCAGTGAAACGGGAAAGGGAGGTCTGCAGTTAGGGGGAAGCTTCCATATATTAAAAAGGCAAAAAAAAAAAAAAAATCGGTGAGTGAATATAAAACCAGCCTTTTAAGAGGGGGTTCCTAATGTTAACGTGTTCATCTTTTTAATCCTAAGTAGGTGTTTTATGGCGTAGGGGTTATTGTATGTTGTAAGCAATTATAAACAGGTGCATTTTCAGGTTACATTTGAAGGTTTGGAAGGTGCGGGGCAATCTGTTTTTGTAGATGTTCCAGAGTATGGAGGACGCACGGGAGAAGTCCTGGAGATTAAGGTTACATTGGAGGGACATTGAAGAGTTGGCTGGGAGACCACAGACAAAAATATTATTCAAGTACCCTAAACAGGAGATGATGTGGGCATGGACTAGCAACTTTGTAAACTTCAGTAAATTTGACGAAGGATCAGTTATGAGAGATGTTCTTGAGATGGAGGCAGCAGGTTGTAGTATGAACCTGGATGACAGGCTTAAAGGATAAGGCAGGATCAAAGACTACCCCAAGGTAGCAGACTTTTGGGAAAGAGGGGAGTGTGGAACAATGAATCATGCTCAATCAGTCCGATAGGAGAGATGCGTTGGGTAAAGGAAAGATTATTAGATTGATTTTGTCCATCTTTAGCTTTAGAAAACTGGAAGAGAAGGATGGTATGGCTGATAGGCACTCTGATATTCTGGTTAGAAGAGAGATGAGGTCTGGGCCATATATATAGATCTGTGTGTCATCCACATAGAAGTGTTATTGAAAGCTGAGGGACTTGATGAACTGACCAGAGGTGTAGATGGAGAAGAGTAGGGTTCCTAAGACAGAGCCTTATGGAATGCCAACAAAAAAGGGACAAGGTGAAGAGGGGGGGTATGTGATTGATGGACACTGCAGACACTAATAGGCTATGTCTTGTATCTATCTATTTTCTTTAGCAGTAACATTGTATCTGGTTATAATGTGACCTGTAATTAATATTAGTATCTTTAGTTTGCAGTCACCTCTTTGATGGTGAGTGGACACGTAGCTACTGTGGCTCATTGCTATCCTCCCCTCTGCATAGAGTTTCTATATAATCTAACACCTCACTGTGCTCCTTCCAGCTTTACCAGCAATTTAAATTGGAATTTCAGATTGAAAACCAGAAAGTGGAGAAAGTGTCACATTGCTCTGTATCACAAAGTTTCTTCTATTTGCTTGGAATGTTGAATCCTGCAAATGTTGTTGAAAATTTGCTCATCAATTTAAGAATACATTTTAGACAATTTTAGGATGAGTACTACCAAATAGGTGTTGCCTCGTAGAGGGGACATGTCCCAGAAATATCCAAATGCGGCAGAATTCTGGTAGATTTTTCTGGAATATACCTAAGCCAACCAATTGAATGTGCAAAGTTAGACTAGACAGTCTTAAAGTATGCCAAATTTATCATCCGGCATCGGAATCTTTTGATAAATCTGGCAATATCTAGTCTAATAAATAATAATAATTCCTTTATTTTTATAGCGCACACAGATTACGCAGCTCTACACAGAGCGCCAGATCAGTCATTGTCCCCATGGGCTCACAATCTAATAAATCTACTCGTATGTTTTGGGGTGTGTGAGGAAACCGGAGGACCCGGAGGAAACCCATGCAAACAAAGAGAGAACATACAATCTCTTTGCAGATGTTGACCCAGGGACTTGAATCCAGGTCCCCAGCGCTGCAATGGCACCCTACAATTTTGCACTGTTTTACTTTTAGACACTTTTAATAAATCTGCCCCGTAGTCTTGCAGAAATCCTGCGGAGAACACATGATCAGCTACATCTCTGGCTGGAAGAGTGGGATATAACAATTGGGCACCTTTCTTGCTCTACATAGCAGCTCCTGCTCCACCCAGTTGTCTCACAGCCAGTGAGAAATGACAAATCTCTCTTGTTATTTCTTATACAAGGATACACAATAGGAACACTTGAAAGAAGATGTAGGAAAAACATTCTGAGAAATGTTTGTGTACTGTACATTGTTTTGTGTCCTTTTCCATAGACACCATATACAACATATTCAATATTTTCCCACCTTCTTAAATGAATGCCATGCAGCAATAGAAGCTTTTGTTGTGTGCAAAATTACAGCAACTTTAAAAATGCCAGAAGAAAGCAGAGGGTGAGACCTTGAGGAATACTGCATCAAAGTAATAAACACTCGGGGCTTTCTCTCTGTTCTTGTTGGGGAAATATACAAGTTTTTGGCATTTTTACATCGGTTCACACATTTTTTTCTCACCTCTTCCTCTGTTATCTCTTCAGAGGTGCCATCTTTCAAAAAAAAGAAAGTTTTTTCAATTTATGATCAGTTCATATAGAATGTATAATTCTGCGTTTACCCTGTATCTAGTTTAATGACCGTCATAAATAATGGTTAGCGATGAAGGAATAACTGCGTCTGCGACATGAACCTTGGGATTTGGCTGCACGTCTACCTTCATTGCTTTTATGTATCTTTAGTTTTCAGTCCTCTCCGGCTGTTCTGACCTTGTTTATTCTTTCTGGCTCTCTCTTTTACTTGCAGCATCTTCTGGTGGTTTCCTGCTGATATTGGTCTGAATGCCATCGACTATGCACTGGATATGTTCTTGCCGCACAGCAGTCACTCCCTGCTCTGCTCGATATTGTTTTATTTTAACATTGTCAAGTTTTATATATGTTACAAGTTGAAATTCACCAGTGGAGATCTGTGATTGAAACAACCCGGGACACAATTTGCCCTTCTTCCCTATCAATTTAAGTTGAGAACTGGAGAAAAGAAAATGGTCACTGCTTAAGAAATTTTTTTTTAATGGTTTCTTCTAGGTGTTCTAACTTTACTCACAGCTTCATACTCTATATAAATATTTTATCCAGGTCATATTCTTATCAACCAATTATCAATTACCGCTACTTAAAGAATTCTACCATTTGCTTTTATGTATTATGAACTTAACATACATTAAGGATGCTGTTGCTACACTGATGCAGAAACATATCTTGTTTAATCCCTGATTTGAATGGGTTTTCTGCTAAACAATTATAAAATTATTATAATGAGGCTCTGTCGCCCTTGTGGCTGCTCTGAGCTTCTCCTCTTACATTACATCATTCTCTGCAGCAGTCAGGGCCGGATAAAAGGAGGGGCTCATGGGGCTCGAGCCCCGGGGCCCCCACCACTTTCACTTTTTAAGGGGCCCCCACCAGTTCCGGACAGTCAGCGACTTGGCTAAGCTCTGTGTCTCTGTGCACAATACGGAGCGGCCGGTGGCCACTCGCAATGCACATAGGGGTCTAGGATGACAGCTGTGTCAGTGAGACACAGCTGCCTTCGCTGGGGGAGATCGCCAAGATCGCCATTTTCTACAGGGGACTGGCGGCTATAGTCTACAGGGGGCTGTTGGCTTTATACTACAGGGGTCTGGTGGCTATATACTACAGGGGGCTGGCAGGCTATATACTACAGGGGTCTGGTGGCTATATACTACAGGGGGCTGGCAGGCTATATACTACAGGGGGGCTGGCAGGCTACTAACCTCCAAAATCATTGTTGGAAGGGCCCCCACCAGTTTGTGCCCAGGGGCCCCCACCACCCTTAATCTGGCCCTGGCAGCAGTTCATATTTAATCACTGTGTTGTGCCTGACAAGCAGATGTAATCAATTGTTGCACCATCCCCCAGCTGCTGTGTATGAGTCATCCAGCTCAGATTAATCAGTCCTGCCTGGACAGTTCAAGAAGCTCCATGTAATGTGTTTATGAACAGCAGCCTGCATGCATCCCAACTTTCCCATCCAACAAAGGACCTGAAGTTCATAATTGTTTTTTAGCAAAACCATTCAGATCAGGGATTAAACAAGATATGTTGCTGCATCAGTGTAGCTACAGCATTCACAAAGTATGTTTGGTTCACAATACATAAAAACAAATGGTAGATTTCTTTAAAGTTTTTTTCTCGAGGACCCCTATCCTTTTGGGCAGGACATCCGTACAAGTCTATCTGAAAATTGTATAACTTTTCATTACATAAACCATGTCAATTATTTTCTTCAAGTGAACAACCCCTTTTAATATCTATGTATAATTATAGGTATATTTTTGCCCTGGAACTGAATAACCTTGAAATATGTTCATTTTTCCAGTTCATTCAGCATTTTGTTTGGGTATAATTCAGCGCACTCCAATTCACTGTAATTATGCGGAATGTTATTTGTCCTTATTATTTACCATTTATGAGCTTAATTAGACATTAAACATTCCTATCAAACCATTAAGGCTTGACAGATTATCACAACACCTATCTAATACATTAACAATCAGTGAAAAGCAAGTTGATGTCATGAAAATAGATGATATTTATTGTAGAAATTAAATCCATGTTGACAGAGAGGTAATGAAGTTTGACATCTTCCAATTAGTTACTGTCAGAAGATACCAATGGGTTGTTTGTAAATGTGAAGCGAACATGTATCAACTATGTAGTCATGAACAGAACAGGATCGCTACTAACGATCCATTGTGGGGAACCTGTACAATACACTAGAACAGGCTAATGGGTGGCATGAGAGGTGTGTGACATCAGAGCACCAGGACAACCACATTTTAGTCATTTCCATAGACTTTAAATAAATTGAATAATTCAAGAAAAAAATATATATAAATATATTTCAGAGAAATTTATTTTTTACTGATTATTTTTCATCATTTGTCATCGAAGATAAAGAGGTGAGACATATTTTGAGATGTACTGATGGATCAGGTTACAGTTACTATCCCTTGAAATCCATCGGAAGGGGAGAGCGAATAAGAAACAATTCCAGAAAGAAACATAGGCAAAGACGGGAACTATTCTTTATCTTCTACTGTCTTATCACAATTCTAGATTCCCAGTTGTACTACCCAATATTGCTCTACAATATGCTTTATGCTGTTAGAGCTTCTAAGGGTATGATACACGCTAGAAGCACAATATGCTTTTTACTGTGTTCTGTTGGGAGCCATCATAGAATGTGACCTCTCCCATTTTTGAGTCAGCTTTGGTGACAACTGACCATAAGATATAAAGCCTGCAGAGGAGAAGGCTATTAATACATTTTTGTGAACACATTATATGAGGGTCTGATCAAATGGATCTAGGGCCCAGCTCACACTTGTGTCTGGGTTATGTGTTTACACTCTCAGTTTAAAGGGAACCTGTCACCAGGAGACCCATTTTTAGCACTCCCCCAGTCCCCACAGAGCATAGTACATACACTGCCAAAGTGTTTTTGTATAAAAAATAGGTTTTACAGAAAAAAAGATGTTATATTGTACCTTTCCATAGCGTCCCCCATGACGGCCCCAACTGGAGGATGACCCTTGACCTCTGTAGGGACAGGAAGCAGAGAGGTTAAATACCCCACCCCGGCATCCGTACACCAGTGGCTTCCTGTCCCTACACAGGGCAGGAAGTAGAGAGAAGTCTCTCCTCATCCCCAGTAGTTGGGACGGTGAGGGGGGACCAGAGTGGCGCAGGGAATTGTCCCTTACCCTAAGGCAGTCTCGGCCTCGATCGGTCTTCGGTCCTTTCCTCTGCCACAAGACAGAGATGCCTTCCTCTCCGGCTCTGCCCGCGGCTCTGCGCAGCTAAGGACACCCGGAGCGTGTCCATCGCGGAAGTCACGTGGACCGGCCGCCGTCCGACTCTGGTGACGACTTCCGCCGGAAATTACGGGACCGGATGTGACGTCACGATGGCGCGACCCGGAAGCAGGAGCGTGGAGCGGTAAGCTTGAAAAAGCAGGTATTCACGTTGATCTGAGGTCTAATAGTCGCACTCTGGTCCTGACGAGAGTAGTCGCTAAAATCGGACGCTATTCTGAGCATTTTCCAGCCAACAAGGTCGGTTAACATGCTGTATGGTTGCCTCGTTTGTGTCATATGTATTATATACAATTCAGGTCTATATAGACATGTGTATATTTCTCTTAGGGGCTTGTGCTGTGTAACCCTCATTTCAAGATACCTCAGGTACTCCTTTGTTATATTCCACCTGGTTAAAATGTCACAGTCTATCTCACATGTCTATAATTGTTTAGGCTTGCTGATATCAGTGGTCCCACAATTGGGAATATGGAGACACATGGCATGGAGGCTTCGAGTTTGGACCTCATATCCTTGAACCCTGTAAGTAGGGTCAATTTGGGATAGGGTGGTGGGTCACCCACATGTCCCTATATTGTCACATGAGGTGTCCGGTTAAGGACTAATTACTTCTCCTTCTCCTTGGCAGGAGCCCAGGGAAAAGGAGAAGGATAAAGGGAGAGCTAAAGAGCAGTCCGGCACAAAGAAAAACACTTCCAGAAAGTGTAATATGTGCTTAGAGAAACTCCCTACGGACTATAAAAAGCCGGTCTGTAAAACCTGCGTGGATAATCTACTCAGGGAAGAGAGAACCTCATTCGTGGATGAAATGCGTAGTTTTATCAGGGAAGAAGTGAAAACATCTATAGCATCGTCCATGACAGCTTTCATACCTCAGGAGCCTCCACATAAAAAACAAAGAGTTATAGAATCCATGTCGGATTATACATCAGACTCAGAAGGGACCAAGGAATCTATGGATATGGAGCCAGGTCCCTCCAATTCAGCAAGTAAAATGGAGTCGAGATATTTGTTAGCATCCGAAGATCTGGAACCCTTACTAAAAGCTATGAGGGATACCCTCAAGATTGAGGAAGTAGAAGAGACCAAATTTATTCAGGACGAATTATTCGGACTTCTTAAAGTTAAGAAAAGGCGAGTGTTTCCCATAAATGACACTCTTAAGGAGCTAATTCTAGAAGAATGGAGAGAACCGGAGAACAAAATCTCCATATCTAGAGAATTTAAAAATCGACTCTCTTTTGATGAAACAGAAGCCAAAATTTGGAACGCTACCCTTTAAAGTAGACATCCAGGTCACAAAAATGACCAAGAAGACGGACCTCCCGTTTGAGGACGCAATCCAGTTAAGAGATCCCCTGGATAGGAAGGCGGACAGCCTTCTAAAGAAGACATGGGAGTGTGCCATGTTGAATCTAAAATCAAATATTGCCACAACATCTATGGCGCGGACTCTCTTTCATTGGATTACCGAATTGGAAGGTCATATTAGAGACGGCACTCCTAGGGAGATGCTACTGAGTACATTTTCAACGTTGAGAGCAGCCACAGCCTTCATCGCGGATGCCTCAGCGGAAGGAGTTAGAATAAGTGCCAAGGAAGGGGCACTATCAAATTCAGTCAGAAGATCACTTTGGCTTCGCCAGTGGACTGGTGATTTCAGATCGAAGTCAAAGTTATGTGGTATTCCGTTTGAAAGGGAATACCTATTCGGCTCTGAACTTGACACGCTTTTGGAAAAAGCGGTGGACAGGAAGAAATGGTTTCCGGAATCCAGAAGTAACCAAAGAAAGCAACCCTTTCGAGATTCTAAGGACAGAAAACAGCCCTTTAGAGGGAAAGGCAAACAGGGCAGATGGAGCTACCCTAAAGGAGGGAGAGGAAGGGGCTTCCTTCTCAGTGCCAGCAACTCGGGCCCAGTGTTCAGAAAACAATGACGCCAGGGTGGGGGGAAGATTATTGAAGTTCCACTTCCAATGGACTCAGATAACATCAAATCCCTGGATACTAAATATTCTTCAGGAAGGTTACCATCTAGAATTAACCTCTCTTCCCCCCATAAAATTTGTTTTGACAGAGCAGCCCTCAGAAAACCTCTCAAACTCACTGTGGTCGGAGATACAAAAGCTCGTTCAGTTGGATGTCATCATCCCAGTAGCCCAGACACAATTAAAGGAGGGACACTACTCTCCCCTCTTCTTGATAAAAAAAGCGAATGGCTCTTTCAGGATGATTTGCAACCTGAAGAATCTGAACAGGTACATACGATATCGGAAGTTCAAGATGGAAACAGTGAGCTCGGCGGTCGTTCTGATCCAACCAGGAGCATATATGTGTACGATAGATCTGAGAGATGCGTATTACCATGTGCCAATACATCAAAAATCTCAAAAGTTCCTCAGATTCGCAGTACGATCACCTTGGGGAGAAGAGGTCCACTATCAGTACAAGGCGCTGCCCTTTGGGATTTCTTCGGCCCCCAGGACATTCACAAAAATCATGATCGAGGTGATAGCTTTCCTGAGGCGAAAAGGGATTCTAGTCATCCCCTACCTGGACGATCTGTTACTGGTGGCCGGTTCGAAACAAGAGCTTATACACCACCGAGATTTCACAATGAGGATCCTACAGCAGTTAGGATGGATAATAAACCTGGAAAAGTCCAAACTAAACCCAAGCACAGAAGTTGTGTTTCTAGGGACATTATTGAATTCGATCCAGCAGATGTCCTTCTTACCACCAGAGAAGGCAACAAGACTAATGCAACATGTTGTAATGTTTCAAAAAAGAAGTCACTGCACGATAAGGGAAGCCATGAGGATACTGGGCCTTATGACATCTTCCATACAATGTGTACAGTGGAGCCAAAGTCACACCAGAGTCCTTCAAAGTTGGATATTGGCCGCCTGGGACAAAGATCCCCAACATCTAAATCAAAAGATCCAGATTCCGGAAGCGGTCAAGCAATCCCTGGAGTGGTGGATAGATACTTCCAACCTGGAAAGAGGGATATCGTGGCATCCCTGGCCAGTGATAAATATCCAGACGGACGCAAGTCGGTCAGGATGGGGAGCGGACATAGCAGGCCTTCCCGTCAGGGTCTATGGGCGTCCTCAATCAGATCCCGTTCCTCGAACTTCCGAGAACTGAGAGCTGTTCTAGAGACTTTAAGAGCAAGTGCTCAAAGCCTAAGGGGAAAGCACGTAAGAATTTATTCAGACAACACCACCACGGTGGCTTATCTCCGTCATCAGGGGGGTACCAGGAACCCCGATCTCCTCAGTCTTTCAGACAAGATATTCATCTGGGCAGAAACCAACATCCGCTCCCTCTCAGCTACCCATCTAAAGGGAGAAATGAATCAAATAGCGGACTATCTCAGTCGTCAGACAATAGACCACAACGAGTGGTGTCTAAACGAGAACATCTTTTCAAGTCTCACACAAAAATGGGGACGACCAGAAACAGATCTGTTTGCCACCAGCAAAAATACAAAAGTTCCTCATTTCTTCTCTCTGCATCCAAATACTCCGGTCTGCCAAAGGGATGCCTTCAGCCAGTCCTGGAGCGGACCGCTAATGTATGCCTTTCCTCCTATACCTCTCATAGCGAGAGTGATTCAGAAGATCAGAGAAGACCAAGCAAAGGTTATACTCATTGTTCCCTGGTGGCCAAAGAGGAACTGGTTTCCGTGGCTAGGAAAGATGGCATTGGAAGAACCTGTCATGCTGGAACCTCTAAACAATCTTCTGTTCCAGGGTCCAGTTTACCATCCACATCCACAGGCTCTCCGGCTCTCGGCATGGATCCTGAAAGGAGATTGCTAAGATCCAGAGGGCTATCAGACAAGGTAATTTCCACGCTCAAAGCGAGCCGCAAACCAGTTACCCACAAAATCTATGCCAGGATATGGGGAAGATTTGTGTCTTTTTGTGGCAGGACTCCTCCTAACCAAATGTCCCCTAATGTCTCACAGGTGCTAGACTTCCTGCAAGCAGGGTTTGACAAGGGCCTTAAGACGAATTCCTTAAAAGTCCAAATTTCAGCCCTCAGCGCCTTTTTCGACACTCCATTAGCCGAAAATAGATGGATCCAAAGGTTTGTCAAAGCTACGGCTAGACTAAGACCTCATATAAAACAGAATATCCCCAATTGGGATCTTTCATTAGTACTGGATTATCTCACAAAAATACCGTTTGAACCTCTAGAGACGGTTAAACTTAGAGAATTAACGCTAAAACTTACCTTTCTCATAGCCATAACAACAGCTAGGCGTTTGGGTGAGATCCAAAGTTTGTCTATTAAAGAGCCATATCTTAAAATATGTGAAGATAAGATTGTACTAATGTTAGATAAAGCCTTTACTCCTAAAGTAGCTTCATCTTTTCATTGTAACCAAGAGATTATTCTACCTTCATTGTGTCAGAATCCAAAACATGCCAAAGAACAGGAGTGGCATACGCTAGATGTCAGAAGATACCTTCTACATTATCTCGAAGTTACCAAATCCTGGAGAAAAGACAACATTCTCCTACAATTTAAAGGAAAGAGCAAGGGCAGAAAAGCTTCAAAGGCATCCATCGCCAGGTGGATAAGAACAGTCATCAAAGAAGCTTATGATGCCAACAACCTGGACATTTCAGGGACTATTAGGGCCCACTCGACCCGAGGAGTGGCAGCCTCCTGGGCGGAAAAACGGGGCGCCTCATTAGAGGACATATGTAGAGCAGCTACCTGGTCTACTCACCTAACTTTTGCCAAACACTATAGGCTAGATGTTCAAAGTGCTAGAGACCAGTCCTTCGGAAGGAAGGTCTTACAAGCTGTTGTCCCACCCTAATTATTTATCTGGTACATCTCCAGTTGGGGCCGTCATGGGGGACGCTATGGAAAAGGAGAATTATTCTCACCGTTAATTCGGTTTCCATTAGTCCACCATGACGGCCCATATATATTTCCCACCCTGTAATTTTAAAAAAAGTTAAAATTGCCTATTTGTTCTGTGTGCATTGATAACATACAATAAATGGGTTGCATCCAAGGCCGGTGTAGTTATTTGGTAGCCACTGGTGTACGGATGCCGGGGTGGGGTATTTAACCTCTCTGCTTCCTGTCCCTACAGAGGTCAAGGGTCATCCTCCAGTTGGGGCCGTCATGGTGGACTAATGGAAACCGAATTAACGGTGAGAATAATTCTCCTTTTCATTAGCATCTGCTGTGTGACTAGGCAGTTGCCAATTGGGAGGGGCTGGAAAGGAGCAGTTCCCACCCACCCTTGGGAAACATGTGACCTTTTCAAATATATGAATAACTCCCCACACTCGGGATTGGCTGCAGAGTAGCAGGGGGCGTCGCTAAGACCAGTGATGGGTGTTTTCATAGATCTGTACCAACGGGCAGATCTATTATATGCTGTTGCTGGTTTCCCCAGCATATGATATAAGTGCCATCACCCCTGCTGTGCCAGATTTATTGGAGGCTCTGGCAGTTATGATGCGTTAGTGGGGCAGTTCTAGGCCAGATCCAGCCTACCGGGGAAGTGCCAGGGCCTAGGGCTGCTGGGGGGCCCACATAAGGCTGTACAGAAGAAATCCATGGCAGTGAGGGGGCTGTATCTAATTAATCCATAGGGCATGAAGGGGGGTTTATATAAAATAACCATTTGGGGGCAGTACATAAAATAACACTATTGGGTTGTTTGGTATGATAAACTATGGAATAATTTGGGGAACAGGAGACTCTTAGTTTCTGAGTTTTTGATGCCGCCGTTTTGATTTCACTGCAAAGCGGCCTACTGAGGCTTCGGTTGCCCAGGGGCCTACTGGAACCTGGAGCCGACCCTGCGTATAATTGTGCCATAGTCAGCACTGAATGGGCTATAGTGTGCAGGCACGGAACAGGAGCTGCCATGCACCTCTCTCAGCTGCCCCCCCCCCACTCCTCAAAGATTCAGAACCAGGACTAAGACTTCATATGATGCTTTGTATGAGAAACAATGGGGCAGATTTATAAAACGTTTCCTAAGATTAGACAGTGTAGAGATAGACTAGACAGTCTTTTATTCTGCACCAGATTTATAAAAGTGTCTAGTGCTAGATGATAAATCTGTCCTGGTATAAGACTGTCTGGTCCTACTCTGCAGCTCATATTAGTTGGCTTACTTTACACCAGAAAATTAGGACACAATTCTGTCGAGTTAGCAGTATTTTTGGTGCATGGACGTTTTTGCCATGAGGCCATGCCCCCTTTTCTTATACCACGCCCCTTTGTCAAAACTGTCTCAACCGCTTTATAAATGTGGTGCAGACACTTTTTTTTCAGTGCAAACTATGACAGAATTCTGTCGTAGACAGATCAATCAATCCCCCCCCCCCCTGATATTTCCTCTTTACATGAGGAACATATTAGGTTTTATATGAGAAACAATATTTAACTTCAGTCTCTCCAGTAAATTGTCTGATGAGGCTGCCCTGTAAGTGTAGAAAATAACAATTGATCTGATGCAATATAACTTTTTGTAGGGAGTTAGATTGGATTTTCTGAATATATCGGAGGAGTGGCAGTGGGTTTAAAGACCCACTGACACCCCGCCCTAATATTTATAATGAGAGGCAAGTGCTTAGAACAGGGTTTACCCAGACTTCACAACCATTTGGCCTCACCTACCATTATCACTTTTTGCAGAAATAAGAAGTAGAACAAAACAGAAACACGTCAATCTCCTCTGGTGAATGTTTTGCTTCAAACACGCCACATCCTAAGGAAAATATTAATCTGCTTCTTACAGTTCATTGATAATGTTAGAGTACCAATTAACTCATGACACTAAGGAGACATTACAAGTGTGAGTAATTGATCTAAGCTGATCTTGCGGAGGGAACATGAAATGTAGTGTGACTGATGGCGGCAACTATTATTTGCTTCTGGGAACAAAATTATGGAATATCATCTTTAATGCATCAGGATGCTGTTACTATGGAATTTGTAATGGATTTGAAATGTATAAAAATGCAGTTTAGTTACATGGGAGAATAACCAGTGTCTTATGTATACTGGATATATGTGCTGTCTGTAGTGAACATACTACAGTATTCCATTTTTTTAAATTGAAATACAGGCTGTCCCCGACTTAAGAACTTACAGACAACCTCTAGTTATAGTCATACCACTGTGACCTCTGGTGAAGCTCTTTGGATGCTTTACCGTAGTCCCAGATTGCAATGATCAGCTGTAAGGTGTCTGTAATGAAGTTTTATTGATAATTTTTGGTCCCATTACAGCACAAAATTTTGGAAATACAATTGTCACTGAGACAAAAAATTTTTTTTCTAGAGTTGAAATTAAAAAAAAAAAAATACTATTTCCGACTTACATACAAATTCAACCATAATCCGGGGACTGCCTGTATCGGTAAAATTAAATATTTTGGCATTTTTTGATCTACCTCTTGCTATTCTACTTTATTTGGTAAAGTGCCATATATACTTGTGTATAAGCCAAGTTTTTCAACACAAAAAATTTGCTGAAAAACCTCACCTCGGCTTATACACGAGTCAATAGAAAAAATAAACGTACATACTTACCCTCTGGCACCCCGATCCTTGGCGCAGCTCCTCTTCTCCCTTCTATATGCTGTATTAGCTGGAAGGGACGTGATCATGTGATCTGCCGGTCGGCGCACACATGATGTGTTGCTTCTGATAACGTCGTTGTGTGCACCAGCAGATCGCGTGGACGTGACTCTGCTAGCTGTTACAGCAAAATAAAGAAAGGAAGGTTATTTTTTTTATGTGCTAGGCAAACTGTGTGTTGGCTGTATACTACAGGGGGCTGGCAGGCTGTATACTACAGGGGCAGGCTGTATACTACAGGGGCAGGCTGTATACTACAGGGGCAGGCTGTATACTACAGGGGCTGGCTGTATACTACAGGGGCTGGCTGTATACTACAGGGGCTGGCTGTATACTACAGGGGCTGGCTGTATACTACAGGGGCTGGCTGTATACTACAGGGGCTGGCTGTATAGTACATGGGGGCTGGCTGGCTGTATAGTACACGGGGGCTGGCTGGCTGTATAGTACACGGGGGCAGGCCGGCTGTATAGTACACGGGGGCTGGCTGGCTGTGTACTACATGGGGGCTGGCTATATAGTACTGGTGGCTGGCTATATAATACAGGTGGCTGGCTGGCTATATACTGGAGGCTGTGACAAATGCATTTCCTACCCTTGGCTTCTACTCAAGGCAATAGGTTTTCCCAGTTTTTGGTGGTACAATTAGGGGTCTCCGCTTACACTTGGATCGTTTTACACTTGATTATATACGGTAATTAAACGTGTCCTATCCAGATGGTTTTAGACCACTTTATCTCTATAGGTTCCAGGTAGTGGGTGGTTGCCTGTATGAGGATCTGTATTGTTCCTGGAATTAATGGACAACCCATGTTAACCATTATATTGCTATGCAGAAAGTCCTGCTTGCAGAATTTTTGTCCCCAATATTATTAGACTCTTTAACCCCTTAGCGCTCTGTGGCAGATACATCCGCCACGGAGCGCAGTGACTTAGCGCTCAGTGGCGGATATATATATACGCCACGGATCTGATGCTGGCTTGGCTCCAGATCAGAGCTGAACCGGCATCGGGAAACATGGGGTGCCGGCCGTAACTAATAGCCGGAACCCCCCACTCCAATCGCGGGTGTGTAACCTGAACCGTTTTCAGGGGGCCGATCGCTGCTATGGAAGTGCTGGGGTCTGATCTGGTCTCCAGCACTGCCTGCAGGCACTGCCAGTAAGATGATGTCTATGACATCATTTTACTGGCACAGTGCCAGCCTATGCAAGGGGGTAGGCTGACACTGATAATACCCTGCAATATATGATTATATATGCATATATGCATTATTATCATGAACAAGCAATCAAATAATTGCTTGTTCATGTCCCATGGTGGAAAAAGTGAAAAAGTAAAAATGTTTATTAATAAAGTAATGAATCAATAAAAATGCCCATAAGCCCCATAACATATAAAGAGACATATACTCACCGGCCACTTTATTAGGTACACCTGTCCAACTGGTCGTTAACAGTTAATTTCTAATCAGCCAATCACATGGTGGCAACTCAGTGCATTTAGGCATGTAGACATGGTCAAGACAATTACCTGCAGTTCAAACTGAGCATCAGTATGGGGAAGAAAGGTGAACGTGGCATGGTTGTTGGTGCCAGAAGGGCTGGTCTGAGTATTTCAGAAACTGCTGATTTACTGGCATTTTCACGCACAACCATCTCTAGGGTTTACAGAGAATGGTCCGAAAAAGAAAAAACATCCATGAGCAGCAGTTATGTGGGGCGGATGCTTGTTGATGCCAGAGGTCAGAGGAGAATGGGCAGACTGGTTCGAGCTGATAGAAAGGCAACAGGACTCAGATCGCCACCCGTTACCACCACCAGTATGTGCAGAAGAGCATATCTGATCTACCGCAAGTACATAGAACTTGAGCGGCTCAGATGGGCTACAGCAGCAGAAGACCACACTCGGGTGCCACTCCTTTCAGCTAAGAACAGGAAACTGAGGCACAATTTGCACAAGCTCATCGAATTGGACAGTAGAAGATTGGAAAAACGTTGCTGGTTGATGAGTCTCGATTTTGCTGCGACATCTCGGATGGTAGGGTCAGATTGCGTCAACAACATGAGAGCATGACATTCTGCCTGTATCAACGGTTCAGGCTGGTGGTGTGTCATTGGTGTGGGAATATTCTTGGCACTCTTTGGGCCCCTTGGTACCATTGAGCATCGTGTTGCAAACCACAGCCTACCTGATTAGTTGCTGACCATGTCCATCCCTTATGACCACATGTACCAACATCTGATGGCTACTTCTCTTCCACCGCAAGGCTACAAATCGCAGATCCAGTTCACATAAAGCTGGTAATCATAGCAGATTGCGTCTTTGATCTACATGACCCTCAATGCAGCTTCACCCTGTCGCTCTACTTCATCCCCCTACATGGCCTCCCACACAGTCCCACAAGATACCAATTATCACACCTACCTATAGGAGTACTCCTTTGTGGCCTCCTGATACTTTCCTCGTGGTGGATCATCGGGGTGAGAAACTCGCACTCTATCTTACCCATTTATGGTTCTCATGTGTGCAGCCGACAAATCTGCAGCAACTGTGTGATGCCATCATGTCAATATGCACCAAAATCTCTGAGGAATGCTTCCAGCACCTGGTTGAATCTATGCCACGAAGAATTGAGGCAGTTCTGAAGGCAAAAGGGGGTCCAACCCGTTACTAGCATGGTGTACCTAATAAAGTGGTCATAAGAAAAACCCCACATATATAGTATCACAGCGTTCGTAACAACCCATAGAATAAAAGTAAATCATGATAGAACCTGTACGATGAACGCCGTTAAAAAATAAAAACTGTTGAAAACCCACCAAAAATTATCATTTTTACCCATTCAATCTTACAAAAAATGCTTACAAAAGTGATCAAAAAACATATGTACTCCAGAATCATACTAGTACAACATGTCCCGCAAAAAACAAGCCATCAACCAGCTCCGTAGCCAAAAAAGTAAAAATGTTGTGCCACTTGGAAGACGGCAATGCAAAAATGAAATAAGAAAATATATTCATGTCTAGTATCACCGTAATCGTATCGACCCATAGAATAAAGATAACAGGATTATTAGGCTATACGGTGAACACGAAAAAAAAACCCCTCAAAAATCCAGTACAGAACTGATGCTTTTCTACTCCTGCCCTCAAAAACGAGTTCCTAAATTTTCAACAGTAGGGGATACCAACCCCAAAATGGCAACACTGGAAAAAGCATCTAATTCTGCAAAAAAAATGCCATCGCATAGCCCCAATAATGAAAAAGCAAAAATTTTATAGCCTACAAAAGGAGGCAATGAGAAAACTAATCCTGGCAGCTGCAGGGCACTACTTCCCTCCTGCGCCTCGCTGTACGCCCATAAATCAAGCAACAGTCACATGTTTGGGGTCTCTGTACTCGGGAGAACAAATTGTATGGTGGGTTTTCTATTTTTATCTTTTGGAAATGTGTAAATTTTAGGGCTAAATGAACATATAACCGGCACAATTTGACCATTCTAAATTTCACCTCCATTTTGATTCAATTACTATGAAGATCTCAAGGGGTTAACGATCTTTCTAAAAGCTGTTTCTGATAGTTTGAGGGGTGCAGATTTGAAAATGGGTTGGTTATATAGAGGGTTTTGATGCTAAATATGTAAAATTTCATTCAAAACAGTATTCATCCCCAAAAGAGTAAATTGTGAAAATACGGAAAATCGCTATTCAATTTGTAAGCCGTGTGACATCAAAATATATTATCCAGACATATCACAAATTATGAAAATGTAAAGTAGACATATGGGAAATGTTATTCAGCATCTTATTTAGGTGGTAAATCTATCTACCTGAAAAAAGTGACATTTTTAAAAAAAATTCATCATTTTTTTTCTTTTTTTGGAAAATAAATGCAAAACTTATCAGCCAACATTTACCACTAAAATGAAGTACAACATGTGGGGGAAAAAAACAATCTCAGAATCGCTTTGATAAGTAACAGTGTTCAAAAGTTATAACCATATAAAGCGACGCAAGTCAGAATTAAAAAAAAATGGGGCTGAGCCTTAAGGGGTTAATAAAGACTGTCACTGTTATGAAGATAGATTAATCTGTTTTGTACTGTAACTAGAAATTTTATTTAATAAGTTGTAGAAATATAATTTGGTACTGAATCTGTTTTTATTAAATAGGGTTTTCCTATCACGGACATTTATGGCATAGGTCTGACCTGCATTTCTTACACATGTGGCTGCCACTTCTGGTTCTTTACCTGTATAGGGAATGGTGTTGGAGATCTTTGGCATTGTGACGTCTGCGCAGTTGTCTCTACTTATTTCTTGGGAAAATGTTGGATAATATTGACACTTATACCCTAATTTGCTTAGAATCCAATGGGGCACTTGTATTATCGCATCTGCGCCAAAAAAATGCCAAGATTTTAATGGGTTTTTTTTGCCGCAGAAGCGGATTTTTTATAATGAGTTTGCTCCAGAAAGAACAGATGTTTCTGACTATCCTGACACCTCCGTCTTTTTTTGGCGCAAGTGGGCGTGGCCTAACGTTTCCACATTATCCTCCACATTTATGTGTATTTTGTCGGCATTTTTAGGGGCAGTTTTTGGCGCACGATAGACCAGGAAAAAATTGGTCAGAGAGCAAAATTAAGGCGCAGTCTATGTAAGATTTTGGCGCACATCTCATTGATGGCATTTGTAAGGCGCTCGACTGATCAGTTCCGTCTACCCATTAATGACTAACAGCCTTGCCCCACTTAAATACATCGGGCTGTGCTTTGCAAAGACTGATCTCCGATGCCAACAGACGTGCTTGCGCCACAACTAGTAAATCCCCCCCCCGCCCCAATGTATCAGATATTTTTTATTAGTAAAGTAGATGATCCTTTGTAGATCTGTTTTAATCTGTTGCATTCCATTTAAAGTAAATTGAAAAAAAAACCTTTTTATTTAGCTGGGTTTGTATTTAAATAATATCAGATTGTTTGACATAAATTAAAAGATCTGTAAATTTTTGTGAAAGTTTTAAATGTTTATTTTGATTATTTTAGGTTTATTTTTTAACTTTCCTTGTCTGAGTAAGGAGTAATTATCAATCCAGTCCTTCCATTGTGACTGCAGTGACTTTAGCTGGGTAACTGTATTGTATTCATGGCAGACAGTGTTCTGTATCACTTAACTCTCATGGAAATCAAGGGCATGTTTGCAATTGAACTGTTAACTTCGGAGGGGCTCTGTAGTGGCTTTGCCTTTTGTCAGCAGAACCTTGGATTTCCAATCATATGTTTGACCTCCTTTTGTGGTTGATAAAAGGCTGCAGGGAGGTAACAGAAGCCGTTTTTGGTGTCTTGAATGAAATGATCCCAGTTAAAGATGTACGAGTAGGGACTGTTTATTTATATCCATCTCCCCTAGAAAGTGCACATTTATTGCGATATTCGATGGCCAATTAAAGGAGTGAAATATCTGAAAAAGTAACAAGTACCTTGATGATTCTGCGGATCAGCTACATTTTTACTTTAATATGCTTGTTTAAGTGTGCACTCAGATACCTAATGCTATTATATAAAGCCACATTTATACACCTGGATAATCTAAACCTCTGCTCTCTGTGCTATTGTATTGTTTCCTTATAAAGAACGGATAGAGTATATAAAAATTCATCTGTTTCCGATTTCATATAGATCAAGAATGGAGAGACCACCTTTACATGTGTTGAGCCTTGCCCCTATACCTGCACTCCAAGTGCCCCAAAAGAGCAAAATATCCTGTTTCTGTTACCAAACAGTAGAATACCTACCATTAGTGGCTTCAGTGCTGCATCATGCCCCTCGTGTTGCACCTTGATTGTATAATGCCCCATTTCACGCCTACTTCCTTTTAAATATAGCAATTATATTTAACAATTACTCGTTGTCTTTAAAGCAAGCCTGTCATCAGGAATGGCATTTTTAGCTATTTTAGCTATTTTTGGCTATTTCACCAGGAATAGACTATGCTATCCTAATTTAAAAATTGCCTAGTCCCGGTAGAGAGGGGCTGGCAGCTGCAGCCTATGTGTGCCTGTGCCCCCTCATGCATTCTTCTACTTCTTTTCCTCACTCCCCCGCCTTCTCAATGCACATAACAGGGAGTGGGGAGGGAGCTGGTTTAGTGTGGAGGATAGAAAACTGACACAGGCAAACAAGTTGCAGCTGCCCCTCCACAGGGTCTCACCATGGCTGGCAAGGAGCCGGGTAATGTGAATTAAACTTGTATAAAGTACCGAAATAATACAGAATGCTGACATTTAAAAAAGGCAATTTTAAAATCGGTATAGCATAAGCTATAGGAACCCGTCACCAGCTAAAAATCACATTCCTGGTGACAAGTTCTCTTTAGGACCACATTGGGGAATGTTAAAGGGAACCTGTTACCAGCTTTAGCCCCTAAAACTGCAAAATGTACCTTCTATGGCCAATTGCATATGCTCTGGTGGTGTCTTTATATTAGCCCAACGTTGTCTGACATCTGGAATATGAACTTATATTCACATTGTCACTAACATTGTCATTAACACCGCACTAGTCAATCCCCTACCCCTCCTCACGTCTGAGAATCCGCCTCATTCTTTCCGTAGCAGAGCCAGGCTATACCTCTCGTTTACAGGAGCCTCCCTGTCCTGCTGCAGTCTCTTACCACTTTTTGTACATGCGCAGTGTGACTGTTATATCTGCTCCGGCCCGGACTGAGAAATGCTCCGCTGTTCTTCCACATTGGGATTGCATTACAAGTCAGTGCAGATGCGATGTGCGGGAATAGTGGCGCACGCGCAGTACCGGACCCGAGATAGGCAGCACACTGTACATGTGCGAGAAGTGGTGCGAGACTCCGGCAGGACAGGGAGGCTCCTGTAAGCGAGAGGCAGAGCCCGACTCTCATAAGGAAAGAATAAAGGGGATTCTCAGCCGTGAGGAGGGCTAGAAGATTGACCACTGAGCCATTAACCCCCCTGACTAGAACGAGGGGGTGAATATAAGTTCAAATTCTAGGCATCAGACAACATTGGGCAAATATAAAGACACCACCATAGCACATGTGATTGGCCATATCAGATACATTTTGTAGTTTATAGGGGCTAAAGCTGGTGACCGGTTCCCTTTAAGTAAAGGAAATACAGTACAGCTGCAGACTAGGTGTCCAATGGAACACAGAAGTATCTTGTTTACATTTTATTTATAGAGTTTTCAATTTCTATCTATGTAAAGGTAAATCTATAACATCACAAAACCATTTAAGATAAAACTTATTTCATCCTGGCACTTCGTAGTTATTTTATAGGAAATATTAGGAATGTTTGTATATGTATAATGTTTGTGTCCCAGCCTTGTTAATATGGTAATCCAGTATCTCATTATCTGTCACTGAGTAAACCCCCTGGAATGAGCTGTGTACACATGAGGATCGCACTTTTACTATTGGACTAATTGCTGATTGCCAGCGTAATAGCAGAACAAGAGACGCTGGTAAATATTGCTGCACCTCGCACTTTATTATTCGTCTCATGAAACAATTAAAAGGCTATAACCTATTAACTAAGCGCCATGACAAATTACCTCGCCCCTCTGCTCCGCTATATAGCCCTGTAATAATTTCACATGGAGCTCGATAGCTTTCTTCAACAATTGACTGCAAACCTTTACTGTAACCTTCATGTTTTACCCATTACTTCTAACGTAATAAATGAGATGTTTTTTAGCCAGATCTCATTGTATGTTACTCCTGAGATGGGAGATCACAAATAGTGCAGTATTGAAAGCCTGTGTAATGAGGTTCTTAATGGAGGTGTAAGGGCTGTTAGTTTGGGGAAAAAAAATGGGTAAAACGATCTAATAGATTTGCATTTATCTCACAAACCGATATGGAATGGCTTTATTTTGTATTTTATGACTACTATGTTATATCTACAGTAACTGTCATGGCTGAGTTTACCTTCAGGCACAGATGGTCTGCCTTCTTACATATGCTTGTATATAGGAATATATTGGATTGCAATTAAATATTCATATTTTAAAGTATTTATATGCTGATTATGTATTCATATAATGATATGATAGAAAGATGGAATGATATAATTATTGTGTTGGTTTATATAATTTAGAGAAGCCTCAGTGTCCTGCTAACCTTTCCCGTGGTGTGTACCAATGGAGAATGTGATGAAGTGCTTGGTACATGCGCGAAACGTGTTGTTCTGGATTTATTTTTATGTGCATGCATCTGTCTTAAGCGTTATGTGATGTTTTGTTAAAGGGAAATCATATTTACAAAGCTGAAGATTATTTCTGTGCCCTTAGTGAAGTCCATTCCTCCAAACTTCTTAAAAGGCTGCTTGTAAATGGATGGGGTAAACAGGACTTTTAGGTAAGATGTCCACAACCACGTGGAAATGACCACGTGACATTTATCTTTATGAATGGACGGTTACACCAATTGTAATATTGTATAAATTGGCTTTTATGTTAAAGAAGGTGTCAGGATCCTTTTTGGCTGAGAGAGTCATAAGCGCCACAGATTTTAAAATATAATTCTGCAAGAGCCGTAAAATGTTTATAAATTATATAGCCAGCCAGCCCCCCTAGTATATATCCAGCCAGCCCCCCCCCCGGTATATAGCCAGCCTGCAGCCCCCCACCCCAGGTATACAGCCACCCTGCAGCCATCCAGGTATACAGCCACCCTGCAGCCATCCAGGTATACAGCCACCCTGCAGCCTTCCAGGTATACAGCCAGCCTGCAGCCCCCCCAGGAACACAGCCAGTCTGCAGCTGCACCCCCCCAGGTAAATAGATAGCCTGAAGCCCCCCAGGTATACATCCGGCCTGCACCCCCCCTAGGTATATAGCCAGCCTGCAGCCCCCCGTATACAGCCAGTCTCCCTTGTATACAGCCAGCATGCCCCAGCATATAGCCAGCCAGCCCCTTCCCACTATATAGCCAGCCAGCCCCTTCCCACTATATAGCCAGCCAGCCCCTTCCCACTATATAGCCAGCCAGCCCCTTCCCACTATATAGCCAGCCAGCCCCTTCCAAGTATACAGCCAGCCAGCTACCCTGTATACAGCCAACCATACCCTCCCCTGTATACAGCCAGCCCATCAGTCCCCGACCCCAGTACATAAAAATATAAAAACAATGTACTCACGTTTCTGATGCTCCCTGCAGCAACATTACTTGATACAGTCCGGCCGGCGGTGAGAGCTCTGTGCGTGCTGGCGGTTCACAGACTATGATGTCAACCACTTGCCAGACCGGCCCCTGACTAGTTGGCCCACCGGGATTTATCCCAGTGGGTCTTATGGCTAGTCTGCCCCTGGATAAGAGAGCTGTCCTGAAGCCAGATGTGGCCATCAAAAGAGCCACATCTGGCTTGCGAGCCATAGATTTCATTTAAAACAGGGGTTGGGAACCTATCATGAGGAATCTACCAGAAGTAATTCTGTAATTTAATAATCCTGGAACCTAAACAAACTTGTTAAAAAATTTTTATTTTAGTAATATGTAAATTAACTGCAGAGGCCCCTGGGACTCGCCCCAGTAGTCTCTGCAACTAACTTTACATATTACTAAAATAAAGTTTTTAACAGGCTAGTTTAGGTTCCAGGATTATTAAATTACAAATTATGACAAAGGTAGGCAGAAGTAATCTACCATCACATCTACTTCTGATAGGAGATTCCTCATTGTAGGTTTCCTTTAACTGACCGATCCCTTAAAAAGTAGAATGCGTCCTAGTCAGAACTGTCACTCTTAGACTATAATTTGTAAAGATCCATAAAAAACTGATGCAAATCGACCATGAAAAATAGAAGAAAATGTCAGTTTTTCACTGGGAATTGTAGAAGTGTAGAAGTCCTGTCAGGATTACTCTGCATTCTACTACTGTGTGTGTAAAACCGGCTGCAAACAGGCCTTGTTTGCGATCGACAAGGCCCTCGGGAGGTAGCGTCCCTTCCCCCTGCCGATGACCATAGAAAGTGGCTGAAGCTGTCCGGAAAAGTTTGGGTGCAGTGACTGACATTATGGTCGTGTGCAAGAGGCCTTAAACTTATGACTTTTAGGCATTGGGAGGACAAATACTTGTCTAAAAGTTTGACATATGAAAGAATTATTGTGAAAATACAAAAATATTTGTCTAATTCTCTCTATTGCTAACAGATTTTTTTTGGGACTCTTGTATTTACTATTCTGTGTTCTGGTACATTCTGTCTTCATAATGAAATGTATTGTACACTGGAAGCAATGCTCTTCTTACATTACATGTTGTTCTACTAAAAAATAGGCCTTTACAGCTAAAGTAAAAAAAGGTGAATGTATGACCTTCAAATCCATGTTGCTTTATTACATTTTCATAGATCAAAATGTTTTTTTCCATTTTTCTTATTAGTTTCCAGTACAGTATTTTAAAAGCCATAACTTTATTTTTCTATTTTTAAAGAGTTAATAAGAGCTTGTAACATCATTGAATAACCCTAGGGAGAGGGGCCTACGCCTGTCACAATTCAATAGCTTTCCCATCTTCCTGTAGACAACTGCGGGCCCCTTCACATGAAGACCAGGCGCTAGACAAGCTGTCTAGATCAATGCCCTGCTGATGGAGGGTCCTCTGTGTGCAGTTGGGTCACTGAAATGAGAGGAGAGATGGAGCAAAGCAGTAGAGCTCCGGACGTTTCGCCGAGTGGCGGCTGCTGCCGAATGGAGGCTGCCTGCTGCCGGACACTTCGCCAAGTGGCGGCTGCCTGCTGCCGGACGCTTCGACGAGTGGCGGCTGCCTGCTGCCGGACGCTTCGCCAAGCGGCATAGATAAGAATCTGTGTATATGAAAACAGCGGTGAAATAGAAAACTTACTGAACGATACAGAAAAACGGTCTTCCCAGATCCCCACTTCTCTAGTTCAGCAGCTTTTTCTTTCTATATTTTCCCTCTCCATAGACTTCTGTGGGCATAATGTAAACTTATTCTTCAATGAGTTCTCATTTTTTTCTTTCTATATGTTCTAATATTCATTTAATCCAAGAAGGTGTAGTTATGGATTCATTCTTAATTATTTGAAACCAGCGACCACATCATTTAGTTCAATTAGCACCGCTGCTATATTCACAGGTACCAAAGGCTGTCAAGTATTTAATATGAAGCATTCGGTATATTTAAAGAGTACAAAGTGAAGTCTCGGCAGAAGATATACTTGCTCCCTTTGGAATATTGAGAATACTCTATTTACGTGTTGGACCCTCCTCTTGTTTTAATCTATGGAAAACACATTTTTTGCTCACAGAAAGGCTTTTGTTTAATTGCAATCAGATCGCTCCAGGGAATTTGTATGTCTTGCGATAATCATCTTAAATGGGGAATTGAAAATGCTGTGATAAGCCTTATTTTTCATCAGTCTCCGAGGGAAAGATTATTACATGTTACTCAATCCCTACTGTGCCTTGTGTATTTATGTAAAATAAATTGATACATATTCAAAGTAGCAAGTATTTAACTTTTGAGCTAGTCTCACATTTACAGGCCGCAATCTTAAGGAAAGTAACATTTGTTACTGTTGAGGGAAGCGAACCTGTCACCAGAAATGTCATTTTTAGCTGGTGATGGGTTCCAATAGCCAATGCTATGCTGATTTTAAAAATGCCTTTGTCAACATTCTAAATATTGCCACTACTTTATAAAAGATTATTTCACATACTTGGCTTCTTTCCAGCAGTGCGTGATGAGTTCCAGGGGAAGGCCAGCAGCAGCCTGTGTGGCTGTGGCTGTCTCCTTAAAGCATTCGTCCTCTCCTTAAACCAAGCACCTCCCTCCACTTCTTGCTCAATGCAAATGACAGAGGTGAGGGGGGAGGGAGCTGGATAAGTGTGGTGGAGAGGAAGAATGCATGAGGAGACTGAGAAACAGCTTATACACATCACATATGCACACATATATAGAGGGAGATTTATCACTGGTTCAACGTCAATTTTCTGGTGCAGTTCAAGTATTTGCAATTAAAATCGGGACTACACCACCTCCACGCCATGAGGGAGTGTAGTGGCCATAGTGGAGGGGTGGGCACTGGGCATTCCCACTCCATGACTGCATTCTTGTGAAAACCTAAGCCAATTTATTATTTTTTTAATGTATCCGGCACGGCAAAGGAGCATGGTCACTATTTTACTCCGGCAAAGGGAGTATAGTATAATGTATATAATGGTGCACATTTCTTTAGTGTGCCAGTTCAGGTGACGGGGCCCCCTGACACTGCGGACCCCATAGCAGCTACTCTGCCTGCTACTCCTGTATTTATGCCCCTGGAAGGCTGTCAATCAGTGTTTTGGCAGGGTAAGTAGGACTTTCATGCCTCTCCTAAGAACCTTTTAGGTATCCTTCTTTGCATAGCAATAAAGTATCAGAGAGCTCAACTTCCCTCATATGCTTTTATTAGCTAACATTGTACAAAAGCCGTTACTAACCCTCTCCATACAAGATTGTCACCCCACACACACCATCATTGGGTGTGGAGATCTGTTATTATGACATTCGGGAGTCATAGAACCTATGCCGGGGTCAAATTCAGTTGCAGCAAAAAGCCCATAAAAAGTTGTATTGCAGCTAATTATATAAGTGATCAGACATCCTAGGGTTCAATTACCCTAGATGAACTAAAAAACACTTAAAAGATGTTTTTGAGTTTAAAAAAAATATATAAAAAAGCTCTAAAAGTTCAAATCTCACACTTCTCCTGGAACAGAAATATAAATAAATGATGGTGCACATTCTCCATTCTTTAGTGTGGTTGGGCCCCCTGACACTGCAGGACCCATAGCAGCTGCTATGCCTGCCCCCTTGTAGTTACACCCCTGATCCTGAGACATTGACAGCACAGTTATCAGGGTTTTTTTTTATCAACCATAAAAACTTAAAGTAGCCTATTTCTGAAAACCACAAAATTGTTCAAACTATTTCTGAGCACAGGAAGAATTTTCCAGACTGGATTTTTGACAAACATTTCCTACCCTTCCAATTTTCTTTTTTTTTCTTGCCGATGAATATTTTTAAACATTTCATTATGTTGATTTTAATCAGAGTGTAAAATGTTTAATATTTGATCAGACAAATTCTTGACACAGTTTCAGATCAACTGCGCTTCCGTTCTGCTCAGACTCTTTCCCCCATTTAATCATAAGTAGGCTAATAGTGGGACAGATGAAGAGAGATTATTTTTTAATGTCTTCCATACTTTGTAAAAAGATGAATTCCATATGAAGACTAGCTTAAAGATTTTATGTTAAAGAAAAATGTTACAATTTTAGAAATAATTGTACCTTAAAAATGTAATTTGGTTAAAATAGATTTTGTCTTTATTTAAAATAAGAGGTTTAAGAATATGAGAAATCTGCAGCTATCAATTAGGCTACATTCAAACTGTGTTTCCACCATCTGTTGTGAGGATAGGCCGGGTTGATTCCTGAAGTGATGTTACAATGGAGGGCAGAGGGATGTCCCTCTTTATGCACGTCTTCAGGATATTTCCCCTTATACAGACAGTTACATCACTGGGAACCTCCCTCTTGCTGAGTTACGTATATGCTCAGTGGGACCGGATGCAGTACTTTGTATCCGTCCCCATTGGCACCAATGGCCTCCACTGAACATAATGTAACCCGGCAGGAGAGAGAAGGATTGAAAGACCCGGTCTTCTGTTTTCCAAAGTATGCAATGTATACCCGACAGATGGCAGCAAAAAGGATGCAGGTCTGCCAGTATACAGTATGGATATTATCAGCGATTTAGCTGGTAGCTTTCCTGGCACATACGTAGAACATATGAAGGATATGAGGTGTTAATGTAGCTTTTTTTTTTTTTAGGAAGGTCAATGTCATATGGGAAATCATAGTAAATGTGTAGGTTTAATTTCTTTTAAAGTGGTTTCTGCTGTTGGAAAAAGAAAACCCTTCATGGGGGCAACAAGTATTTGATAGTTGAAAAAAAAAATTCATTGTACACTGTGCATTATACAACTCGGCAATCCCTGGCTTTAGCAGCTATGACTAAGACTAGGGATGGTCCTTAAATGAACAAAATATTTAGACCCCTACTCACAATTACTCCAGCTAGTTTAGATTCTGGTGGTCCACTGTGAAAGATGGTCTCTTTATCAACCCTTTTTTATTCTAGCTCTAACATAAATCAGTTGCTCCCGATGTCAGGACTGAAAACAGTTCAGGCTGTTGCTAAACTGTTTTGCCGAACAACTAAAATAGCACATTAAAGCCCCTTTGCACTAGACAGGGCTTTGATTGGCCAGTGGTGTCTCACAGCCATAACTAGTAGCAAGGGGTGTTAATTTGCTGTAGCGGCTGAACACTTGTGCCCGAACCCTTATGGGAAGTTAGGGTACACTCATCTCTATGCTGGGGGGCTCATGTCTTTAGAGAGACAGCATGACGCCCGGAGAAGACTTTTCCATCCTCACAGCCAGAAATTTAACTTTTTAACTTTTATTCTAATTTTAATTGACTTCTAATGACTGTCATGTAACATGAAATTGACTTGGTAGCAGAAATCGTAAGGTGTAAATATTTCAACATTACTAACCGTGAAAGAAAGGCAAAAAAGTTTAAATAAAAGAACAAACAGAAAATGATTACTTTCCCCTTTGTGTAAACATCTACACTTTTTTCCCATTCCTGAGCTCTGCCAATCTTCTGAAGGTGTTATATTCTCCAGTATAAATTCACACTTGCAAAAGTCATGAAGAAAATCACAAATGTTGAATTTTACTAGGCAAATGTGAGATCGGCTTCGCACCGCTTAGTTTGATTCTTGCCACCAGCATCCTCTACGGTAATATGAGAGAAGCATCCGCAGTTTATTTCCCTAATATGTCTCAAGTATCTAAAACTTTCTTACAGCATTCCTCTGATGTTTTCACCCGGCCATTGTTTATCGACCTCTTCTGCTTCTTTCTTGTGAAGGTCGTGGTATATGGGTGATTGCTGAAAAATTGCTGGTGTTGACAATGCAGGTGCCGTGTAGTCACCTCTCCACATGTGACAAACCCATAAACCTTGGTGAGTGTCGCTTCTGTTTATGGGTCATCGCACATCTCTGGTCTTTTGGAAAATCTATAAATTGCACTTGACTATTCATTACTATTTGTACGGGTCATGCTGTTCTTATGCAAAGTCACATAATGCAAAGTTTCATATTACACCTTTTAAATTCATTGATGACCCCAAGGCTTGTTTCTCCAACACGGTATTATCAGTAAGTGCTTGTTTAACCTGAAGGCTTTTAAAGATTCATATTCATATGTTACCTTTATTTATTTCTCAACTTGAAAATATTTTACTTTTCTGACAAGGGTATAGATGGGCCAGGGGTCCACTGAGACCCTCAAAAAAAGAAATAACCAGATGCAACATACAGCTATTTCTGTATATCTGCCTATTTTAAAAGAGGGTTTTCAAGGATTGTTTTTGATATAGGTTCATAGGGTCAGATTGTAGGGATGATTAGGCAAGGAGGAGGAGCTGCAATACTAGACACGGCTTCCGATCCCGAATAACGCTTTAAGCTCTATGAAGAATCCTCCTCGTCATTACAAAGTATATGTGAATACATATACTATATATGTGAACACATTATATGGAAATTGTGCATACATGCTAGTTTAAAAGAAATCAACCATTTAAAAAGTATTTTTAAAAACCTATATATACTCAACCCTGCTCCTCTTGATGTTGATCCCGGCACTGTCTGTTGCCAAGATTGACACGGTAGGATTAACATAACGATCACCCCAGAGCGCTGGGCATCCTGCGTGTCAAGCACTGGGATCAACACCAGTAGGAACTGGGCTGAGTATTTGTATTTTTTTCTTTAATGTTTTTTAACTGCTTGATTTCCTTTAACTATGTTACCTTCTGTCTGAGAAGATAAACTATGTGGTTCTGACAATAAAATAGGCAATAGTTAATTTTCCCGAGCAGTTAATGTCATATTATAGACATCTAATATCCACAATACTTACAAATCAATAAGACGCAATCCGTATGTAAAAAGCAGTTCAATATTGCAGAAACTGTAACGCTTTGCAGTAAGTGGACTGTGAATACAGACGTAATATCAAGATTACAATGTTTGTATTTTGATTATAGAATAAAGCTAAATGTGACCTAGATATTTCTATCGGCTTATCCTCTTCCATTAAAGGCTTACTATTTTGCTACACAAGGTCTCTCTCAAGCCATCTTCTGAATAAACGCACAGATCTCATCATTCACTTTTTCTGTTTATAGGCAATTTACCCTATTTTTCCAACCTGATATATATTTCCTTGTATTACCAGGTTACTGATGTATGAGTGGGAGGAACGTGAATAAAAAAAATTATGTATGTCATATATAGCACTACATCTGTTCATGTACTGCCGATTCTTCAAGCGTGTATATATATATATATGCATGACTTCAACGCCACCAACTTCACAGGCCTGTTTTCCTGGTCATTCCTTTAGCAGTTCTAACGTGAGTTTGGGAATTGTTTCCCATTGCCTTTTCTCTCTAATCTCTAGCCGAAGAGCTTCATTACTGAGCATGTACATAAAGTGCCGCTCACATTCATCTCAACTAAAAGCATGAAAGAGGGGTGCACAACCAGCAGCTAACATGCCACATGTGGCCTGTCAAGCCCCGTTGTTGCTTGCACCCTGCCGACAGTTGGAGACCAATGAGTACTTCCATAACTAATAGAAGAGTTCATTGGTGCAGGAGGCTGGGTAGCAGTGAGTGCAGTTGAGAAGTCCTCACTTCTCCCAAGTCATTTACTTTTGCTCTACTCTGTGTTCTGACTCCTGAAACTGGTTGTATGTGTTGTTTGGTTTGTGGAGTGCTATTTATTGTTGTACTGTTGTATTTATAATTTTTGGTGTGTTTTTTTGTGCATTACTATAGTTCTTGGTGAATCTCGGATGTTGGTTACAGTTGTGGCCCTTAAAATTGAGCAGCATGACAATAAAAGTTCTTTACACCTAGTCTCAATCCTTTGATCAGATATAGAACAGACATTTAAAAGTAGTTGTGGATTGGGTGAACACATGAGCACTGTAGCCAATCACTGTCTGCGGTGGTAACATGTGTGGGCACATTGGGTAAACATCACTAAGAAAAGCACCAGGTGATAAGTTCCAAATGTGCACGTAATACGCAAAGGTACCATATAGGAGCATTCACTCAATATAGGTGTGGTGTGGATAACACGCCACATAAACTGTGTAGAAAAACGTATTGTTCATTTGTATTTTTTTAACAGGTGAAGCACATTTGGTTTTGTTTCAACCCCAGAACTGACCTAGCATCTCATATGAGAAACTCCATCAAAAACTCAGATTCTTCAAAATTACTTGAAATGCAGTTCTCTAAACCAAGTGACCTCTATCACTTTTTAAAAATAATTTCATTAGTAATGATGAGTCGATGACTTTAACTCTGACCAATGACGTCCACAATTGGTGCTGATTGGCGTTTAAAGTATTACCGCCAGGAAAGGAGGATGGCGGTTATGAGCCAAACTTTGGGATTTGGGGCTGCTCAAAACTAGTCATTAGGAATCATTTTTAATATGGAACCAGTGGTATTCTTTAGAATATGTCTAGGGGGGTACTTGACCCCCACAGCTGCTCAACTGTTAATAGACTTATAGGGGACGTTACAGTTGATGATCTGGTGATACTTTTAAATAGAATAAAAATTGTTGCCGGTGTGAGATTAGGAGTAATTATACTATATTCCCACATTTTGATGTCTGTTCTGAAAAGTCAATAATCCTCATTTATACGTCTTCAACTACATAATACATGAGATCATCAACAATCTACTTAGCCGGTAGAACCCAGCGCTTCTGAAAAAGTTATCAATACAAACTCGGTTACAATATATCTAGTGTTTCTATGGTGACGTCTGCTCTGCGGTCCTTGTTAATTTTAAACTCCAATTCCTGTCCTTAAATGGCTGTTTATGAAATACGAATTTGGAACATGTTGTTTTGGCACATAACCTTGTTTGGGTTTTCTTCTACGGTTCTACTTTACAGTAGGAGGACAAGTTTTGATTCTTTTGCAGGCTTCATTTTACATTTCAAAGCTTGTTTTTGGAGTTCTTCTTTATGAGAATATATTCTTAAAGAAGAATATGCCCTTTAGGGTTCACATACAAGTCAATTTAAAATTCGGCTGTTCATGGAAAATTTTATGCCGTTGATAGATTTTTTTTTTTTTGACCAAAATTAAGAGATTCAAAAGAAAACCTTTGTTTACTGCTGGAATTCACACATTTCTAAGGATTATTAAAGCCAGATAGTGTCATTTGGAAACAATTTACATTGCATTGTTTTCTGTAAGTTTTATCTGGTCTCCCCCCCCCCCCCCCCCACTTTGTAATTGCAGCGAAAATTGTAAAAAAAAGAATGAATACTGGGTCAACTGTGTATAAGTATACTATTAAGATTTAATTTTACACATTTAAAACCCGAATGATTTTTTCTTAGCGATGTTTTAGCATATTTATCATATTTCTATTAGATAGGATTCCTTCCTTTTGAGAGACTGATCATTCGGTTGGTCTTCTCCCTCCTAATAAGACTATATATGAAATGGAGTTGTCAGTCTCAAAGCCAGCGTGCCCCCTTGCTACACAGAATTGGACGGTGGGTGAAAATGGTCACATTATGGCTATGGATCATGGCAAAAATGCACTAAAATGATATCGGTAAAAGGACCTTGATGGCATCCCATCATATTACACTTAGAATTGATAGTATCTATTTGTTATAGGGGGTAAAGAACCTTTGATGATGTCATCGCAAGCAGGTCCTTGTATGACAGTTAAGACAACCATAATATGTTCCCACTTAGTGTTTCATTTATGTTACTTTTTTCTTCTTCTTTTTGGTCTGTATTTGCATTTTTTTTTTTTTTGCATTGGCAGATTTGCTCAATTTCCACCCACCCAGATAAGTTTGCTGTCGCCAAGTTTTCCAGGGTTGCACTGGATTAAGATGTGGAATCCAGAGTTGCAAAATTTGGTGCAATTGCAACAAAAAACTTCAATTCCCATGCTGGCATAGCAAAAAGTTTGCAAGCGGCTTCATTAGTATTTCACATACCAACCTGGTCTCGATGTGCTAAAATAGCCTTACTTTCAATGCATCTGTGATTGTAGATTAAAAAGTCACTCCTCTGTATCTCTATAGGGACAAAGGAGGAGAAGCAATCTGGTTGCTCACATTGATCTTTGCCCATCTTACAGAGTGTGCGTCAGAGCACTTGCGTTTTTAAATGTTACAATGCTTTGGGCTACTCTGGAAGCGTTTTTTTCATTGCTGTATGTGAAAGCAGCTGTGAAAATGTGTACACAGCTACTTACACTACAGCAATGAAGAAAAACACTTCCATAGTAGCAATACGCATAGTAAACTTTAAAAATGCATGCATTTTGACGCATCCAAAACGTCACGTGTGAAGGCACCCTCAATCTTTATTAGGGTTGAGCAAATCTGAACCACAGTCTTTTTGTACCAACCCCAAACTTAGTTTTAAGTCTGTATTTGGCAAAGTTGCCTATGGTATTTAAATGGCCATGCACAGGGCATGGCCATATGCGGATGTCATCGACTGCAATAACTTTCCCCAAAATTCCAGCACCAGTCGCCGCTGTTGCTGGTGGGGGTTCTGGTCTGGGTTTGGTACGTGAACAAGAACAAATTTTTTAAGTTTGGGTCCCCTAATTACTAATCTTCATTTGTCGCTATGGAACTTTAACCCTGATTGGTTAGTTTAAATCTGTATTGGAATGAATGAGGAACACCTTTTCATATCGGACAAATACTTTCACATTGGTCTGCGTCTGCTGTAAGGGGGTTATCAAATGTTTGCTGAATTTTATGGAAGAGAGCTTATGCTGAGTGTCTTCAAACAAAAAAAATTCAAATCCAAAATGTATAATTTAATCAAAGATTAGGCAATCCTGGATCAATCTTGGATCAATCCACCTGATTATACAGTATACTGATGTCAAGAGCTCCTTCTACAAGAAAGAATATACAATCTTATTAGGATGCATGTGCGAACAGAAAAACAGAGTTCTTATAATTTGCTTTTCACCGCTGAGAAACAAAGTGATGCTCATTTAACTAAGAACTGCAAGATAATTGTCAAAGATTGTTAAATGTGCAGCTTTTATACAACTCCTAAAAAATCCTGATCACGAAAGAGCTTTTTGCACACCCTCAAGAGAACTTCAATTACTGGAGTTTTGCTTCTACCTGGCATCTTGTCTTCATTTACATATGTTTTCCAAAAGTTCTAACGTAATAGGTTGTAATAGCAAAGGTAGATGCTCAGTCGCGGCAGTATCATTGAGTTTAAGGATCATTATTGGATATAGGTGAAGATGGGTTTAGCTTAAAATTAGCATTTTCATCATTAACCAAATTTAATTACAAATCCTTCTGTTAGCACATTTTAACAGCAGAACAGAAAGATTAAGGCTTCATACACTCTAGTTTTCAGCTTGCTTTCCACAGGGTACTGTGGGTAAATTATTTGAGGAACACCTGAAAGCTTGGCCATCTGTGCTGGTGTAGCGCACAATAAAACCGTTCTGATGATGGAAGTCTACCACTGGAAATGTGCTCCTATTTACCTGAGTCATTACCAAAATGGTTTTCATTTTAAAGTATCTGACTCCATCAATCGTTTTTCACACTGTTTATGGGAACGGAATGTATGATAGAAATATAATCAGGAGATGGATTATTGTATCATGTAAAGGTTTGTATCAAAATTGACATAGAAGTCTTATTTCTCCTGTTTCATGTTCATCCTTTCTAATCCTGTTTACACCAAGTTGTTCAAAATCGGAAGCAGATCCTCCTTGTTCGTTTTGGATCTTTATGATTCATTTCAAGTAGAATCGTAGCCCAGGACATATAGGGATGAACCTGACCTTTGCCTGACACTGGCGCCATGCCACTTCATGCCACATGGCGTGGAGGTGGCAGAATTTTAAAATCGCAATTATATGTGATTTTATGTGCAAGAAATTGCTATTATTTTAGTGGTTCTATGCCAGAAAAGTGGCGCAGAAGAACTGAAAAATGTCTCCCATAATGTTTTTTGAAAGATCCACTCAACATTAAGTTAATTTACAAACCTATCTTTAAAGTGAACATATCAGCGGAAATGTCATTTTAGCTGGTATCTTTGCCAGCATTCTGAATAATTTTAGTAGTTTGTATAAGTTTAATTCACAGCTGCCCCTCCTTGGGTCTCACCAGATGCTGTGTCAGGACTTGAACCTGCGGACTCCGCTGTCCCAGGCTACAGCTCTACCAACTTAGCTATGTAACTCTCTGGACAGTTCCACTGCTGATCCTTGGCCTAGTTTTTGACTTTCCAGTTCCTAGTTCCTGTTTCCCTTGCCTTTCTCCACCCCTTTCTAGATTGGACTTCCTATTTAAAGCCAACCTTGCCTATGCATCCTTGCAAGATTATTGTGCTTCCAGCCTGTAGTCTAGCTTGTCTCCTTCTCTCCTGCGATTGACTCCTCTATTGTGCAACGACCATCGGCTTCCTCCTGACTACGATACCTGCCTGCTCCCTCAATACTGACGCTGATCTTCTGTGTTACGACCTCCGTATACCTGCCTAGTCCTCTGTACTGCTAAGCCTCTCCTGTGTCCCGACCTCTGGCTTTACTGACTACGATTCCTGCCTGCAATAACTCAAGTAAGTTGCAACACTTAGACTCCAAAACCAGACCCAGATCGTTACATGCTGGTGGCAGGGAGCCAGGTAATGTAAACTTGTATAAACTACTGAAATGATTCAGAAAGCTGACAGGCATTTTACAAGAAGTGTAGCATAGGTCATTGGAATCTGTCACTGGCTAAAAAAGACATTCCTGGTGACAGGTTAGCTTTAAAGGTAAAACACTATTTAAAAAAATTGCATAATAAAGGCACAATTACTCATAGATTCAGGCACTATGACAATGGTAATCTTATTTCTGTTATATGTTGCCATCTTCCTTCTAACATCAACTTTTAAAATTATGCTAATGAGCCTGAAGGGCTATGGGTGCTACCAGAGCCCCTACATGCCCTCATGCCCTACATGCTTCAAAGGCTGTTTCATTATGTCACAACTTGTTCCCTTAGCACTTCACACCTCCCTCTGCCTGAAGTAATCTGCTGCACTGAGAGGCTCTGTTAACAACCCCAGGGCCTGGCTCATTAGCATCATTTTTAAAGGTGATTTTTAGAAGGAAGTAGGTCATGGACAACAAATATAAGAAGATTACCCCAGTTGCACTGAAGACTGGGTTAATTTGGAGATGCAGAAAATTCTCTTTTAAATAATAATAATAGTTAAGGGGAGATCAATTGAAAAGTAATTGAGAAAATTGTATTTAAAGGGTTTTTCACATGAAAGAAAATTCTAAAATTGCAATCTCCTAGTGATGTTAACACAATAAAGATAATCTGTAACCCTTTACTTCACGATTTTACTGTTGTATTGCTGTTTTAGCTCCTATCACTTCCTATGTTGGCCAGTGCAAAATCTCAGGGTGTGGGCGGGGACTCTCTGAGCAGACACATTATGCTCCATCTAGTTCTGTGAACTGGCTTCTGAACATTGTAGAAAAAAGTAAAGAAAGCAAAAGAGAGAGATGAGACGGATCAGAGATGACGAGATCCATTAGATGCCTATTATAAACTCAGCTCTGCCACATCTCCGTGATTCCGCAACAACTTAGCTGTTTGTAGCTTGTTGCTTGTTCTCCTCATGCTGATGGTCTGTGTCTCAGTTTGCATCAGTGAGAGTGCTCTGTCCTGGGCGGGGCTACAGTGCAGGGACAAGGAGGAATCTCTGTAAAGCCTCAGGCAAGATTTTTGCCGACCCTAAAGTCAGAAGTTACAGGGTCGGATCTAGGGGCAAAAGAAATTGTGTACACCAGGACTGATAGAGACAGGTTGGAATTATTTCTGTTAAATGCTGGATTTTCGATCACGTGGTATTGTAATTATTCCACAGTAGTGCCGTATGGCTGTGCACATGCACCTCTTGCATCTAATCACAGAGGGGATTTATTTCTCTTTTTCACTACCTCCACATCAAATGGCCTTGGAGTGGACCATGCTGCAAAGTGGGCACACCACCTGTAGCCTGTGCTCATTCCTGGCACAGGTTATAGTGCAAATCTACACCATGGAGGGTCTACTGCAGAGTCGCCCAGCTGCACATTCGTCAGAATCTTTTGATATATCTGGCTGAATGAAAGGGAGGGAAGGCAACATTGAGTGGCAATGCACAATCCACTAACTCTTGCTAAGTCTTCTCCATAGAGTTAGTTCTTGGTGTCCATGGGTCTGCACTGCTAGTGCCAAGTTAAAGCCAGGGCTAGAGTTTTAAAGGACATCTACCACCATTTTAGCAGTGGTAGACTGTCCCATATGCCACACTTGTTACCTTATGCTCACGATGGAGGCTCTTTGTGCCTCCTCCAGGGGCCTCCGTGGTATGGAGCAAATAAACTTTTATATCCTATTCAAATGAGCTGGAGGCACTCACAGTCTTGTCTGACGAGCGCATCCTGGCTCCTCCAAAGGCTAATTTATGCACACCCTCCACCTCATTCTTATGCACCGCTACCACCACGGTCAGGCAGCTGTTGACATCATCCACCACTCTTCTGTTGCAAGATCTTCTGTCTTGCACAGCTCGCAGGTATCCTGTGTGGCTGCAAAAGAAATCAAGAATGCTGGATGACGTCACCGGTTGCCTGACCACGCGGGTATCATAGTATCATAGTGTATAAGGCTGGAAGGAGACGCAAGTCCATCAAGTCCAACCTTTAAGAATTAAATAAATGTTTTATCCCCATAACCCGTGATATTTCTTCTCTCCAGAAAGTCATCCAGGCCTCTCTTGAACATGTACATAGAGTCCGCCATAACAACCTCCTGCGGCAGAGAGTTCCATAGTCTCACTGCTCTTACAGTAAAGAACCTTTGTCTATGGGTAGCTGGGAGCGGTGCATACGAATGAGGTGGTGGTGGGGGGCGTGCATAAATTAGACTTCAGAGGAGACAGAAGGTGTTTGTCAGACCAGACCCTGAGCACCTCCAGCTCATTTGAATAGATATAAACGTTTTCTCCATTCCACGGGGGCCCTGGAGGAAGTCCAAAGAGGTGGTAGATGTCCTTTAAGGAGGAAAAAAGGAGTATATGCTAGGGTGGGGGGTATTAGGACCTTCATTAGAGACCATTAAAAAACTATAGGATATGCCAACAAAACTTTGCAGATAAAGAGGATTTATCAGAGCTTGGAAATAATACTCATACACGTTGCTGCACATTTCATTTTATGGCAAAATAACTGAAGATCCTAAATCTTTTATGTCTTTTAGTAATACAGGCAGTCCCTGGGTTACATACAAGATTTGTAGGTTCTGTAGGTTTGTTCTTAAGTTGAGTTTGTATGTAAGTTGAAACTGTATACTTTATTATTTCAACCCCAGTCAAACTTTTTTTGGCCTCTGTGACAATTGGATTTTAAAAATGTTGGGTTGTCATAAGAACCAGGATAAACAATAAATCTTAATTACAGACACATTTGATAACTGTTACAGCTGTTTATTGTAGCCTAAGACTAAAGTACAGCAAATTACCAAAATTCAGAGGTCCGTTTGTAACTAGGGGTCGTATGTAAGTCGGGTGTTCTTAAGTAGGGGACCGCCTGTACATCTCTAACCAGTCATTTTGCTAAAATCTCTGATGCTACTTGTTTTCAATAAATTTTTCAATGACCTTTGCTCTTTCCCTATTTCTAAGCCTTTGTATAGTGAGAACTATTCATCTTTGTGATGTGGAGTAGTAGGTCCATAGTTATGATTTTTCTCCTCCGTGATGCTGGTGTGTTTTTGCCTCTTGACATCTGCCTTATATTTTCTCCTACCAGTGAGATTACGGCTCATATTAATCTGCTTGTTATACATTAATCATATTTACTACACTTTCGCTCACAGGATAATTCTTGCTTGTAGCTCGCTGTCCATTTCAGTTTATAAAACCACATGTTTTGATTGAAGATCCAATGATGAAACCTCCTAAATGGCTGTTAATAGCAGCAAGACTGAAAATGATGGCTTCTGTCATTGTGTATTATGAAGACTATGAATTTTACCTTACAAGTGAAGCTATTGTCTGATAAACACACTTCCAAATAAAATCAAATTTGCTTGACTGTTATCACCGTAATGGCTCTTTAACATTACATAGAAGTACAATAAGCAGGCCCGAATTTCCACGTAATCTCTTGAAAGCATTCGACATGGCTATAACCTCTGAGCTGAAATATTACGGACTCCGTACCCATCAACAAATTGTATTATTTTAAGTCTTCTCCAAATAGTACAAGAGACGCTTAGTAGAAATGTATTTAAATGCTAAGAGGCTAAAAAATAATATCCGAAAAAGGAATTTGATAAGAACAATATATGCCATTTTATTCTCAGCTATATAAAAAGGCTGGTGCCTAAAGGTTGTCAAGATGATAACCTAGATAAAGATATTCAAGAAACCACTTCATACTAAGCCCCACATTAATGTTAAAGGTACTCTGTCATCAACTTTTACAGATCCCTCAGGTAGGGTATTTATCATAATTTTAAGCATAATATCTTTTGGTTAAAGCTTGTTTTTCCACCATAGGAAAAAGTTACCTCCAATGTCATATGAGAAGAGTCACCTTTTGAGGTTGCTAGATTAGTGTCCCTTTAGTCGCCCATGTCTTTAGCTCCTAGAACCATGCTGACATCCTAGCATTGTACTAAAGATCTTTGGAATTTTCTCAGGTTTGTGTTTTCGTGTGCTAAAAAATAAAGGAAGATACAGGCAATTAAAGACATCGGGGCACATTTACTTCCCGTCCCGTTGCGTCCCCTGATCTGGAATGTCTGGCGGAGATTTGGATAAAAAATAGTTTTATTTAAAAAAAAAAAATGTTTTTATTTATTTACTACGTTTGGATGTTTGAAAAATAAGGGGTCTGATTTCTCATGCAATAATACTACACAACTGTTGTGCAGTATAATTGGCAGCCTTGAAGAGGCTGTGAGCTGTCATGGAAATGAATCGGCAACCCCTGATAATGTTGTGGGGGTGGGTGGGGCGGGGTGATGATTGGCAGCAATATGGTCGCTATCATCAGAATCTGCTGTTTATGTGAAATCATCAGCTTTGACCATAGAAACTAATCAGTTTACTGCCATAACTATTGCCAGCACTGATCCTGCCAGTAAGCCACCGGTGTCTGCTGTATATTACAGCAGTTCATAGTATCATACTTTATACAGTGAAAAAAGACATGTTCATCAAGTTCAACCAAGGGAGGGAAGGGATTGAATGAGGAAGGGAAAAAGGCATTTAGACCCTTTTTGAAGCTCCATGCTGAGACAGGCTATTTCACAGATTGGCAGTTCTCATAGTAAAAAATCCCTGTTGCCTATGGTGATTAAACCTTGTTTTCCCCAGACAGACACTGTGCCCCCTTGTCTTGTCAGTTACCTATCTGTATGGGGAGGGCTTAGCCTGTAAACCTTCTTTGTACAGTTTTAAGGTCTTCGTGTACTATGAGAAGTCCTTAAGAGGTAAAATGCCTAATTATGCACCAAATTTATAATCCAGCATTTTCCAGTATATGAAATGAATATTCATTGCACAATCTGGCTCCCCTCTCAGTATTTTACTGTGCTGCCATTTATACATTGTACAGTGTATTGTGCCTCTTCATACAATATAGAAAACAGAAATGGCTTCTAGAAGTGATAAAATATGTTAATTTGCACAGTCATTGTTGACACTTTTTAGTTTCTGAGAAGTAACAAAAAGAGTAAAGGTTAAGGACAGTCTGAAGCGCTTCTGTGAAGTTGCAAATATTGAGTTATTTTAAGAAATCTAGGAAATGTTCTCCAAGCAGAATTGGCGTCCACACCAAGTTGTTACCAGGTACACTTCCACACTAATGGAATTGCTTTATATTGTGCGTCTGAAATGGCCAGTAATTCAAGTCTGGTACTTACATAGCCTCCAGAAATAAAGTGCTTAAGCGGCATGCTTAATACCAATTGACATCACACCTATTTCCCTTCTGCTCCTTACCTTCTACAGCCACAAAGCTCTTAGCAGATCAGCCTTCGGAGGATGAAACAAAGCAGCTTAAACTGATAGAAATCTTTGATGTTTAAGGTGTTTTCTAGTGTAATAATATTGATGACCCATCCACATGATAGACCATCAATATCAGATCAATGGTGTCCTAAGATTTAGGACCCCTAATGATAAGTTGAATCTGCTCCAGCAGCATCAGGAACAACACAAGTAATGTGGCCAGATACAATCTCTCCATTCTGTCTAGTGGGTCAGCCCATTTCTGTTCCCATGGAAGTAAATGGGAACTGGAGTAAGACCAACATGAAAAACTACATCACTACATGGAAAATTGAACTGTTGCCCATCTATATTCCTTGCGTTGATTCTCGCTCTGTAGCCCTCACTGATCTGATAGATCTAAGGGACCCTATTAACTAACCAAAGTGAAATAGAGCTCATTTGGCCAATATCCTCCCACCAGCTTTCCTTTGATATAATCTGGGTCTTTAATGGGATTATATTGGGCCAGAAGCCAGCCAGAAGTAGCGTAGATATTAGACAGAGAACACAGAAATGTTCTATAGTTATTCCAACCCTCTAATGAATAAACTTGGAACTTGTCAAGACTGTAATTGAGTTTGTTCTGGTCCATATTGTCTACAAAAAGTTCCTGTTGGGCGTCTTGTGTAAAATCTTTAGGCTAAACTGTATGTAACTAGCAGCAAGTAAGAATAACATTTATTAAATGGCCTGTAAACTTTTAGCATATGACAAGGCAATCTCACCACTTTATAATTGTGAGGATCATTGTGATTGATCCTGGTATATGGGGTTGTGAATCTTTATTTTGAAGATGAACAGTAGAGTTGCTCCAATTATCTGTTGTGTAGGAAACTTCAGGAAGCTCCATTCACATGTCAAGTTTCACCAGAGTGCCTGGCACGTTTGGGTGCTAAAAATGAAATACAAAATATGTATAGAAGACACAATACTAAAGAAATATAGTGTTCCTTTCAAACAATGAATCAATGAGGCCACAGGGATCATATTCTCAGCTTTGAGTTGGCTATCAATAATTGATGTGTCCATGGGAACCACATGATAAGGTACTAGACCCTTCATAAACAGTGGAGTCAGAAGTAGTTGTCTCTAGTGGCTTAAACTATAACTACAGCCTTGACTCCTGTTGAAGTTGATAGGCGCTGCAGTTACAGATAGACCATCAAGATTAATTCCTTTAATGATATACCATAATATAATTTGCCATTTGTACATATATAAATACTGGCTTATAAATTTGTTCTTTCTTAACTTCCGTCTTGGCAAAAATGTTAAAGTTATTTTCATTGCAAACATCATGTAGCAGGCACAATAAATGTTATTCATTTGCCCACAAGGTTTATAGACCGATATTAATAAAATTTTTTAGCATTAAATATAATTTTTCTGAAAAATTTTCTCCGAATTAAGTTGGCAATTTCCATGATGGATTGTGTCCAATAATTCTGTTGTTAATATTGATAACATGTTACTACTGAAACATATATTAGATTTCATTTCACATTCTATACGGTTTTGATTTTTCACACGTTAAACTGTTCTTTTCGTAGTATCCTAGGAAGTGGGGAGAAGAGGCTGCTGTTAGGAGACCAATCACATCCTATTTCTGGAAATGCAACTTGGTTGAAAATGTTAAGTGCTAGAAAGGCCTTTGGATAGCCGGTGATGGAGCTTAGTGGATTGCAAGTAACAGCATGGAATCGCTTTAGTAGGTGGATGCTAAAGTGGGAGACACAATGGTGATTGCTATGGTGATTGCTATGGCTTCTGTTTGCAGTCTGCGTTTGGGGACCCCAACCTGTAATGTTTTGCCACTGACCCGAATATTGTGGTTCAGGTCTGCTCATCACTACTATCTACTGTGCATTCATGCAACTTGTTGAGCGCAAATAGAGATTTATTTGTAAACAGTTTCCCAGGATACATAAACTGAGCACATGTTAAAATGATATCTGAATTAAAAATAGTTGTTTGTTTTTTTTTTAAACCAAACTTTACCTAAAAACTGAAATTAAAAAAGATGAAGTTCTGCTTCTTAATTTTGGTCCTCGACGGCGGCTCCCGGTCCTCTGCGGCGGCTCCCGGTCCTCTGCGGCGGCTGGATCACTGTGACTGAAAAACCATCATCTCGGCTTATACACGAGTCAATAATAACAGAAAAAAAAAATACTCACACTCCGACTCTCGGAACCTCGGCGCGGGCTCCGGTCCTCGGCGCGGGCTCCCGTCCTCGGCGCAAGGCTCCCGGTCCTCGGCGCGGGCTCCCGGTCCTCGGGGGGGCTCCCGGTTCCTCTGCCGAGTTCTCGGCGCGGCTCCCGGTCCTCTGCGGCGGCTCCGTCATCTGCGGGGCTCCCGGTCCTCTGCGGCGTTCTCTCTTTCTATCTTCACTGCCGGCAGTCGCTTCTATGCGATCTGCCGGCGGGTGCACAATATGATGTAGCGGTCGTCGCGTGATGACGTCATCACCGGGGCGACACCGTGCATCGCACTGTGCGCCCGTCGGCAGGTCGCATGGACGCGACTGCCGGCAAGTTGAAGATAAGAGAGAAGCCCGCCGCCGAGGACCGGGAGCCACCGCCGCCGAGGACCGGGAGCCACCACTAAGCATCAAAGGTGAGTATCGTCGGAGGGTGAGTATTAAGTTTATTTTTTTATTATTCTCTAGGCATACTGAGGGCAGGCTGTATACTTTTTGGCTGTATAATACATGGGGGCAGGCTGTATACTGCGGGGGCTGGCTGGTTGTATACTACAGGGGGCTAGCTGGCTGTATACTACACCCTCGGCTTATACTCGAGTCAATAGGTTTTCCCAGTTTTTGGTGGTAAAATTAGGGGTCTCGGCTTATACTCGGGTCTGCTGATACTCGAGTATATATACGGTACCTGATTTCTCAACATATGAAAATGATTATTTCTTTCAGTGCAGACACCTCCAAATGTCAGAATCGACATTTTTGGACACTTGTCACACACAATAATTTTTATAAAAAGTGATAAAAAGGTTATTCTGTCCCCAAAATGGTAGCAATGAATGTGCCAAAAAAAAAATTACACCTCGCACAGCTCTGCACACAGAAGTAAATGTAGCATTATAAGTTTTATTTTTTTATATATTTAATATTTATTATATAAATTTAGCATTTCCAGGTTTGTACTAACCCAGTGAGAGCCATGATGCAAATGCATTTTTTTGTCAATTTCACTGCATATGAACATTTTTTTTTAGCTTCCAAGTAAAATGCACTGAATATTCAATGGTGTCACAAACAAAATTAAATTTTTTTTTTACACAGGAAAAAAAACCTCTCTTACAACTTTGTAAACTCATAATTAAAAAATGTAATGTCTTTTGAAAGCAGGGGAACAAAAAGCAGATATGCAAAAACGGAAGAGGGCATTGGCGTCAATTGGATAAGTTAAACGTAGTAAAATACATTACAGGGGGTCCCCTACTTAAGGACACTCGACTTACAAACGACCCCTAGTTGCTGACGGACCTCTCCCCTTGTGACCTCTGGTGAAGCTCTCTGGATGTTACTAGAGTCCCAGGCTGCAATGATCAGCTGTAAAGTGTCTGTAATGAAGTTTTATTGATAATCCTTGGTCCTGTTACAGCAAAAAAAATTGAAAATTGTTACTGGGACAAAATTAAATTTGTCTGGAGCTACAAATATAAAGTATACAGTTCCGACTTGCAAACAATTCAACTTAAGAACAAACCTAAAGAATCTATCTTGTATGTAACCCTGGGACTGCGTGTACCTGTATGTATAATGGAGAAATAATGGAGAAGAACATCTGCTTGATCATAATGTTATAGGCAGGACTGATCCTTTCGCTACAACCTGGAAATATCTGTATTTTTTTTCCTACCCATTTAATGTCTTTTTTCACCTTTTTAGTTTTAGATGAAGGTTTGGTCACGGCTAATCATTTATCTTGGGAAAACTTTTGCCACTTTTAATTCAGTAAAAAGCTCAAGTCATTTCTCATATTTATCTGTAAATTGCATTGAATCTTGTTGGCATCACATTACGGCCCAGTGATTTATACTCCTTCTAATAATTTATCTGCTTATGCAAGACATGTTCCATTTTTATAGCAGTGATTGAATTAATACTCCTCTGTAGAAGACATTAAACGAATACTATAAGAGGTGAGAATACAGTTACCGCTGTGGCTTCTCCTTGGCTATGACTTGCTGTACCCATTTCCATGGAGAGATGAGAGTGTTTGCTATATGGTTGTGATCTTTTTTTGTAGTTTTGAAGTTCATGAAGCTTTGGTTACCTATTACTTTAAAATAGTTTTAATAGGTTATCAATATTTGAAGAAAAGAATCCAATTTTCAATCTTATTGGTGTTGTTGAAAATGCAAACTTACTATGGTTCAGACAAGATGCAGGTCATGACAGCTTCTCTGCAACATTTGATAAATTTTGTGCTTTGTGCTGGTGTCCATTTGTCATAAGAGTCTAACCGATGTAATTGTACATTAATACTCAATGGAATATTCTAGATTTCAACTGCTCGAACTCTAAAGAACCCTTATATATTATAATGTATGAATAACCCTTCCACCTTATAATGAATGTACTGGTTGTACATGTATAATCTTTGATTATATATGTTAATGAGAGGCGTCTCTGCTGCTTGACATTGAGTATTGCTGATTGACTTTCATTTTACCAGAATACCCAAGTGCTTCTGTTGTGTTATTGTGCCTTTTTTTTGTTGTTAACCCCTTGACGGGCGCAGAGGTACGGGGGTGTATGAAGATGGCTCAAGGACTGAGCCCTCTTCATACACAGATGGGGTTTGTTGCATACTGCAGCGTATCTGACGGCGGCATTTAAAAGACGTGCGGCTCGGTGTGCCGCAAACTTGGATCCGATCGTCGCTCCCCCGAATGTCTTTGTAAGACCCAAGGCTGTCTGGTTTCTGTAGTTTCATTACAACGAGCCAGAGTACACTGTGCAGAAATGCCATATACTGCAATACTGTACTGCAATACTGCAATATATGGTAGGAATGATCAGAACATCTAGGGTTAATGTACCGTAGAGGGTCTAAGAAATCGTAAAAAAATAAGTTTCAAAAAAGTTTTAAAAATAATTTTAAAAAGTAAAAAACCTAAAAGTTCAAATCATCCCCCCCTTTCCCTAGAACTGATATAAAACATAATAAAAAGTAAAAGTCAGGTATCGCTGCGTCCCAAAATGCCAGATCTATCAAAAAATAAAAACTGTTATTGCCAGCGGTGAACCACATAATGGAAAATAGCGGCCCAATGTCCAAAACATGACTTTTACACCATTTTACATCACTTAAAAAAATTTAATAAAAACTGACCAAAAGGTCGCACAGTCCTCAAAATGGTAGCAATGAAAACGTCGGCTCATTTCACCAAAAATTACACCTAACACAGCTCCGTACACCAAAGTATAAAAAAGTTATTAGTGTCAGAAGATGGTGAAAAAATGTTTTTCTTTTTTGTACATGATAGTTTAACTTTTTTAAATGGTTTAAATGCAATAAAAACCTATATAAATTTGATCTCACCGTGATTGTATCGAACCACAGAAAAAAAGTAAAGTTGTTATTTGGAGCGCAGAGTGACCACGGAAGCTTCATTCTTATATTTTCTTTTAGAGATCTATATACTTATAGGGAAACATTGAAGTAACTGATAATATCTGGATATCATCCTGCTTCTAATGAATGTATATCTAGCGGTAAATGGTAAGCACTTCTTGATGTAGAGTATGCAGCAGTCTCGGGATCCGACCCCTCAGACTTATGTAAAGATGAAGGTTGTTCACAATGTAGCATCAAATGAAATTTGGAGTTTAAGTACAATGGTTTACAGTGTCGTTTGTCAAACACTATAAAGAGATAATAGGGAAACATAAGTACAGGTAGGTGAGTATACACATGTAAACATATATACAAAATAGATCCTGAAGATACATAATCAATCATATGACAATGTAATACTTAAATCTAAGCATGATGGTGGGCAATATCTGATGATCAAGAGATTATAAAGATCTACATAATGATGTCAAGATCAAGGACGAGTAAGTGTACAAAGAATACAATGTATATCAAAGAATAATGCAATGCTAGGGTGTATGGTATTATAAATACAACGTTTATGCAAGAATAATAGGTACAGGTAGGAGGAGGATCACAGGCCCACAGACATACATGTTATAATGACCAATGAGTGAAATATCTCAGCTTGCTAAAATGAGAAGATGCACAGGTTCGTATACAATAGAATAAGTATTATCATGGCCTATGACTGGTACTTATAGGAGGAAAGAAAAATATGAGAGGCATGTAACAAGTGACTGTAGGTCATTATTGTGCATTAGCCCGCTCTGAATGTGTAGGACGCTTGTATGATGGCGGGAGATTATAAAGAAGCCGTCCCATGGGTGGAGCCGCGTAACGTGATGTGGCTGGCCGAGAGTAAGCAGCACATGCGTTGTGGGGAGTGGGTAGATGGAAATAGGCATTGTTTATCTCTATTACAAGAGCCCCACTTGGCATAGAAATGAATGCAGTGTATATATATATATATATATATATATATATATATATATATATATATATTATATGTGTGTGTTTGTGTATATAATACAAAGATGGTATGGTCCAGGCCTGCAGTTGTGCAGCCAGGTGGTTGTGCCATCCCAGGGGCAGATGGGAGTGTTTGCCAGGCGAGGTTGACAGAGGGGGGAGGGCGGCTTCTTCAAGTTCGGCTAGCAATGTAGTCTGCCAGGAAGGTGAGGGTTAGGGAGCAAGGGGGAAAGGCAGGCGGCCATACAGTCATGTAGGAGGGAGGATGTGTTGGTGGGTGGGAAGATGTGCCGGCGAGCAGGCAGGCATTTGTGAGAGTGGGTGGACAGCACAGATGGGCAGCTCTACATTCAGAGCAGCAGGCGGGGCCACGTTACTTCTATGCTGTTAGCAGGGAGAGAAGGGCCCGGGAGAATAAATTTTGGTTCCGGCATCCATCCCAGGTCCAAGTGCCGCTTTGGCTGTTACCCCACTGCTTTCAGTATAATATGAATAGCTAATCATTATAAATATGTTATAAAAGCCCTTTTAATATTTTTTATGTAAAAGTTGTACATCCAATCTTTTGGTTCATAAAACCATGACCATACCGTAAGGCAGTGTCGGGGCTTCCGTATAATAGATTTCCACCTCTGTAGGTCCATCCTCTTGTACTTTGCCAGTTTTTATCTTCATACAACTGGTCATAAAATGGCAAACAATGAATATGCAGCCAATTATCTGATTTCCTACAACTCTCTTTTAGACATGCTTATTTATATGGAGCATTTCAGACATACAAGATATCCAAAATATTACATCTCACTTTTGCCTTTTTTCCTGTCCCGCTTTTACTTAATTTATGTTTCATTTTAATAAGATCATTATTAGAAAGGAATTGGTTTCAACTAATTCAACCGGCCAATATTTGTTGCAGGCTTTATTGCAGTGTTTATTGGCATATTACCTCTCTCGGTACCTTACTGGCACAGTAAAGTTGTCAACATGGCTTTTCCAATAAACTAGCATTATCACTTTTATCTACAGTCATTGATATTCTTTCACTGTAAGCAGGAAAGCAGCACAGGGGAGCAGTTATTGGTGGCTGCCTGCTTTTTCTGTTAATTTTAAGGGGAACTTCAAATCATTCAGCATTCAAATCATCCCACAGGCAAAAAATTGCATTGTGTGGGTCACTTTCTTTAAGCTTTCCAGATATAACTCTCTTGTTCCAAAGAGATGATTCCAAACAGAGAATTCATGCAATCCTTCTAGCACTGCCCCTTTATACGCAGGAAAGCAACGGAGATGTGCTGCCACCAATTATGAAATACTACATTCATCTTGTTACAGTCATTTAAAACAATTGGGGCCGGTGCCAGCTCTGGGCAAGTGCTGGGGCCGAGAGCTGCTGGGGGGCCCACATAAGGCTGCATCTAAGGAATCCATGGGGGTGAGGGTGCTGTATTTAATGAATCCATAGGGTGTAAGGAAGGCTTCTATAAATCATAAAGCGGTGTTTGGTATGATAAACTAGGGAACAGGAGACTGTTTGAGTCTCTGAATTTCTAATGCTGCCATGTTCATTCACTGCAAAGGCGCCCATTGAGGCTCTGTTGCCCTGGGGCCTACTGAAACCTGAAGCCGACCCTGAAAGTAATAAAATAATACTGTACACAAACACAAGAAGTGTGAATGTAAGCAAACACAAGATCAGGGAATGTAAGCAATCAAGAATTCTTTCCTGAAGGTCTATGGACACAACCCTTTTGTATTCCAGACTGCACTGTATTTATATGTTGCACCACATTAGATACATAAAACTTCTGGAACCTATCAGTCCTATACCTTAACTGGACTAAACGATTACTAAAACTGTTATGTTCCATAAAAGCGGGATACAGGGGATGGCGTGTAATAGCACAGAAAATGTAAAATTTTCTTATTTGTACCCCAATAATGGTTGATTCCTGAACCCAGTTCCATCCAGAAGGACATACCTCATTATGCAACACTAGGATTGCAAACTTCCAAGATTTGAAACTTAAAGGGGTTGTACCCACATAGTTGGCGACTGATGGGACTCAGATGGGACTTACTGATCACGAGACTGAACCCCGCAGTTTAGGAGAACAGGGTTCCCATTCTCACAAATTGAATGTAGCAGCAGGTCCAGCGCCTGTCCTGCTGCTTCATTCAATACTTCCAAAGTTCCTGAAATTTCAGAGGACAGTGTTTGCCTATCTCTGGTACTATCAATAAGAGAGCCCAGGATAGCTGTGATAGGCAATTCCTGGTGCGTCCATAGAATTGAATGGAGAGGCAGGATGCAGGGTCTGTTCCAACAACTGGACCGCCACTGTTCAGCTTGTTTTCACCTATCCTGCAGCTTGGGGAAAGCAATCAAAGTAGGTACAACCTCTTTAAAATGTCATCACTTTCATCAAAAAGTTGGAGTTTTAGCATCTGGCACCACCTCTAATTAGTTGTTTTAAAGATACTGCAGCATTTGGACATGTGCTACCATCCATTCCCTGTGGTAAATTGTACAATGCTTGGACGTGCAGTCCATTCCCATTCAGTCACTGTAAGATGGGAAGTGACTGCTTATTGTTATTTTTATTGTTATTGTTCCTTACATTACAGCGGTCTGTTCTGGAAATAAATATAAAATAATTAACAATACTTGCTAAGAGATGCTTATGTTTTCATTATACTTATCCCTGATTGTGGGTGTTATCCTTTACATGGCACTGGCCAAGCCACCAGTGGCATTTAGTTGCCTCCTCCATTTTTTTGAGCATCTTGTTGCTGTGATGTCACAGGGAGCAACAAAATCCCAGGGAAAATGGTGGTGCGCATCCCTGAAACTACATTCCGCTTGCGCATGGGATAAGAGACTGCAGGTGTTAGGAGCGGAACCATTTTAAAGGACATCTTCTAGCACACTGACATACAGGTGTGTACCACCTCTGGCAGAATCTGCTCTTCTTTTAACTTCTTATGTCCTTGTTTTTAAGAAAAAGGGCTTTACAAATTATGCAAATGAGCCAGAGGGGCTCCAGGCTTCATTAATATCTATGGAGCCAGGAGCCCCTCTGGGTCATTTACATAATTTTAAAAGCCTTTTTATTTATAAACCAGTGTATAGGAAGCTAAAGAAGAACAGATCCTGCCAGAGGGGACACCCGAGTATGTCAGTGTGTGTGGTTTACAATCCATCCTGGTGGTAGATTCCCTTTAAAACCTGCTTAGTGGTTTACTACCGTAGCACTCGTTAAGGGTGTTTGGATTTGGATCCGGGTACAGAAACCCAGACATCTGGTCCAGGTTTGGTGGAACCTGAATCTCCCTGGTCTACTTATCACTATTCATGCATCTCCACCTATGTATTTCTACTCATCATGTGTCACAAGGTTCACTTTAATGAGGATAAATAAGCATTTTATAGTATATTTTATCACTCCCTTTCTTATGATAAAGAACTGGCTTATGTTGGATGTGTGTTTTTTTTCTAATTTTGTTCAATTTGTTTTTGCTCCTATGCGAGATCATGTGCACAAGGACATGAATGCAACTACCTTTGCCAGAACATTAAAGGATTTCCATGTTTTTAATTTAGTTCGAACGAATTGCATTTCATTTGACATAAAGTTTCCTTGGAAATGTAACAAAAGCCTTTGTCTCTCTCCAATGGAAAGTGATATGAATATTAAGAAGAAAATACTTGTTTTTTCAAAATATTTGATTGCATGTGCCTGCTGGGAATCCATTATAAATATCAGGCAATCTGAATGTAAATAGCTAAGGTATTGCTATTACTCATGAGAAAATGCTTGTAGAGGATTATATATATAAATTTCTAAGCCCTACCTTTTACATCTTCAATCAGCCTGCTATAGCTGAACTGTGAAAATTGGAGATCGCTTTTTATGATAATTGGAAGATGTTTTCCTTGAAGTATATAAGACCCCGGAGAGAACAGAAAATGCTTGTCTATAATTTTGTTATAAGCGTTGGAGCATTATTACCTTCTCTGGTATCGCAGCACGGCACTGGCTTCCCTCTTTGCAAGTTAACATTGTAAACACTCTGTTTTATTATTACCAGTATTGACCGTGATTATTATTATATTACCTTGGCGAGAGATTAGTGCCTCCTAATGCATTGAGGTAGAAATTTCTGGATCGTGGCACGTAGATGATTTTTTGGCTGCCAGCAGACACGCAGCAGGCTACGGTTGGACCCGAACCAGCTTATAATTCGTGCCGGACAAGTCGGAAATCTGGGAGGTGATCTTTAAAGAAGTTAGTGACCATGAAAAAGCTGCCACCGGATTAATAAATCATAGCTTGTAACATGGTCATTATGATATCATGAGTAGCTTTTTAGCATCTTCTGCTTCTGGAAGGGACTACCTGCTATTGGACAGTTTTTAGAGGATTATATGAAGGACATGTAGCAGGATCCTATTACTTATTTCAGTTTATGCTATACTATTGAGTGTTTATATAACACCATCATATTCTATAACACTTTACAGATTATTGAAAGACATTACAGTGCAAGACATGACAGTGCATAAGCACAGTCATATGAAATAATAGGAGTAAGGGCCCTGCTCGCAAGAACTTACAGTCTATGAGGATGAAGCGGTTGACCCAAGTATAGGTAGAAGAGGTATTATTTGCCGATGGTGTATAAATGGGTTGAGAAACCACCAGGAAGACCAATGATCTCAGTGATATATTCACTAACAGCTAATTTTAACACTTTACGTTGACATATTGTAGAAGTAGGGCAGGTCATTAAAATCCTTTATTTTATGGTTCAGTCAAGTAAAGTCCTTCATTTTAGATGCTGCTGACTTAATCGGACAAATCCTCCCCATCCCTTAGAAATATACTTGTTTTATTACCATAGACTTTGAATCCTTAAACACAAATGTTACACACAAATTCGGAAAATATGCAGTTGCAGAATCCGTCCATGTCTTCAACGCAACAAAATATCCTATTGGAATCCATAATACTTATTCTTGAACACAATTATTTTTTCTTCCAGAACTCTATATTCTTGCATACTAAAGGAACGTCAATGGGCAGAAAATTTGCCTGAAATGTATATCTTCACGTCCTCTCATCACTAATTGTATTGTATTCAAAGGTACATAGATGACATTTTTATCATTTGGGAAGAGAGAACTGACATATTCGGTTTGGAATTTACGGATAGTATAGTTTCAAACAATGATGAATTTTCTATGATCAGAGTATTAACATGAAAACAAGGACATTTTTCAAAACAATATCTAGCTGGACTTTAAAAAATGGCTTATGGACATTCTGTTTGGACAATACAAATAGATCAGACAGAGATTTTTTAAAATAAAGGGCTACCCCTCTCTTCTGGCACAGGAAGCATGTACATGTGCAGGCTCCCTCAGTCAACAAAACTGCTTAGAGCCCAAAAGGATCAGAAGTAAACCCATACAACGTTAATTTTAAACTCACTTTTTCAAGTGAGAGCAAGGTACTAAGGAGGATTCTACAGTGACATTAGGGATTTTTGCTACATGATTGTAATTAAAAGCGATTTTCTATCATGGTGATAGAACACATCTAAAATACCAATCCATATTGATTCAAAACCCTGAAAAAAGAGATGTACAGGATTTTTAAAATGCAATCTCTCGTTCCAGCTGACCTGAAAGAGAGTTTGGAAAGTGTGTTCTGATGTTATTGCATATAAGTTGTGTGTTCATAGTATCATAGTCGCATAGTATATAAGGCTGGAAAAAGACACAAGTCCATCAAGTCCAACCTTTAAGAATTAAATAAATGTTTTATCCCCATAACCCATGATATTTTTTCTCTCCAGAAAGTCATCCAGGCCTCTCTTGAACATATACAAAGAGTCCGCCATAACAACCTCCTGCGGCAGAGCGTTCCATAGTCTCACTGCTCTTACAGTAAAGAACCTTTGTCTATGTTGATGGTAGAATCGCCTCTCCTCTAGGCGTAGAGGATGCCCCCTTGTCCTGGTCACAGGCCGAGGTATAAAAAGATCTTTGGAGAGATCCTTGTACTGTCCGTTCAGGTATTTGTACATTGTAATGAGGTCTTCCCTCAGTCGTCTTTTTTCTAAACTGAATAATCCCAAATTTTGTAATCTGTCAGTGTATTCTAATCCCTCCATTCCCCTAATAATCCTGGTTGCTCTCCTCTGCACCCGTTCCAGCTCTACTATATCCTTTTTATACACTGGTGCCCAAAACTGTACACAATATTCCATGTGTGGTCTGACCAGGGATTTGTATAAGGGCAAAACTATGTCTTTATCATGAGAATCTATTCCTCTCTTGATACATCCCATTATTTTATTTGCTTTAGCAGCAGCCGCCTGACTATCCAGTTCCAATAGGCCCACCACACACAAAGGTAACTAACTTACTGAACTGCTGTTATTTGTAGTGCTACCTGGTAGTTTGTGTGTAACTATGTATATCTCTACTGTATATATAGTTTTGTCTAGGGTGCCCTTAAGGCAATTAAATATAAAATTTAACCTGTGTTGCTTTTTTATCTCGATCCACAAATCCCCACATCGTAGTCTCACTTATATACATTCTACCGGGTTAGTTCCTCACCCTATTTAATCCCGCTATGGACCGCGCTTATATTAAATGAGAACCGGTGGCAGCTTCACTGAGGCTGGTGAGAGTGATCTTATAGCCATTCATTGTTGTGCCATATCCGGAAGTTGTGTGGACAACTTTAAATCACTTCCTGCGCCTCTCAGAACCCGTCTAAAAGGATAATTAAGTGACCTTGAGTACCCTTCAGGGGTCCGAAACGTTGTGGTTTCCTTCACAAAAGGATTTAAATTACGCAAATGAGACTGAGGGGCTCCAGGCTCCAATAATAGCCATAGAGCTTGGAGCCTCCTAGGCTCATTTGCATATTGTTAAAAGCCTTTTTGTGTAAAAACAAAGGAATAAGGAGCTAAACAAAGAACAGATCATGCCAGAATGGACACAGACCAGTATGTCAGTTTATTTGGCTTACAATCTTTCATCCTGATGGTAGATGTACTTTAATATTTTTTTTTTTTTTGTTGAAAAAAGGATCCCAACAGATCTAGTTGTTAAAGATTTTTCAAAAGGGCTGTGAATCTATAGTCAACAATTTTTGGAAGAGTCTTTTGAATAATATATAGGTATTTTATGAATTGCTTTTATTATTTTTATTCCTATTTGATTTTATGCTGCATTTCAGTAACCTAACCCAATAAACTTGAACCTAAGCAAACATCTATGAACCTAGATAAACTTCTATCACGCAGAACTGGACAGATAGAAGAAACATAAAACATCCTCTATCACCATTGCAGTAATCATAGGATTCTCCCCATCATCATTGTTTCTAGCTTCTTGACCTGATGAAGGAAACAGTACATTTTCGGAACGTGTCATTCCATTGTTTTACCCAATAAACTGTTGAGATTCAAACAAAATTACATCCGAGCAGAGTGTCTATTTCTTTATTTTTTTGGGGAAAAGTTATAACCGTTTAACACTGACAATTTTTCACCTTGGGTCACTTACAAAACAACCTCAGAATCTTCATATAAAAAATCGGAACATGCTTCTTAACACTAGTGCCCAATAGTCACCCCCATTAGGCTGCAAGCCCTGATGAAGGTTCCTCAACAGAGCACTGAGTGAAGGGAATGTATGTGTATGTTAATGTGATTGTTCAGTGCAGGGGCGTAACTAGGAGGGGCAGGGCCTCATAGCAGACTTCTGAATGGGGCCCTCCTTTTTGCTTAAAAATATACATATTACACTCATATATACACACATTTATATATCTATATACATAAACCTATAGGAGATGTATCAGTAGGCAGGATTTTGAGCAGTTATCTGACTGGCAGGTTTGGTATAGTCTGGTGTATGTGCAGTGTTAAAAGCCTTACTATGTGCCTGATCAGCTGTGTGTGCTCTATGCGAATAGACTGCACCAGTCGCACATATGCTCAATTTCTGCCTTTTTGCGATGTTTTTGCACAGGAAATTCTTAGATACCTCAAACATAAAATTGAGCAATTACTTCAAAATTGAGCAAGTTTGAGATCTCCCCCCTGCAGTAGCAATGGACCCACATACACCAAATCCTATGTGGTGCAGTGTTGTGATTAAATTTGCATTCTTTTGAAAATTCTCAGTTGATAAATGTGGCGTTGCACACTTTGTGGTGTATTATTTCCTTCATTGAGTGACTTTTAGAGTTGCGTTTTCTTCTTGCTAAAAAACTCAAAAAAAAGGGTTTTTTTATACGCCAAGAAGCTACATAGAACTAATGATAAATCTCCCCCATAGTTCTGCACTCATACACACATACGCACACATATAGAGCATATACACACCACATGTACACACATACAGTGCCATATGCAAAATTTCAAAAATAGATGTGCAACTTTGGGGGGGGATTCATGAAGCCACTGTGGCCAGAATTTGCGCCAAAAAATGCCCTCTAATAGATTTAATAAGAATCATGTCAGACAAAGATGGTGTGGCCTTTTGAAAAGTGGTAGTGATCAATGGTATATGGAAATAGTCCGGAAAAGCTAGTCTGAAAGTAGAACTTAAACTGGTCTTAAACTGTGACAGATAAGTCATCGCAGGACTAAACTAGTGTTGTTGAGCTCTGTAGTGTCGGAGTCAGTGACACATAAATTAATCCTAACCCCCTTCTGTGGTCAGGGACACAACTATTTCCTCTCTACTTGCAGTCTCAGCTGCTAGAACTTGTTAATATCAGAGGTACATTTATATTTGATGGGATTCAGAATATCATAAATGATTGTGAATGTTTTTTAAGAGAAGTTCTGTTGCTATAATGAAGTAAAAATGGCGGGATCAGCCATATGCAAAGTATTTTTCTATTTAGTATGCAAAATACTGGAGTTCATTTATTAGAAAATGACCAAAAATTTTTAACAGGAGACTTCATCGTAAACCTCTTATGAGTAAAAACTGAAACAAGGGATGTGATTCTAAATCCTACTGCTGGATATGGCGATAACTGCAACTCACACTTCTAAAGATTTCAGGTGAGACCTCTTGGTTTAGTAGATCCTTACACCTGCAGTGAAGTAGGTTTGATTAATATCCTACTTTTAAACCTTCTCTAATGTATATTTATTTGCTGTCATGCATTATACACAGCCTCCTCAAGCTGCTGAACAAGCAGAATTTGCAGGTGTATTGTAGTCGCTGGAGCAGCGATACAGGAGACGACTCATTCAGTTTAGTTTATTCCACAGATTGCAATGTAACTTTTCACTGTAATCACATGACCTCAATCACACCCTCACTCACACTCACAAATTGGAAACATCAGGAAATCAATAATATTCACCCATCTTTTCCGCCATTGCTTGGCCTCCCTGTCGTCTGCATTCAATTTCCTAATCCATTCTATTCAGATAACACTAAGGATACATTCAGAGAAATGCAAACATTCACACGTAGGAGAGAGGAGGAGTGAGTGCTGCTCACCCCTCCTCTCTCCATAGAGAAGCGAGTGCCTGTTGCTGTAACACAACGAAATATAGGACATATTCTTTATATCTCTGTGCACGGTCATGGTGCAGTGAAACAACTGGTGCTCACCGTGATCGGGCGCCATAGTCATCTGAAAAATGTGTAGCCTGATATCTCAAACAATGGTGTCCATAGACAAAGTATGCATCAATCCATCACATCCGTTTTTATGGCCAAATCTCTATGTGGATGTTGAAAGTCTCCATCGTGGAGGAAAAAAAGTATACGTTTTTAAGGGTAAATATAATGCGATGGCTACTACATAAATATAAAGAAACCCATAAATGTATGACCAAAAATGAATCCATGTTTGTAAATTCTTAGGCATATACGTTGCGGCATACGTGTAATGGAGCCCAGTCTAATAACCTTTTATTGCTCGTGTTCATGTGTGTGTGTTTGTGAACATTTTTCTAATACAGGCGGTCCCCTACTTAAGAACACCCAACTTACAGACGACCCCTAGTTACAAACGGACCTCTGAATGTTGGTAATTTATTGTACTTTAGCCCCAGGCTACAATAATAGCTGTTATCACATGTGTATGCCATGAAGCTTTATTTTTAATCCTGGTTCTGATGGCAATCCAACATTTTTAAAATCCAATTGTCACAGGGACCAAAAAAATTTGACTGGTTTTACAAATATAAAGTATACAGTTCCAACTTTCATACAAATTCAACTTAAGAACAAACCTACAGAACTTATCTTGAACCTAACCCGGGGACTGCATGTATGCTTCACTATGAAATACTGCTAAGTTTGCATAGTCCCATTTTGTTATATTGTTACTTCTATGCTGCTATGGCAAATCTGTCTAGCAGATTGAAGACAGATCACCTGTTTGTTAGACAGCTCTGTGTGTTAACCCTTTCTGCTCTCTCCCTGGCTGTAGTATGCTCTAAGCAATATTTTCAAAGATCAAACTGAAAGTGAAGGGCGTCAATCTTGCCTTATCAGAGCTGTTTAACCAAGCATAGGGAGATTGGATCTTAGAGCTCATGCAGCTTCCATGGATGCACAATGTACAGGCTGGAATGTGCATCTGTATGGGAAGGGCAGCTTAATTGTTTTTGCAAACGAAGCAGAAATTATTAATGAAGTATATTAGAAAATGTTCACCACATCCCCCCCCCCCACAATATATAATAATCTTAAATGTTGGTTACACTTTAAATCTAATTGTGTTACCGGATGCTTGTTGGCTCGGTAAAATAGATCTGAATATATATATATGTGATTTTGGATCTGACATCCGTTTTGTACAGAGAGGACTGAAAGGGGTATTCCTATTTCAGCAAATAAATGTTACTGTTTGAATAATGAAAGTCATACAATTTTCAAATATACTTTCTGTATCAATTTCGCAGTTTTTTTTATAGATCTCTGCTTGCTGTCACTATATTGGAAGCTTCATTGTTTATTTCCAATGGACAAAACGACTCGATATAACACATGTCTCTGATTACTCTGTATTATACTGATGAGCCGTGCACCATATGACCATGGTCATATTCTAGACACTGAAAGTAAACATAGAAGCTTCCTATAGAATGACAACAAGCAGAGATCTAGAAAACTGTGAGAAATCGATACAGAAAGTATATGGGAAAATTGTATAATTTCTCATCCTACAAACAATAACGTCATTTTGCCGAAATGGTATAGCCCCTTATAACTACTCCCCCTACATGGCAAGCACTTAGAGGGTTTTCCTATAGATCACAGCAGGAGAATGCTTTGTGATCAGCTTTATTAATGGACTTAACCTAAGAAACGACATTTAGACTTTGTACGGGCAGCTTCATAGTCAGCATTTTCTGTACATTAACTGCAATAATGTAGACTAGGCTTTTCCCCTTTTAACTCAATCCCAAGATTTTACATCTTCAATCACATTAGATATTAAGTGAACATAATTTCTCATCATCTCGAGTCAGGCAGCCAGTGTACTATGCAGTATATAACAATTACTTCAACTAATTGACTGTCGCCTCTCGTTTATAGGAGTAAATTGTACTTCATTTCAACAATTATGGGATTCCTTTCACATTTTTTTTCACATTTTTGTGCAGATGGTGGGTTAATTATACAATTAATATATATTAGTGTAAAATAAATTTTAGGTAGACCTAGGTGTGTGTCTGGTGCAGCAGTGAATAGTGACAGTTTGCGTTTAGCTCCCTTATTTCTCTGTACCAATAACAATTGTAATATTTGGTTTTTTTTAACTTCTGGCTCTTCTCTGTTATTTCTGGGAAAAAAGTAACAGAGAAGACTTGAGTGACTTAGTGGTGGTTTCATTTTTAACTGGTAAGTCAGAATAATACAAATATAAAATTGGTACAGTAGTAAAGGGACCAGGGAATTTATTTAATACAAACCCAGGGGTATCTCAGCAGTGTTACTCTGCTGTGTTGGTAAGGGACAGTCATTACATTGTCATTTAGTGCTGTAGAATCAGCTTTACATTCTGTCAATGATGTATCGTTTTACTGCAGAATTTATTAGCCTGATTTAATGTATTTTCTTTATCAAACTGATACCTCACGCTATGGCTACCTACATTTACTGGGAACCTGGAAGTTTAGCATATTTTCTGAAGCAGATTGACATTATACAATTCTGGTAAAGGAAATCTACCATTTGTATTTTGCACTGTGAACCAAACATACCTTGAGAATGCTGTAGCAACACTGATGCAGAAACATATCTTGTTTAATCCCTGAGCTGAGTGGTTTTGCACAAAAATACAATTATACAATTCAGGACCTTGGGAAAGCTGGGTTGCATGCTGGCTGCTGTTCATAAACACATTACACAGAGCTTCCTGAACTGTCCAGACAGGACTAATAAACCTAAGCTGGATCATTCGTACACATCAGCTGGGGGATGGTGCAGTGATTGATTACTTCTGCCTGTCAGGCACAACACAGTGATTACATAACCCTCTGGTGCAGTGCATAACTAATGTGAGAGGAGAAGAGCCAGAGCCAGGCACAGAAGTGACAGAGCATCATTATCATAAGTTTATAACTGTTTCTTAAGCAAAACCACTCAGCTCAGGGATTAAACAAGATATGTTTCTGCATCAGTGTAGCTTCAGCATTCTCAAGGTATGTTTGGTTCACAATGCTGGAAAAAAATTGACATATTTTCTTTTAAATACATTTTTTTGAACATTTAGACTATTTTCTATGGCAAATGCTATACAGCCATTTAGCTATAGTCATTTTAGCTATTACAATCATTAGTTTTAAGCTTAACAAAATTTTAGAATTTAGTGTATTCCTGTGGCAATGTGGACAGTTATTTACAGCCTTCATATATATTTGCTGGAAAAATTGCAGACCATTATACATAAGAATTAACTTTTTATGGCTAAATTTTTTTTTTGTCCAAAAGGTAGACTGGTAAGAAAGCAAGAATCGCCCGCACAATTGTCATTGGGCAAAAGTAATTCAGATATATTTAGTAGAAGAAGATGCAGCTACTGAAGATGTAGTACCTTGTGGAGTTAGTGAATAGTTTCTTGTACTATTCATTTATGCAAAATATGTTATAGTCTCCAAATTGAATGTTATGCTTTGTTATTGGTTACTGAAGAAATATTCCACACTCGTCAAGTGACAGCAGATTGAATGGATACTTGTAGATTTTCCTTGATCATAGCTCACAATCCCCAATTAACAGATGACCCATAACCAGCGATATAGGTGAATTTATGACAACCCCTGTAGCTCATCAAATGTTATAATAATAGGCACTGTTACAATTGCTGAATCTTATTATTATCCTCCTTTGTACTGCGTCCTTATTCTATTGATACATTTCATGTTATTTTATCCAAGCATTTTTCAAGGATGCATAAAGGATGTTATATGAAGATTTTAGGGCATCAGTCCAGCGTACCGTAGCTGCAGATTTCTAATTCTATTATGTGACTCAAGAAATTTAGTGGGAAATGCTGATTCCTTGTAATACAAAAATAAGTCAGTTGAGAAAAGGCTGCATCTGGTCTGCAAAGACAAACAGCTGTTCTCCATGAATGCACCACTTCTTCTGTATGGAAGGCCAAGTAGTTAGAAATGAGATGTGTCATTGCTAAGTATGTTTAGCGTGCCGTCAATAAACTAATATCTCCACCTGACTGGGTTTACTCAAATAATCAAATATTAACCCAGTCCACAAGGTACTACATCTACAGAAGCTTCTACTAACTCTATTTCTACTTCTACTACTACTCCTTCTACTACTCCTACTACTACTCCTACTACTACTACTACTTCCTCTATTTCTACTACTACTCCTTCTACTACTCCTACTACTACTCCTACTACAACTACTACTACTTCCTCTATTTCTACTACTACTTCTACTTCTACTACTTCATCTACTACTCCTACTCCTACTACTACTGCCAGTTGCACTAAACATATCTGCATTACTTCCTCCTGATGACATTAATAAGGCTATATTCACATAACCCTATGGGGGACGAATATATACGGCCGATGTGTATACGCGGTATATATATGTCCCACATAGACGGCATTGGGCGCAGGTGGCACCGTACCGTCCCGTAGCCTGGAAAAGATAAGACATGTCCTACCTTTCCCCAGAATACAGCGCTGTGTGCCATATATCATTATGGAGAGGGGCAGGGGTGAGCAGCGATCATCCCCTCCTCCTCTCCCCGGCCCCATCATGTGCCCGCCGTGCTACGGTACGGCGGGCACACATCGTGTGAATGGAGCCTAAGACTTGGCTGAATAACTCTAACTTTACCATCACGTCTTCCCTTCTGTATTGCTGAAATAATGGATTCCGTTTGATTTGGAAAGACTATAAGAGCTGCTAGTCATGGTGTCCTATCAAGGTGTAGACTGTTACTCCTAGCAATTCCTTTGAGTTGCTCAGAAACACTCTAGTTAGTTATAATGGGACTGGTTGACAGGTAAATTCTTCCTCGAATGATAAATGGCGTACAATTCGTGTCTGAAGAACAATGACATTGCCTGTTCTTCTCTGCTGAAGTGCTGCTGAATATGACACATATAATGTGCACTTGTCCAATAAAGCGTACACTTACCGGTGTCTCGTCTCTTCTCATGAAGCGTCTGAGAACAGGCTGCATTATTCTTCCTTCAGACGACGGCAGTCATTCTTGACATATTAAGTGTAAACACATCTACCCCTAAAGACTGTGTATAATATTTTGCAATTTGTTACTAAATAGTCGCTGACAGCTCTTGTAAATCAGAGACTTGCACTGTAGCATAGCCCTTCTAAAAACATTAAGGCTGTGGCCAATAAAGCAAGTAATTCGAAGCTGAAGATAACCAGACTTTCTATTTCTGCCACATGATTTTTCTATTAGAATTGGCAGAATCAGTAACAGGATAATTTACTATGATGCTGATCATCTTACTACATAGTAGATATGGTACATACATTGTTGTTTGGTAAAAGAAAAGGCCCCTGTACCCAACCTATTTAATGGTAAATTTAATGGCCCTCTTATTAATTTGGCTCTGACAGTCAGGTTTTTGAATTTACACCTATTGATTGTTGGAGTCTATGAGCGGAGACTACCACTGGTGACTACAGCTCCAAAAAGGTTTTAGAACTTTAAAGAGAACCTTCTATTTAAATTAAACCACCCAAAATAAATTATTTAGAATTATGAGTAAAAAGCATTGCCCTTATAAAATCAGTTTGTAAACTTATATGCAACTCACTTGATGTGAGTTCAATGAAACACTTAGTGAGTCCTTTATATTAAATTTTACTTGCATTGACTGCCTCCTTGTTCTTGCAAGTCTCACTGATAGGACATGCTGCTGTGTGGGACATCAAGAGAACCCTTTTGCATCATTGGGCACTTAATGTCATGTGACCAGGCTGATGTCATCTAAAGTACTTAAACCCAGTTACATTTGCAACATTTACTGCATGTATGTCTCATTTGATTAAATTACAGCATTCCTCCATGGACTTCAACTCTTTCCCATCCTCTATGGAGGCATGTTGTGATTTCATGTGATCAGATACATTCATGGGGTATACATTGCAAATGTAACTAGGTTGAAAGAATTTGGATCAAATCACCCTGGTTACCTGGCATTATTCTGAATGCTAAAAATAAGTATTGGACATGGGGAGGAGTAGATGGGAGGGGCCGGCTGAGCAGGACACAATCCCTCTGATATTAGGTAACACATGATAAAGTTGATTTATACGGATGTAAGGGAAACAATTTTTAGCCAAAAGAAGGGTGTCGGGTAATGTGACTTTATTGGAACCTGTCACTAGCTCTATTTGTGAAAATGTGCTGACAGGTTCCGTTTCAAGGTCAATCAATTATTTTGAAACTTTAAATCCTCAGCTTACCATCAACAAATGTTTCACCAAAGATTTTGTAAACTAGAGCTACATGGAATTTTGACAGTGAAAACCGAGCAATCATCTACATATTTTTGCTGTTAAATTTTGGACATTTGTGTTGAAGTTGCAATACTTAAGTATATATGTTGTTTTTAGAGATGAGCGAGCACTAAAATGCTCGGGTACTCGTTATTCGAACTAGCCTATAGGGCAGCATCTCCAGGCTAAGCAATCTGGAGATGTGGACATTAAGGGCTTGGGCGTGCGGGTGGGTTGCACTATATTTGCGTTTCCGCTCCAGCGTCTGGGGTATGGAGAGCTGAACGCTGGTGGATGCTGTGGAGGATCGTGGAGGCGACGATGGGGTTTTTGTGGCAGGGTCCTGGGCAGGGGGCTGACTATCAGCTGACACAGGGGAAGGAGCAGTGGTGTGCACGGCCGGAGGTGAACGGGCTTGTTGCCACTGAGTGGGGTGTTTAGCATTCATATGCCTGCGCATACTGGTGGTAGTTAAGCTAGTAGGGGTGCAGTTTCGAGTACGCTAATGCTCGACCGAGCATCAAGCTCGGACGATCATGTTCGCTCATCTCTAGTTGTTTTATCTTAACTCCATCCTCTTTCAAAATTATTCTCTGGTTTTGTAGTATGAGTACACAAAAATTCCCCTCCCACAACCTCTCCGCTGTGCCAGCCCCTTTCCCGTGGACTTACCTCTCCAGGTTTCTGCTCCTATCCAGTGGGGCCGCATGTGGTGGTACTTCAAGATTTAAAGGGCCAGCGCACAGTTGATTGGTGCTGGCCACTTCTGGTTCTGCAGTTAATCCGGCGGCTCCCATCATTCCCCACGGATCTTCAAGCCATTCCTCTGAAGAGAAAGCCCTCGTGTGTGTATCCAAGTGTTCCCGTGTATCCAAGTGCTCCTGTGTAACCTGCCTTCCAGGTCCTACTCCTGTGTTCCCGTGGTCTTGTTCCTGATCCGTGTGCCAGCTCCTGGGTTCCAGACTTGAGTCCTAGTGTGCCTTCCTGTGCTGTTCTCCTGCTGTCACCCCGGGTACCGACTGGTACGACCTGGTGGTACTCCGCCGCAGCAAGTCCATCCTGCTTTGCGGTGGGCCATGGTGAAGACCAGTACCACTTAGACTCCGGTACCATCTCCCACGGAGGGCAAGAGAGTCCACAGAATCCTGACACTTTCTCATGATGAAGGTTTTTAGAGCAAGCATGAGCATCATGCACAGGGTATAGTAGGAATAATTTTTTAACTGTAACGGGAGACCAGCTCAGCACTTTGGGCCTCCTGTATTGCAATTAACAAATGCTAACGAGCTAAATTATAATAATTCTCTTAGGTAAACCGCACAATATTTTCTCATTAACAAAGGTGCTACTGTGCGTGTGACTGCCTCAATAACAGAGGCCAATGTGCCTTTCAAAAATAATTAGATAGAAAAGTTTAGGATTTCCCTTCCTGCAGTTTTAGTCAATTATTGTAACGTGAACATACAGCGAAGATGGCTCAAAGTGATTGATTGCAAATCAGCTACTTCACATCTAGGCAGACTAGTGTATAAAGATCAACACAGAGACCATACGGTTGCAAGTTTTCCATAAGATTTGCCCAGTTTTGGTGGACAGTAGAATCTCTTTCCTGGAAAAGTAGGATTTGGTTACAGTAACATCCCAAATGTAGCCTACATCCCCCCACTCTACATATTACCCACAGGTAGAAGGCATCCATACTACTACTCCAAGTCCATCCTATATCATAATAATCTGCTCTGTGAATGGAAAGGTTGCAAAGGCAGCAGCACAGTATGGCTCCATAACACATCTCCTACTACACGTAGCTTGCCAATCAGTGTGGGTATCTTAAAGTAGTGTTCCAGAGCCTTGCCACTGTTTAGATTAACCAAAAGTGTTATGCATCAATGCAACACCCCACACAAGAAACATTGCAGCACTCCTTACACATGGGTCCACATTTACTAAAGCAACTGCACCAAATTTTTGTCTGACTTTGCAGGTTTTTTCAGTGCAAATTGCTTGCACATATATCTATAAAGTGTCCATGTGTCGCAGCTGCAACATTCGGTATACAAAAAACGTGGAAATTTGAGTATATCGTGCAATCAATCATGTAGCCAACACACCCTATACAACATTAGATCAAAACCAAAGAACAAGTTGGTGTGTAAAGGCTAAATAGTATACAAATTTTATTAGAAAATATGGGACACACATATGAAAGATGCCATGCATCACATTGCATAAAAACATTTAAAAAGTGTATAAAGTACACATAACAAGTGGAACGGTGCCAATCCAACCGATCCACACACGGCCACCAGTCACCATTAAATAGGAAAGGTAGCCCCCATGCAAGGTTGAAGAAAACATGTAGCCAACAATTAATACAGATTAATGGCGCAACGGTCTATCAAATTTTTAAGGATATGGGCGAACTTCTAAATAGAAACGGTAAAACCCAAGTAATGGTCAAAAAGGAGTCAGCCAGTAAAAAGTAAATGGACCAGCCAAAAGATTATTGGATGACTAGAAAGGTACAAAATAAGCCATGGGGGGAAAAAAGGTGAAAAAGCGGAGGACGAGTGGCCGGAGACACCCCACGCGTTACGTTGCGAGCCTGCGACTTCCTCAGGGGTCTGTGCCTCTCAGCCTCCGTGGCCTACCTTTTGAGTCCCAGTGCGGGCCCCCACCTCCAATCCGCCAAGCCCAAACACACCTGTGAGTAGAATCACATCTGATCCTGTGTATGACGCGAAATCAGCTGCAATATTCGCAACACAACACAAATTTCTGCACATAAAGGGGCGTTCCAGTGCTCAGTCAGACACATGCAATGTCTGACAGAGTTGTGTCACATGCTCAATGTTAAAGGTGCACCAAAAGAAAGTTGGTGCACTCTGCGGAACATTGCAGGGGGGTGCACTCTGCGGAACATTGCAGGGGGTGTCAGATTCATGAACATGCACCAGAAATCATAAATCTGGCGCACACTACACAAGCAAACTGCAAAACTATTGATCTGTACATTTTTCTTTTCTTTATACGCAGGTCTGCTATAAAGAGTTTGTGTAATTGTCTCAAACTAGATATTGTAATGCCCCTGTACGTTGTTCCAATGTAACTCTAATACAGCCCCGGCAATATGTGAGGGTGTTAGAGGTTTTGATGCTTTGCTGTGTTAGGAGATGGATTTTCTTCTGCCATGGACATCCACCATCAATATTTACATCTGCTATATTGATGCAGTAAAGCATGAAAACCTAACTAAAACAATTAAGCGTTAATTGCTGTAAACTAAACATGGAAATATCTGATGGGGCTCTTGGACGTATGTTCAATGCTATTTACTAATTGCAGTTGTCACAATCAGCCAGCAACATATTTACAGTGAAGGTCTCTTGGGCATTCCAACCCTAGAAGCAATTGATGTAAATTTAATTATCATTCAGATTATCTCATCAAGCATCTCGTTCTCGCCCACGTTCACTGAGCGTCGGCTTTTCCAAGATCCACTCTGTACTCGTTCACCTTCCAGCACTTATTGGGTTAACCATAGCCACCTCTTGGAAACCTAGCAATCCCTTACTTCATGTAAAAGTGATAGAGAGAGTGACATGACTGAGACATAAGACAAGCTTTACTTTGGGTAAATATTTACCGTATTTTTCGGCCTATAAGGCGCACCGGAGTATAAGGCGCACCTCTAATAAATGCCTGCTAAGACATCTAGATTCATATATAAGGTGCACTGGAGTATAAGGCGCAGGATCAAATGCAGTACCTAAAAATGACCAACAGGTGGCAGACCTGTGCACAATTCAAGCCAGCTACATTTCCCGGGAAACTTGTCTTCAGCGTGTCAGAGAGCTCCGATCTCAGAGGTATGGGCTGCTGGGGGTTAATGCAGGGTTATGCAGCAGGGGTTAAGCGGTCTCCCTCTGCCCCTTCTCCTTCCCTCCTCAGCCAGGGTGTTATTCCTGTGGGGTTCCCTGTGGCTCCCTCTCTTTCCCCTGTTACAGGGCTGTCAGGTATGGGGGATTTCTTACTGATGATGATGATGATTGCCTTGTGGTCGGCACTATGGCAGCTCCGGTCTCTCCGTGCTAGGGGAGGGCATGATGGGCACAATGTTAGTTGTGGTGCCAGGGCACTTCAGGAGCTAGGGACCCTGTATACTGTGTGGGAAGGTGCAGGAAATTTCTGGGGATGGAGCTATTAAACACTGGTAAATGTACAGTACATCTTGTCTGTAGTACATTTCTGTATAAGTTCATATATAAGGCGCACTGGCCTATAAGGCGCACCTTTGATTTCTGAGAAAATTAAAGGATTTTTGGTGCGCCTTATAGGCCGAAAAATACGGTAATTGGGCTAGACATGCTCATTACCGGAACACTCAAATGCTCTTATACCTGCCATCTATTGCCTCCAACAACTAGAGAAGGGAAAACATATTTTTCGTTTCCATTCTAGACAACTTTTTGAGTTGACGCTACCCTTTCAGCTTGCAATTTTTAGACAATAGAATGTAAACTATAGAACATTCATGGATAAGTGGAATTCTGGTACGGAGTGGCCAGATTCTCTGCAGTTATATCGACTTAAAAGGGTTTTCTGCCTTATAGTTATCAATGACCTATTCAGGGGATGGATCATCAATAACAGATCAATCAACATAGAGAACAGAGCTGGAAGGATAGCTTGTTTCCCTGTGGATACTGTTGGCCTGTCCTATGTATTTCATCTTTATACAGTACTGTATATCGGTGATAAAAAAAAAAAAAAAAAATTTTTGCCATTTAAAGGGGCTCATGCACCTTCAATGGAACTCATATGATTGTGAACATGTTATGACTATAATGCAACTCATGTATTATATTATTACATTAAATGTTTATAGCTTTTCTCGTAACAAGTGCTGTTTGCTCCCATGAAGGAACCAGAATGTTGAGAAGGGAAATTGTCTGTGGGTGCCATGGATTGCTGGGAAAAAGCATACTTAGTGAAGCCAGTAACAATGTGAGAATGTTTTAGGCATGAGGGCACCATACTGGTCATGAAGAGCAGAATGATCAAATAAAATGTTACACTCTGCACCAACAGTAGACAACATATGTCTTTTGTGTGAGGGTTGGTCAGAGATATGAAAATGCAAAAAAGTTTCTGTGCAGGGTACGTAACTACAAGGGTAGTAGCCATAGCAGCTACTATGGGGCCCACAGTGTTAGGGGGCCTGGCAACCTGATCTGCCACACTAAAGAATGCAGCTGCTATTCTCTAACAAAATGTCCAGTAGTCTTCTCTGACAATTAAATGTTCACAGAAGCCCCTCCAATTAATATAACATCTAACAGAGCGCCCCCATTAAAGTAATGTCTAACAGAGTGCCCCAAATAATATAACGTCTAGCAGAATTCCCCCATTAAAGTAATGCCGAGCAGAGTGCCTCCCATTAATGTAACGCAGCAGAGTGCCTCCCATTAAAGTTTCGCTGAGCAGAGTGCCCCCCCATTAATATAACGCCTAGCAGAGTTCCCCCCATTAATGTAACACCGAGCAGAGTGTCCCCCTTTAATAAAAAACACTGACGCGTCCTAGTACTAACTTTAATTTTTATTATATACCTGAGCATAAGCCGAGTTGGGCTTTTTCAGCAGAACAATTTTGCTGAAAATTTTGTCTCGTACTCGAGTATATACGGTAAGTTATGTCTTTATTTATTGTGTATTTGTTGGAAAGATGAAAATAGCCCTTGTATCTGTAGGTGGCATAAAAAGAAATTAGAAGAAGAAAGTCTACAATTTGCTTTCTTATTGTTTTTATTTACAGGATTTGGTGCGGCTGAGTTCAACAGCTTCTGCCCCTTATGTCTTAACCGCTTCCCCTGACCACTGGCCATCTGCTACATTACAGACACATTTCCTTCAGGGATGCATGCCTTAACAAATTTTTATCATCACTGTCATATCAACTCAGCATTTTCCTGTCATCTTTCCTTTCTGATAAACTGTTTCTGAATTGACGGCTGTCACAAACATGCTTAGGTAGGAATTTAGAAGATTCTCTAACTGACCAAGGTTAAATCTTTCCACTGCTGAGTGATTTTATATGGTTCCTTTGGGCAGCCGCACAGACCTGTGAAGCTGAACTATTCTCCTGTCTCAGACATCAAACATTATTAGTTGTTATGTTAAACCTGATTTACGGGACATTACTAGCTTTATATTCAGCAGTTTTTTAGATTCTATTTATTATGTTTGTTCATAGAGGAACATTTTGATGTATTTTTATGGCTTTCTTTTAAGATTTGATTTCTAAACAAGATATTTTTGTTTAGCTGCAGCCATTGGGGACAGTATATATTAAACTTCTTTATTATTTGCCTAGTTGCTCACGCTGTGTGGAATCTACTGAGAAGGTTGAGTCATTGGTACTATAATTGGTGAGGACCCAAATTACTATATATAGTACGGCAGTAAATAGGCAGGGAGGTAACTGCAGTGGCAGCAACTATGTGGCCTGCAGTGTTGGGGGGGGGTGGTCCTGGCATCAGACCTGACACACTAAAAAAATGGAGGATGTGCACCATTATATACATATCATTTGTACAGTATAATCTCTATATAGCATTGCACATTTTTCACAGTACAGAACGACAAGACTAGGGATCTCTAATTCCTGCGGTGTACTTCCCCCCATGTGGTCAGCAGATACTGGGACAGATATGTGTAAGTGTTTGAATGTATACATCAGTGCATAAATGTGTATAAATATGTGTGTACATGTGAATATTTTCTGAGGGTGTAGGGGGGGCATTTAGAAGTCTGCTATGGGGCCCTACCTCTTCTAGTAATGCCCCTGGGACTATCTACAGTGTTGTATACAGAAAAATAAAGGAAAAAGCTAAAGTGTCTTTTGAACTTTAAAAGTGCTGATGGGTATCCTGGTGTTAGACCCACAGTTGATCAAGACCTGATGGCCTATCCTCACGATAGGCCATCAATGTTCATGTCTTAGAAACCATACGTAAAATGTGTTAAGCTAAGAATTTAGAAAGTACCAATTTAAGGCCTTGGGCACCGGGCAATAGTTGTATGACATCTTAGTCTACGAGGCTACACTGAATCAAAGAATAGAAAAAATAGCAATGTTCTAGAAGATACCTCCATAATATGGTGCTATACTGTGTAATGAAATGACATAGTCGTATAGGAAGATCTCTTCTTGCTTGAGTATGTTATGATAGTCTTCAGATCTCAGAACGTGTTGAAGATTCAGTAGATTTGTAGAGGCAAATGTTTCTAAAGGTGGCAGTACAGGTCAGATGAATATCAGCTAAACCTTCTGATCTCCGCAAAACCAGGGCATCTTTATCTAATTCTAGGGTCCAAGAATACTCGAGCGTGATATTGAGAACACATGCCCATTTGGCTTAACCTACTGTGCATGTGTACAGGGGGTAGAGAGGAATGGCTGTCCGCTGATCAAGCATCTATGACCTGCATTAGGTTCTGTTTAGGGTAAGGCTCTCCAGCAAGCTGCTAGGATTGCCTGGGGGTGAACAAGAAAACTAATTACTAAATTAGTCTTATTTTCTCTTTTTCATTTACATTTTATCACAATAAACTAGATAAATGAATTTAAAAAATCACAAGAACCTCTGGGCTAGTCTGAAGTCTTAATTATGTCTTGAACTAACTGAAGGTGGGAACATACTCTAAAGATCACTTTTAGTATCTGAGAGGCACACATGGCCCTCATTAAGGATTGGGAAATGCTAATGTAGGGCTTATGCTGTTCCATCCTAGTTGATCCATACATGGCAACAGGTTCTGAGACAGCTGCAAAATATTATGTTTGTCTCCAACTTATAGGGTACAGACAAAACCAGCAATGGGAATGTAAAAGAGACAGAACAGGTGCGCTCACCACCAGGTGCTCAATCCAGGAAAGAGTCTTCCACTTTCACAAGCAAATGCAAGACAAAAAAAAAAGGGAGTTTGATTGGCACTCACCAGCTCCGTTAAAAATAGTTCAGCTTTATTCATCCAAGATGAGACAATACAAAGTGCAAGGATAAGGTGCAAAAACGAATAACAATGTTACGCGTTTCAGACACTAAGGTCCTTAATCATAGATATCCCTGAATGTTTGAGAGCAGTCTAATATGCTGGGCAGACCAGAAGTGGAAGTTTCTACACAGGTGCCGCGCAATTAGTGCATCTCAATACTATCGCAATCAGGGTTCCACAAGAGATACAATAAACATACATGAAAACAAAAAACCCCTGAAAATATGTGAATATGTACAAACGGGTTCATATAAAAACATATCAATAATTTAAAATCAAGTCATTTCTAACATTAAGATCTTTAGGGTACCGTATTTTCCGGGCCATTAGGCGCACCGGAATATAAAGTGCATTAGTCCGATGCGCCTTATATATGTAATAATTCCATATATAAGGCGCATCGGACTATAAGGCGCAGGGTCGGGGCCGGGAGCGGAGCGGAGACCCGACGGGACGCGACGCCGAGACGAGACGCTGAACGCGGGGAAGGTGAGGGGGAGGTAAAGAATAGAATACTTACATAGATCCCCGCTACCGGAGACAGCATATTCCAAGGAAATCCAAGGCTTTTAAGTGCGCCTTTATAGTCCGGAAAATACGGTAAATGCTGTCTCTCCTTAGTGTCTGAAACGCGTAAGATTGTTATTCGTTTTTGCACCTTATCCTTGCAGTTTGTATTGTCTCATCTTGGATGGATAAAGCTGGTGAGTGCCAATCAAACTCCCTTTTTTTTTGGACTTACAGACAAAACCAGCAGTGAATTATAAAAGATAAGATCCTAGAAAAAGCAGATGTTACTTTACTTATTTTTTTCATCCATTTGTGGTTTGGACTTGGTTAGAAGTGATGGTGGGAGGTTTTTATTTTCTTTATCAACTATATAACTAAGCAACCCGTGTCCATGCATTAGCTGGTCCTGACTAGATTAATGAAAGTGTCCTCTTCAGGTGCTGCTTTGCTTCTTATCTGGAAAACTTCTGCTGTGCAATTAATGAGATACCGCTCTAGACTTCTGATTCTGGCTTGATTCCCTATGATAAAGTTTTGGAGGCTTATTAGGTTTCCATTCTGCTTTCCATCACTGTTTGCTCCTGACAAATGTCAATTTTTGCTATTTTTGTAGTTTTTCATTATCATGATTGACAGACCATCTCCTTGTACTCAGGTACTTGAATTTCTAATGAGAATACGTTGTGTTTATTATTCACAAAATTTTGTAAGCCATTGAACTGTATCATTGCATAATTACGCTATAAATGTGCAGTAATATGACATTACTTACCTTTTTCAGCATTTTGTCGAATATTATTTAGGAGTCAGTTTCAGAACTGCCAAAAATTTGCTGAGAATACCATTAGCCTAGAAATGCCAACTTGACACAGTGCCGACAAGTATGCACCAGAAAACTGCATTTGATGGTTGTACAATATTTATGGCTTTTTTTTCAGAAATGTAAAATGCTGGATCTTGATGTGGCCCAAATCCTTCAATATTAATAAATGTCTTCATTTGTTGTCTAACGTGTGAAAAATTGTATGTTGCATCCTAAATATTAACACACAGGAACGGAAGAATGTGCTTGGTGATTGTTTTGCTATCTTGTCTGTCTACATACCGATTCACAAATGTCTAATTTAACAAAATCTTGGAGGCTCAAACACTCCAGTTAAAAAAGGCTATGCCAATAACATAATAAAAATGTTCTTCACCCAGTTCTTCCATTTCCAACCATACCAAACTTCATGGGTGTTTAGGGATTCAATAAATCTAATGGGCTTTCTAAAGTAGGCAGAGTTATCTCTAAGGTGGCCACCATCTACAACTCCCATGATCCCCCAGTTCTCAGTAACATTTTATGTTCTGATCCCAGTAATTTAGGGGTATTTAGGGATTCAATAAACCTAATGGGCTTTCTAAAGTAGGCTGATATGTGTAACTACCATCACTGTAGATTGATCCACTGAGATGGCAACTCACCACAATACTGGCCATACTGGATGCAATGCAAGTGACTACAGCCAAACATAATGATGCTCACATGACCTGCCCAGGCAGGTGCAGGACATGTGATGTGGACATTGGACCAGTAGCCATCACCTGTTTAGTGTGTCATCCACAGGGACAAAAATCAATGGACTGATTAAAGGGCCAGTAGCATTTTAAGTCATAAAGATTGTATATGTCCACAACATTTTCCTGCTAAGGAAAGCTAAATTTTAAATATCATCTAATTACATATTAGCTTATATTTTAATTTATTTGAATATTAATTATACTGATTCCTGGAATACCCCTTTAAGTTAATGCTCCCAGCTATACGTAAAATTGCTGGTCTTGCCCATTCATCCGCATTTTTTTAAAAAATTAGGTAAAATCCTATTTTTGGTAATTAGGGATAAGCACATCCCTATAAAATCCCTATAAGAGATCAAATTCCTTTCATCCTCATAGAATGTAAACTCTTGCCAGCAGCGCCCTCACTCATATTGTTTCATATGTCTAAGTTTTTACTCTGTAATGTCTTATTTTATTTATGGCCCCCTAAAATCCTTACAGTGCTACGGAATGCGATGGCGCTGTATAAAGGTTGTTATTTTTATTATTATGTATGCTATTATTGGCAAAATGAGAAATTATATTGGCCAATCAAATAGTCTCCTTAAAAAATAAATACATATAGAATTTGGAAAATGTCTGGCTGAATATGGCTTATCAAGCTATGCCCACACGGAAGATTTATGCCAGTGCTCAAGCACTGACGTATGATGAAACCCCCCCTTTCTGGCACAACGTGATGTATATGGCCTCTTGAAGTATCTGCTGACAGGGCTGCGCAGAGCAGGAAGACCCGGGCCCCTCCACCAACTCCAGCGCAAGGGCGACTTCAGAATAAGGCATACCAGCGCAGGTGGGGGCCGCACACAATACCTTTATTGTATGTTTAAGCTGATTAAGACATTTATATTTCCCTTTGGGGACAAATAAAGTATCATTATTATTAAGGCAGTACATAAGGAATCCATGGGGTGAGGCGGGCTTTATATAAAACATACAAAGCGGGGGCTGTTTGGGATGATAAACTAGGCAATATTTTGTGGAACAGGAGACTGTTATTGTTTCTGAATTTTTAATGCCCCCATGTAAGTTTACTGCAAAGGGCCTTCTGAGGCTCTGTCGCCAAGGGGCCTATAGAAACCTTGAGCCAACCCTTGACCCCCTCCATTTCCCCTATCACTGGCGGTCTGCCAGTAAGGCCTCTTGTCTACTAGTGAGTTTAATGCAAGTTTGATTTGAGTTTGACACATCAGGTGCTTACAGCAATGTTCTGCAAGAAGCCTAATTTTGATTATTTCATAAAACTGACATACGAGCCCTGATAGTTACCACACATAGTTTCTTCTAGATTTTATGGGAAACGACAAAATGTGGATACTTCAGGTGATCCATAGGTCTTTTAATTGGGAAGATTTTATACATCTGAACTTAAACTACTATTATTTGGCTCCATGACATGTATATGTCCTCTAACTCTTTGCCCCCTAAAGTTATATTCACACCTACTTCTAAGGTTGCATAAATCCAATCTTTCCCCCTATTAACAGGCGATTTTAAGTAATTTGGATCTCCATAGAGATTTGCCTCATTCTATACAAATTAGATTTAACATATAATTGAATTTTTTTAATTAAAATCGCAACAAATCGCATGGGACTTATTTATAACGTGGATGAATTTCCCGACTGTAACTTTTTTCCCCTGTGAGAGAACAATTATTGCTTAAAGCAAAAGATGTGTCTTTGCCCAATAGCATTAAATCTTTTCCTGCCAAATGTGTCTAGCGGTGTATTGCAACGAGAGTAGTACAATTCCCTCTGGCAGGAAAGGGCTTAAGGCGTTATTAAATGGTGTATTCCCTGCAATATTGAAATGCATAGTGCTGTAAAATTAACAGTCTGTATCATCCTCCTTTGTCATGTATCTCCGGCTCGCTCCTCACTCCAGTCTGACACATTTCCTCTCCTCTCATTAGCCATGTCTGCCCCGTGAGTTGAATATAGTTTTTTTGAGGGGGAGCCAGAATCTTCACTGTATTTATTCTTGACTTTTTGTGCCGCGTTCCTGTTGTGTAAATGTAGTTATTTTCCAGCGTGTTCCTTGACTTTTGAGAAATGACCATTTTTCACAGCGGGCTGTGCCGCCAAGACCATTGGTTGGTGTGATCTTTACGAAGCATGTGTTTTGCTGCCAGTTTACTTTAGGGAAAAAAAAAGATAATTTAATGGAATATAAAAAAGGGCAGTACACTATTGGATGGAAGATAAAATACAATTATTTTCTGAACACATTTACCAGTGTAAACATGTTTAGGATCCCAGGAGGGGTCTATATTAATCTTGTCTGTTTGTTAGAATGTGCTCAGAGACTTTCAGCAAAAATCACTCTGCAAACTTTTAGCAAAGTGATTTTATGTATTTACATCTTTAAAGGGAGTCTACCACCTCCTGTGTAATAATCTGCTGGCAACATTTCATAGCGAAATGCACTACGATTTCCAACTTACCTTTATTATTTCTGTGCATTGTATGGTTTCTGAGAGATTCCCATTTTGATCTGTATGCTCATGGGTCCGTTGGGTCACTAAGGGTTTGTCCTCAGGACTCAAAGCACTGATATTTCTGCCTCAAAGGGTTTGTCCACTTTTAGGCAATAATATTGTTATGTGTACTGAAAAGTTTTGCAATTTTCCAATATACTTTCCGTATCAATTACTTCCAGATTTTTATAGAATCCATAAAAGTCCTGCCTGTCCCAGACACCCAATGACTGACCGCTCCTTCTCCAATATTTATTGTACAGAGAATCCTGTTCCAAATCGTGACCTCCATCATTTTGTGATCACATACCCTTAAATAACTGTATTTTTTGGATTTTAGTTGACTTGGGGATATGAATTACAATAAAACTAGAGTTCACAGAAAGTGCATTGTCTGATAATGCACTGTGCTGCGATTCACTAAGATCTTGCACCCGATATCCTGCATGTGTCGCTTCCCCGCTCAGGTACGACAAACCTCACCATCGCTTTAGTGGTGCATGTAAGTGCTTGAGCTTGCGACATAATTTGAAAGTTAAATCCCGTGCTCAGTCAGAATCGGTCAGATCGTCCGACGGCATGCCCCCCAATTTGTGTCGCATGGAAGCCAGCGCAGCTGTGCCAAAAAGCGAGTGTGTGCACCAAAATCCTAGCGCAGACACCTGTTAAATACCTGTCCAAGCCGTGCAATCCCCGAAAAAGGCGAACAGTCTGTCAAAAATGAAGACTTGGTAAATGAGCCCCATTATAGCTTGAGATGTGTTGAAATGCTAACCATTATAATCTGGCATTCAGTGTATGTCATACTAACTATCTACTCTATGTTCTATAATATTTAAAAAAATTCTTTTTTGTTCTTTTTGTTGTTTTTTTTTGCTAAGGACATTATGCTGTAATATCCGCAAGTATCAAGTAGTTAAAATGAAAGGGAATCAGAAAAGACCTAAGCATCCAGATGTTTCCAGATGATATATTCCGATGTACTTCTTTGCCAGCTCAAGATAGTTACTATCATAATGCCTAAGGCATACTCCACTAACTCCGACTGAAGCAGAGATAATGTAATAGAATTTTAAATACCTTTTTAAGACAATACTTTGAATCCAGCTCAGCGTTACTGCAGTTATTACAGGGAGAGTGCTGAAAATATTTTCTTTCAGCAATTTCAGCATTTTTCTTGAAATATTTCCAAGCTACTTGATACAGTAGACAGCCGTGCCAGTGATTGATTATACTTCTCTTCTATTTTGCTTGGTTTTGCTTGGAGTTTAAAGAGTAAATGCTCAATGTAGTTAAAGCAAATAAATATCAGCATGAACTTCTGTATTTGTAGAATTGTCCCGGAATTACAATGACATTTGTATCTTATTTAAACAGAACTTTCTGGGTAAAGATTTATTTAAGGATCTGAATAAAGAAATGAGCCAAAACCAGCAGTTTGTGCAATGGAAATCCACAATTTAAAGTAGTAATCCAGGCTTTAATCCAGTATATAAGTGATCGTTAACAGATTATGAATTTGTTGGATTATTGTTCGCAGTTTATAGCATGGATATATCCTCCATAATACAAATGAACGCAATGTAAAGAGCCTCTGTCAACAATATCTGTTGTTGATAATTTATATATTTTTTTCATGTTAACAGTACATGAAACGGTCACTAAACAACAACTTTTAATGAGTTATTGCTGAAATGCATTAAATACAGTCATGGCCAAAAGTTTTGAGAATGATACAAATGTTAATTTTTACAAAGTCTACTGCATCAGGTTTTATAATGGCAATTTTCATATACTCCAGAATGTTTAAAAAAAACTGTTCACACATTGTAATTAAAGGGTTAAAACAAGACAGACTCCTGTCTTCGGAAGACCCAAGGCTGTCATGGGGACCGATCGCCTCTCTGCGATGATTTCACACCTCGCCAATCTTTTTTTTAAGCCGACGTCAGCGATCAGCCGGCTACGACCCGCGATCCCAGTGGGTTAAAACCCATGGTGTTAGTTCCATATACCTTATTGAAAAAACAAAGCTTAGCCCCATAAGACCCCGACTTCCAATTCTTGCAGGTAGAGAAGTGATAAAAAAGTAAAGAAAAATAAGCTAAAAAAACTAAAAGTTTGAAAAAGATTTTAACAAACTAATGTTTAACCACGAAGAAAATTCTCTTAGATGTAAGGATTATTATTCTCAGAATCTGTACTAATATAGGGTCTGAGATGGACATAAATAAGCTTCATTTTCTTGCACTGCCAATTTACAGCAACTCTTTTTGGTGATCAATTCCATTCTGAAGAAGGGGTCAGAGGGCTAATAAGGCAGTGGGGAGCCGACTTATGTTCTGGTATATGGAATTAATAAGTAACATGGATTCTAGAAGAGGTGTGTGTGAAGAATTGCTCATGATGGAAAATATAGATGACATGATATAAGTATAATGAAATACCGACCATACAAACCACAAATTACTGTACAGGATTGGACACAAAGATGCAAGAGCAAATAAGGTACATTTCCTGTAATAAGGAACACATGGAAATGCCAACTTCTTGGGAAAAAAACTAATTAATAGCCCCGGAGCAGATGATACCATTCACTTCACGGTGACAATGAAGGAAGTGTAGTTAAAGTAATTAATTTCTACAGTCCGTACCAGGCGGCATTTTATTTATTTAGACATGACAGGTCCACTGTTAGATCTGTGCCTTGAGATAATTGGATCTAGGTCTTGGGGATCATATACAAGTCTATGGAAGACATTTGTGGATTGTTGTGCAGACAACACGAAGTTCAGCTGGTATGATGAATGATTCTTGTATAGCCCATAAAAAGCACATTTATATTGTAATGACAATGGGGGATCTATCACAATGAAATAACTCATATTTTTTATTTTGGGTTTGAGGTGCAGTAATGAAATGTTGAAAATAATGAATATTATTCTTAGAAAGCAATGACAATAATCATTTAGATGTTCTCTCCATGTTTGTATGGATTTTCTCCATGTCCTCCGGTTTCCTCCCACACTCCAAAACATATTGGTAGGCTGATTAGATTGTGAGCCCCATTGGGGACAGGCACCGATTTGGCAAACTGTTTGTAGCGCTGCATAACCTGTGTGCGCTATATAAATAAAGGAATCATTATAATTAATAATTATTAAATATAAAAAGTAGTACATTTTTTGTATTTTTACAATATTTTACTTCTGTAAATCTGTCATCAGAAAATGACTTGATAAACCACTACCAAGCTGTGAAGCAGCTTAACACATTATAGATTGTTTTTCCCATGGCCCAGTATTGTGGGATCATCTAGAAAAGTGAATACTTTGAAGTGGAATGTAAAATGGTTGTATAAAGTCATAGACGGAGAGCTGAATGAAGGAGATCTGGTTAGTGATGGTCCTGTGCATGTAGGACCAACAATTACAGTGAAGAGAGCATTTGGAGGTGAGGTAATGTACAACCAAATCTCACTTCAAACCTGATTTTCTGGATGACGCTGCTGCACGTAACATTTTTAGCCTGGAAAACCTATTAAATATGAATGATGTATGAATAGAATAGGTCCCCAATATCAGAATGGATGGGGTCCTTACAGCTCAGTTCTCATTGTAGTGGTCAGACCAAAGTACTACAGATCGGCTTCTATTCCGTTGAATGTGAACTAAGCTGCAGTAAATTTAATCCGCCACTATACAGAGAATGGAGCAGTCTGCTGCTTGTTTTATTCTCAAAACAAAATGTACACCCTATTAGTCCCATTTTAACCCCTTAACGACTTTTTTAGTTTTTTCACTTCCATTTTTTACTCCCCACCTTCAAAAATCTATAACTTTTTTATTTTTCCACATATAGAGCTCTGTTATGGCTTATTTTCTGCGTAACAAATTGCACTTCGTAGTGACAGTATTCAATATTCCATGGCGTGTACTGGTAAGCAGGAAAAAAATTCCAAATGCAGTGAAAATGGTGAAAAAACACATTTGCGACGTTTTCTTGTGGGCTTGGATTTTACAGCTTTCACTGTGTGCCAAAAATGACATGTCTACTTTATTCTTTGGGTCGGTACGATTAAGGGGATACCAAATTTGTACAAGTTTTATAATGTTTTCATACATTTAAAAAAATTAAAACCTCCTGTACAATTTTTTTTTTTTTATTTTGCCATCTTCTGGCGGCAATAACTTTTTCATACTTTGGTCTACGGAGCTGTGGGTGGTGTCATTTTTTGTGACTTTTGATGGCGTTTTCATTGCTATCATTTTTAGAACTGTGCGACCTTTTGATCACTTTTTATAAAATTTTTTTATATTTTCCAAATGGCAAAAAAATGTCATTTTCTGACTTTGGACGCTATTTTCCGTTACGAGGTTAAACTCAGTGAAAAACCGTAATTATATTTTGATAGATCGGACATTTTCGGACGCGGCGATACCTAATGTGTTTATGATTTTTACTGTTTATTAATATTTATATCAGTTCTAGGGAAAGGGGGGTGATTTGAATTTTTAAGTTTTTTTATTATAATTTTTTTTTAAAACTTTTTTTTACTTTTACTATTTTTCAGACTTTAACCCTAGGTTGTCTGATCGATCCTATCATATACTGCCATACTACAGTATGGCAGTATATGGGGATTTTCCTCCTCATACATTACAATGTGCTTTCAGCACATTGTAATGAAGGGGTTAAAACGAAATACCATGGAGATGGATCGCCGCCCCAGATGATGTCACGGGGAGCGGCGATCCCAGGTAAGATGGCGGCGCCCATGCTTTTTGAGGCTGCTGGCAGCTTTGCCGGCAGCCATCGCTGTGAAAACACTTGCGATCAGTGCTAGCACCGATCGCGGCTGTTACCAGTAAGCCTTTGCTGCAATATGCAGCAAAGACTTACCGGCTTTGGAGAGGGCTGGGCCCGCGAGCCCTCTCCATGCACCGGGACCCGGCGGGAAGGGGTTAAGAGTAACCAGAAACTTAATTTTCTACTGATTCTACACAGGTGACCAGCTTGTTAGTATTTGAGGAAGAAAAACAATTATTAAGAATTTACCCACTGAAAAACTGAGAAGAACACCAAGAATCACCAAATACAATTCTTCACAAATGTATCTTATACAACAAATCATCCAAAAAATTACAGCAAGACTAACGAGATGGTGCAGGAGAAAATAAGAAAAAAGTCCAAAAACAACAATTGTCCAAAAGAAAAAAAATTGTTCACTGCTTCAACATCTCTGTCAGCTCCACAATGTATATGGGGCAGGCACACTTTAGAGGTGTTTAGATTAGTTTGCACAGTACCTCTGATGCTCTGTCTCCCAGGACCGGGGTTCTCCCGTCGTTTCTTCTCCCCGTGTTAGCGTACCTTCGCCGGTCGCTGGGTTGCTTGAATGGCACAGTAACTTCCGGGTGTAGATCCTCAGTCTTCCGACTTGAAACCGGTACCACCTAACTGTCAGTGCCGCCAAGCTCCAAATGTTTCCGATTCCGTTCCCATAAGGTAATAATATATAATAATAATATAATTATAATCGAAATAAAATTGTTTAAAGGGGTTGTGTCACCATTGCACATTGCTGTAATTGGGTCCAATGCATTGTTAAAAGTACTTTCACCATTTACACTTATTACAAAATCTGCAGGCTTACTGAGATAACTCCTTTTGTTCTGGTTGCTGGCGCCCCCCGGTGGTAGCTGTGTCCCGTCCTGAGCAACAGCTGATCTGGCCGAGTCTGCGCACAAGGAGTCAGTCAGCTGTTCTCCACTACAGATCACTCCACACTGAGAGATCACCTGACACACTGCAGCCAATAGGAAGTGAGACATGGGGGCAGAGATTGTGCTGTGATGGCCACTGCTCACCAGCTACACAGGAGCCTACAGCAGCAGATACAAGGTAACTGCAGCCAGACATGTCTGCTCAGAGGAGTCCTCTCCCAACATGGATCATAGCAATGTATCAGCCCTTTCCTCCCTCCACCATTAGTCAGGTCACACAGGAGGCTGCAGAGATAACACAAGTAACAGGCTGAGCTCTGATCTCTCCTGATGCAGTCCTCCTCCTGTACTCTCCTCCATGCACTGTCCCTCCATGTTACCCTGCTCTCCTGCAAAGGGGCCCCTGTGCTTGACTAGCAGGGAAGTCGCTAAACATCAGCAACATGTGAGAAGCTATCATCTATCTATCTCCTATCTCTCTATCTCTCTATCTATCTATCTATTTATCTATCCATCTATCTATCACATATCTATCTATCTATCTATCTATCTATCTATCACATATCCATCTATCTATCTATCTATCTATCTATCTATCTATCTATCACATATCCATCTATCTATCACATATCCATCTATCTATCTATCACATATCCATCTATCTATCTATCTATCACATATCTATCTATCTCATATCCATCTATCTATCCATCTATCACATATCCATCTATCTATCTATCTATCTATCTATCACAGATCCATCTATCTATCTATCACATATCTATCTATCTCCTATCTATCTATCTATCTCCTATCTATCTATCTATCTATCTCCTATCTATCTATCTATCTATCTATCTCCTATCTATCTATCTATCTATCACATATCTATCTATCTATCTATCTATCTATCTATCTATCTATCTATCTATCTATCTATCACATATCTATCTATCTAGCGATTTGGTTGCAATTCCTTACAAAATACACAGAAAGAGATTCAATCAACATGCAAAAATACAAAAGTTTATTAGTAAAAGTCATAAAAACAACTATTGCACCTAATTTTGTACAATCAATGCATACAAGAAGAACAAAACAATGTATTCTCACAGCATCATGGTCGGTCAGGCGGACAGTAAAGTGTAAATATGTCGGAGGTCTAGAAAAATGCAGGGACGGCAAACTCCATGCGTATCCTCACTTCAAAGTGACTTCCTCAGGGGTAAGTGTCACTTTGGAGTGACGATACACGTGGGGTTTGCTTCCCCTGCAACCACCTAGACTTCCGCCATGCATGTCAGCCTGACCGACCATGATGCTGTGAGAATACATAGTACATGTGTACTATGTGCAGTGTCCTGTGTAGTGTGCAGGGGGCGCCAGATTCAGGATTTCTGGCGCATGTTCTTCATGAATCTGGTGCCCCCTGCACTGCTTTGACAGACTGAACCAACTTTTTTTGGTGCACTTTTAACATGGGGCGTATGACACATTTCTATTGGACTTCTATTGGATCAGTAAATGCAGGGACTATTTGAGCACAGCAGGTGGAAGCAGACTCTGAAGGCTGAGCGCTCTGTAGCACTGAGGTGTGGAATAACTGCCGCTGTCAGTGCTGTGCATGTGCCTGGCCCCTCCCACATCTGCTTCTGTGTGGAGCAGAATAGAGGCTGAACACGCATCATAATAACAAATAGAAAGGAATCTTTACTTCCAGGTAACCATTACAAATAGAGTTTTGAAATATTTTAACCTCTTTTGACAGCTTTTTGTAGTCAATTGTTTCGTGGCATAACCCCTTTAATCAATTGTTTAATCAATACTTGTTAGTATTGTTTGATTACTCTCTCTGGACTGGTGTTTATCTACAGGAAGTAAATAATTAAGTTTCCTTTTACATGACAGCAAGCAGAGATCTAGCAACTGTTAAGATTTCATAGAGAAAGTATATATTGGAAATTTGTATAACTTTTCATTAGACAAACAGCATCAATTATTTGCTGGAATAAGCTTAAAAGTGAACAACCCCTTTAATAAATTTTCCACAATGTCTGGCATAACCACAATTACTAAGGAAGTTTATTTATTTTTCTTCAACTTGTATAATGCAACCAATCAAATCTGGAATATATAAGCAGAAGTAAAATACATATTTGTTCAAGGCTACATTCACTTCTTGATTTTTGGAAACTGTCAGCAAATATGCTATGAAAGTCCATGGCATATATAGACTCAATGTATTAGTGAAGGCCATAATCGATTATGAGGGACTTATGCAACTTCATTGAGCATGCTCCTCAGTCAGGTGACCGCCTGAACATCGGCAGCACCCAATCACTGGCTGCAGCCAATATTTACTCCTCCTGCTGCTTTTGAGGGGATGGGTTGAACTTGAGAACGCATCACACTGTATTAGCTTAAAATGGGATATGTCCTAGCCCTACATTGTGAGGATATGTCGGGAATCCACCAAGCATATCCTTACAATGAATGGCTAAAAAGAGTTATGAAAGTTGCCTGACATTTTTAAATAGACAAACGTTTGTTTGCTTGAGTCAACGTTGCTGTAATTTATCAAACATTGCACAAAGCTAGATACGTTTTTAAGTTAAATGCTTTAAGCTTGCAGTTTTACCCCCACCCACATGTTACTGCATGAGACACCAATGAGCGCTGCCATCACTGATTATTAAATTAAAGGTCTGCTATTGGGGTCTCTACTGTTCTACATCTGATCCGGGGGTTCTCCAGTATTCTAGGTCTGCTCTGAAGGTCTCCTGTATTATTTGCCTTCTCCAGGGGGGTCTGCAGTATTATTATCATCTGCTTTGTGTACTGTATTTGTAGATTGCTCTGGAGTCTGTACAGAAGAAGTATTTGGGGGGCATTTTTGCCAAAAACTACTGTACTGCACATTTAGCGGGCTGGTTCCTATTGCGTCCCCTTCAAGCAGTAGGACAATGCAGCTCTTTGACCAATCAAGTTTGTACACCCCTTGAGTAAGATAATGCTATAGAATTTTTATATACCAGCAATTCAAGAGATTCTTGTTTTCATTTTTCTATATTGTCTATAATATAGAAAGTAGAGTAATACTTTTTTTTTTGCTTTAGTTTTAAAAAGGTGCCACTTTATTTTATGGGTTTTATTTATAACACCTTTTTTATTTTTATTTTTCATTTCTCATGTTAAGATTTCATCCATTTATAGTTCCTGTTAATGTACATAATTTAACCTGGTTATCTGATCCTCGCAACCAGTGGGGTAACTAGAAGCTGATGGGCCCCAGTCCCAGGCCCCCGACTATAATGTATGGTTTATAGTAATAGTCTTCTCATATGGGAAAGTGACACCATAAGGCCCCCTAAACCGTTTGGCCCCGGGTGCAATCGCAACCTTTGCACCCTCACAAGTTATGCCCAAGCTTACATTGTTCTCTTACATCGGGAACAGGGAAGGGTTAAATATCGCATGCTGTGCTTTCACTGTCACTCGCGTGCTCCTAGGCCCAGTCTTATTTTCGAGCTCTAAATGACAGTAATCTATTAGAGCGCACACATATCTATCACCTAATCTGCTGTGTTTTGATATGATAAAAGGTCCAGCTATATTTCTAGTTTGACATAACCAAATTAAGGTGTCTGACTCCATAGAAGGCAGATGTATGGAATTGTCAGGAAATTCATAAAGTGACATTTTATAACTCAATAGTCAAGAATTTTTATATACACAGGAGACAGTATAGAGACCAAGAACAGAAGAGGAAAGTATATATCTTTATATAATAAAATAGAATATTATATAATAAAGTAACCATATTCTTTACATTTTATTACTAGAAATGTTGTGTCTTGTGGAAAAATTTCCAAACATTTGTTGTCTATAAAGAGCGGAATAACCTGAGCACAAGGTCTACATACATTGGCATCTCCTTGTTTTTGTACTGTCAGAGTTGATATCCCTTTATATTCCTACAAAGCAGCGCAATAAATCAGGTGGAAATCCCGCCAGCATGGCCACGATCCCATTAGTACCAGATTATTCTTCTTGTTCCAAGTAGTCTTATTAATTACAGTTTTCAGCACTTTCACCCATTCTTTACTAAATCGCTCTGACTTGGGTTTTAACAATATTACGCTGAAAATCTCTTAATTCAGACCTAACCATTAATAAAACTAAGACACTGTCATTCACCCGTATTTAAGGGTTTTTAATTTTAGTGGTAAATGTCCTTAGAAGAAGACCAAAAATAGATTTCCTGTTGAAAAAATTCATTTCTATTTATGTGTTTGATTTGTTTTTATATAATATACCGTATATACTCGAGTATAAGCCGACCCGAGTATAAGCCGAGACCCCTAATTTTACCACCAAAAACAGGGAAAAACTACTGACTCGAGTATAAGCCGAGGGTGGGAAATGCATTGGTCAAACCCCCCCAGTAGTATACAGCCTGCCAGCCCCCAGAAGAATACAGCAGCCCCTAGTAGTTATACAGCAGCCCCTAGTAGTATACAGCAGCCCCCTGTAGTATACAGCAGCCCCCAGTAGTATACAGCAGCCCCCAGTAGTATACAGCAGCCCCCAGTAGTATACAGCAGCCCCCCTGTAGTATACAGCAGCCCCCCTGTAGTATACAGCAGCCCCCCTGTAGTATACAGCAAGCCCCTAGTAGTATACAGCAAGCCCCTAGTAGTATACAGCAAGCCCCTAGTAGTATATACAGCAGAGCCCCTAGTAGTATACAGCAAGCCCCTAGTAGTATACAGCAGCCCCTAGTAGTATACGCACGCCCCGGTAAGTAGTATACAGCACCCCTAGTAGTATACAGCAGCCCCTATAGTAACAGCAGCCCCCTGTAGTATACAGCAAGCCCCTAGTATATACAGCAAGCCCCTAGTAGTATACAGCAAGCCCTTAACATACACAGCCCCCTAGTAGTATCAGCAGCTATATATACAGAGGCCCCATAGTAACAGCACACCCCAGTAGTATAACATCAGCCCCCCAGTTATATACAGCAGAACCCCCAGTGGTATACAGCAGCCCCCAGTGGTATACAGCACCCCCAGTGGTATACAGCAGCCCCCAGTGGTATACAGCCTGCCCCTAGTGGTATACAGCCTGCCCCTAGTAGTATACATCCTGTCCCTAGTAGTATACAGCCTGTCCCTATATATATACAGCCTGCCCCTAGTAGTTATACAGCACCCATTGGTATACAGCCTGCCCCTAGTAGTATACACCTGTCCCTAGTAGTATGCAGCCGTCCTAGTATTATGCAGCCTGTCCCTTAAGTATACAGCCTGTCCCTAGTAAGTATACAGCCTTCCCTATAGTATACAGCCTGCCCCCACGGCCCTTAAAAAAATAAACTTAAATACTCACCCTCCGATGTCAGCGCGGCTCCCCGATGTCGGCGCGACTTACCGATGTCCCCGATGTCAGCGCTTCCCGTCTTCTTTCTTCTCCGCGGCTCCTCTTCACTCTTCTCGCGCCCATGCTTTCTTCTAGCAGGCGCATACTATGACGCGGCCGCTGCTGACGTCATAGTATGCGCGGCCATGAAGAAAACATGGCCGCGTCGATGATAGAAGAAAGAAGAGGAGCCGCGGAGAAGAAAGAAGACGGGACGCGCTGACATCGGGGACATCGGTAAGTCGCGCCGACATCGGGGAGCCGCGCTGACATCGGAGGGTGAGTATTTAATTTTATTTTTTTAAGTGGGTAATTTTTTTGGGTAATACACTCGTGTATAAGCCGAGGGGACGTTTTTCAGCACATTTTTTGTGCTGAAAAACTCGGCTTATACACGAGTATATACGGTAACCAATATATTAACCATGTTACAAATGTGGAACTCTCCATACAAGACCTTGGACAACACAGGGTGGCAATGCTGTCAGAAACTAGTCCTCCATGAAGCTCCAGCTGTCAGACTGGGCAAGTGGAGTCAAACTCATTCTACAATGTCACTGCAGACTAGAGCCATGTCTATGTGTTAAATCAACTGCCCCTTTAGAGGTGAACCTAATATCAGGAACCTGCAAGGTAAAAAGAGGTTTCTCATACTCAGCAGATGCTAGTAGAGAATAAATTGGCCAGTGCAGATACAGGGAAAAGACACATCAACATTTGATATTCAACACATTGGTAGAGAATGAGCCACAGGAAGTTAATCTCTGGCAAGTAAATCCAGCACCGAAGGTGTTTTATAGAAAGCTAATAGGGTAACTGAGTGACAGTTGAGCAAATCACTCAAGAATGTAATCCTTGCCTCCCTCTCTGACCAGGTCTGCGTACATGGAATGACATGCATGGTGCCTGTAGAAGATAAACTTTCAGTGTCAACAGAAATTGGCCATCACCCCATCTGTTCCATAGTTATAGATAGATTTTGTAGAATTACAATTTTTTGGTCAGGCGCACTACTTTCTCCAAAGACTTCAAATGCTTTTTGGAGTTTTCTGGAGTGACTTTGAACTGAGCTGTGCACTTGAATAGATGAATTAACATACCTTCACATACCACATAGTGGAATGTACTACAAAATTATTAGACTAGGTCACAATTCTATCAGATAGAAATTAGGAAACAATATTTGCTTTAAAATGATATTTTCTGGAACAGTGAGTGATGATGAAAATAGTTTTTGATGGGAACATTGATTTGATGAAAGTAAAATTGTGTTTGTTCAGAATAAGAAGTGTTACCAAAATAACTTTTATATAATTCATGAAGATCTACATGGATGTTGTTGTGTCATCGGTCATTCAACTTGTGCAGTGTGATTGTCATGGTGCACTATGCTCATTTTTGAATTTTTCGACTCTTCTTTTAAAGATTCAAACTTTTTCTTTATTAAGGCCATCAACAAGAATTTTGAAGGGTTTTTCCCAAGAGAAATGTGGGATTCTTATTTTATGAAATGTAAGCTTAAAATAGTCAAAATAGTAAAAAAAAAAAAATGTTTTTTTTCTGTTACAAAATGTAAACCCCTGTCATAATGGGAGGCGTTAGTGACTGGAGAGGGGGGGGGGGTGAACATGTATATTTTTTAATTTTATCTTTATTCATTCTGTTTTATTATATTTTTTAGGTTAGCGTAGGTGATTATTTTTATAATTTTTATTCTAACACCTTACTTTTCTCTCTGACTGTGGGTGCGGGTTAAAGAACATCTTCCACCAGGATGAAGAACTGTATACAAATGAGCCTGAGGGGTTACAGGCACTATTAACACCTATGGAGCCTGGAGCCCCTCAGGCTCTTGTCCTTCATCCAGGTGGTAGATGTCCTTTAAAGTTGATATTTGTTACTAGGTGGGTAGACCATATATAAAAAGGGGATAGAGGAGAGGACAGAAGAGGGATTGAAGTCTCATAATATTGTAAAAGAAAGCATATCCAGCATCCAAGATTGGGTAAAATTTGTTTCCTTTATTTAGTAGAAAAGCATTTAAAAGTCGATATAAACATAAACCTACATGTTTCAGGATACAACCTTGGTCCCATTGAACTCTTATACTTGGCCTCAACAGTTATAGTGTGCATATATGTCATGTGACCTCGGAGGACAGTGATTGGCTGAGGTTTAATTTAAATAATGGATGTGGCATCCTCACTTTGATTATGTAACCCTTTGAAAATAAACTGGAATGACAAAAGTTGTTATTATTTTAAGTAAATAATTAATATACTATTTTAACTGTTTAAAATTTGAGAGAAAATAATTCCCTTCTTTATACTTCTATTAAAATACAGTAGAGGTAGAGAAGAATATAGTAACTATATAACTATATAATCAGAGTTACAAAGTACAAGTTCTAGAGACGTGTGGTACTATACTGAATGCATTAAACTCGCTAGAAATCTAAGAGGCTCAAAAATGATAAAACTATACATGGAGATAATGTTCTACATGCTCCTTAGTGCTTTTATTGTTGCTACTTCTGCAATTTCAAGGTAATTTTTCTCTTTCATTTTTGTTCTTTTTCGACTTTTTCTATCTTTAATCATTTTTGTGTAGGTTAAGCCAATGTAATAAATTTCCCAAAGTCATATTTCTTGATTTAGTATTAGAATGTCTAGATAGGGTGTCAGAAGGCTGTCACTTTGCATCTTGCCCTCCTATTACCTGCTGACTTCACATGTCAGGCTGTAAAGCAGGCGTCAAAAATTATCACTAAAGCAGTTAACACTTTGACCTGTGGAACAAGTGACAGTGATGCATCTTCTTTAGTGAATTTCTTTATGGCTTTCCAGGCGTGATTTATTTGTTTCAGTCCTTAAAGCAACGTCTCCATTGATTTATAATTTTATTGTAATTGCAAAAGTAAATAGCTTTCAAGCATGGAACTAGTGTGCAAGAGCTGAGGAGATGACCGTGCCAGCAGAACATCTAACCTGAACTTTATGACTATATTTTCATTATTAATTTTTCAATTAAAATATTAATAAAAACAGGGTGAAGACAGTATTAAACACACTCCCAAAGTACAAAATACTCTTTATGGTATCAACTTACAAGGTGAAGTATGTTTTGTAACCTGCATTTTGATTGACTTGGCTTGATTTTGTATCTGACACAATATACCATGTAACATAATGACAGTAGTTGAACTTTTCTTCCGGTGCACTAGGGACATCAGAGTTATAATATACAAAATGGCAGACATTTTGAAACATAGAGGTTAAATTTCACACTCACTCAAAAAACTCCTTAGACTATAGTGATGACATGTCCTGTGTCTACATTGATTCTGGTAGACCAAAGACACCCCAGTCTAATACTCATGATAGAAGCTGTTTTTTCCAATGAGGCTCTCAAATTATTCCCCTTCTTAAGTAAACACCAGAGTCTAGTCCCTCACCGTTTAACACAATGTTATATGAACTCAGAATAGATGGGTGGCCTTATCGGAGGTCAGGCTAGCAAAACTTTGTAGCAGAGTTTCTTCTGAGAGACCAGATTCAAGACAAGCTGAAATATGACTTGGTAGTAGTAAAGGATGGAAAACCTTTTATAATGCATGTGGTCAAATATTGTAAAGCAGATTTCTCTGCATACCTTTTTAATGATGCATCCTTGTAATTTTGTTTTTGTAGATCTACTGTGAGTAGATTTAGGTTGTCCATCCACACAGAACTGTAACTTGGTGACGGTAGGGATCAGTTTTAACTACTGAGCACTTTGGTTCTTGAAGTCATACATGTCTGCTAGCAGTTTTCTTCCCCCTCTCAATTCATTGCACATGTATTGCTTGAAGAGCACACATGGACAATATAGAGAAGTCACGCAAAATAGCTTTTAGCCAAAAGCTATCGTAAACATATGGCAAGCTTTAGTCTACCCCAAGGAATGGCAAATTCTTTACTGTGTTTCTTTCAGAACAGACTAAGCAGATCATGCAACAAATGGGTATATGTTATTTTATTTTATGTTTTTTCCCCCTTGATAACATTTATGGACCCTCTACTGGTACTGGATCCCATACTGCACGTTTGGGATAGGTCAAAGAAAACTTTTGAAAAAAAGACTAAACTAAAAATTGGGACAACTTGTAGCTTTCCATATTTTAACCAAAGACTATATTCTTTTATACAGGTGGTCCCCAGACAGGTTCTGTTATAAGTTGAATTTGTATGTAAGTCGGAACTGTATACTTTAGAATTGTGGTTCCAGGCAAAATCTTTTGGGTCTCTATGACTATTGGATTTAAAAAATGTTGGGTTGTCATAAGAACCAGGATTAACAATAAATCTTGATTAATATATACAAAATCACTTTATTGAAGTAACAAAAAGGCATACATGAAATTTATTTGTATCCCGACACAGACAAGAAAGACAGATTAAAAACAATTAAAATTGTACCAAGTACATTAGTAAATTCATTGGCCAGAATTCCCTGTGAGGATAACTGGCAAAACACCTCCTGCACTATAACAGTACTCCAAAAGCACCCATAATCCCTAGTAATCAGAGTCTACCCCTGAGGAAGTCCCCCACTAATCATAGCACCCTAAGGCTATCTGACATGGGACGCCCACTGAAAATTTCCTGACGTACACCTGGACATGTAAAGTATTGAGACCAGTTCACACTTAGGACTTACCTCTCTTGACCTTTTATTTTTTCTACATCAGGTTCTATGTATTGTTCAGGTTTCTACTCAGCATTGACTCTGATTACTAGGGATTATGGGTGCTTTTGGAGTACTGTTATAGTGTTTTACCATTACAGGCGTTCCCCTACTTAAGAACACTCGACTTACATACGACCCCTAGTTACAAACGGACCTCTGGATATTGGCAATTTATTGGAATTTAGTCCTAGGCTACAATAAACAGCTGTAAAAGTTATCAAATGTGTCTGTAGTGAAGCTTTAGTGTTAATATTGATTCTTATGACAACCCAACATTTTTAAAATCCAATTGTCACCAAAAAAGTTCTGTCTGGGATTACAATTATAAAATATACAGTTCCGACTTACATACAAATTCAACTTGAGAACAAAGCTACAGACCCTATCTTGTATGTAACCCGGGGATTGCCTGTATACAAGTTTGTAGCAAGTTTTAAATTTGTTCTTTTATTTTTGTTATTGAGAAATGAAACTATTTTCCTTATACCTTATTGAGATGTGAAGAACTACCTGGTAGAACTTCAGATATATTTCTTTAAATGTATTCATCTATTTTAAAAATATATTAAATTGTTGATATAAAGAAATGACTTATTTGGCAATAATCGCTGCTCTTTGTTTAGCATAAAGTAACATACTTGCCGCTTTTGCTGTAGAAGCTGGTGAACATTTGTATGAACTGATAAAGTGTTTGTCAGTATCATCCATCACGGTACAATATCATTATCAGGTTGACCCTCAATCAATTTTGTGTCATGGTAAAACTGGACCAAGCTGTGAGCATCAAAACAGCCTATTAAAATACCATGACAGATGGCGCTGCCGACTCCTTCATCATAAAGTCTAGCATTAACCGCATATTGTTCTGTAAATTGCATTTCTTGATCTATGACTAATTAATTTCTAAAAGATGCTGTAACACCGTGCCCATAAACGTATGGATGTATAATGATCATTTATTACATTACAGCATTGTACATAAAACCTTTAACAAAAAATTAGGTCAACATTAATGCTTCAAAAATCTGATAATTATACATAAAAGACAATTAAATTTGTCAAAATAAAAATAAACTTATGCCAGGAATTTTCTATTTTTGGATTTAGAAATTTGCACTGACCCACATTTTGGGAAGTACAGGCTACACAAATGTAAGTGTTAATTATAGAAGATTGCTTCTTTAAAGATTCAGTTCCAAATTAAATTAGAAGTAGAACCAATGTATAATGGGAATTGTGAAATTGCATAACTTAAAATATTTCTAATGTATATACGATATATTTAACACTGTGCAGGGTTCACTACTGATAGTGTATAGTGTATCAAATGGTAGTGTAACAGACTGGCTAAAATCATCAAGAAGGCGCAATCTCTAAAATTTTTACACCATTTGGCAAGAACGGTTCCACCGCATATTTGCTTGGATTTTACAAAACAAAATGAATATTATGCAACGTACTCTACTCCAACGACTCCATCCTTCAATGTGTAATAAGTGGTTAAGTACACATAATAAACTTGATAATCAGCCCTATTTATTACCCTCCCCACGTCGCTCCTACCGTCCCTCGACAATCTTTGCTTTATGTTTTTGTGTTTCCCAGTTGTGTTCTGCTGTTATTTTTTATAGAATGGTATTTTACATAAGTCCTGTTATGGTATTGCATGACATCTGCTGCTACTGTAATGCGGTGCTGGGAGGGACCCAGGGCCTGTAGCCATGGGGGGCTATGCCTGCGAGTATGGGTGCTGGGGGGGACAACAGGGCCTTGGTCCCTGCTAGTGCTGCGTTGCAGCAGAGTTGGATGCCATGTGATGCCACACTTAATAGCGTAGGGACCCACTACAACAAGGTCAAAGTGAAGAGATTACTGGGCTTATGCAATTTGATCAAAATGTAACTAAGAACCTCGAGTTTGTTTTGTAAATGTAGCCTAGCGGGAAAAGATAACTGTATGATGTGAGGATGTGCGGTCAAGTTCTTTTCTCTCCCAATGTTGGTTTGGTATTTTACATAATGCCTGACCTACCCAGTTTACAAAACAATTTCCTCAGGGATAAATAAAGATGTATTGTATTTAATTCTCTCCATAGACCGTAGTACAGTAGCATTGTAGTCTCCGGTAAAAGCCATATAGGGAACACATGTTTGAGCCACCTAGAGGAGGCGAGTATTAAAAAAGTTAGAAAGGAACAAACAAAAAAATAATTATCAATCCCCTTTATTCAAATGTGAAAATAATTAATAATTATGTTGAACATGTTGTAAATTGTCCTCTATTGGCTGCTATATCACCACTTTGCCACTCATAACGTTTTCTACACAAAGCTGTCAAATAGATTGTATTAATCTATAAATGATATTGTTAAAAACAGCAACTCATCATGCAAACTATTTTTATTAACACATAGAAAAATTATACATTAAATTAAGTTACATTAAACTGCTTCTGATGCCTCCTATCAGTTTACTTAGTTTACTCCAGAAAATAGCACTAAGATTTTTGGCACATTTCCATAATGTTTGGTATAACAGAATTATATATCTACCCCAAGAATTTTACAAAAATAGCTCAATTTTTATTGTTTTATCGCCTTGGAAACTAAAAATTAAAAAATGCAAAAACCCAGAACAGTATTGTGAGTTAATTTCCACCTCTGGTGGATAATTAACACTAATTTTGCTTGAAATTCCTGTTTTTTGATAATGTTTATGCATTGTTGCTATGTGTTAGTATAGCAAACCTGGCTTTGTCCTTCAGCATAGTATGTTATTATGGCTTCCATTGTTATCTGTATTTTCCCATAAGGGGCAGCTAAACCTACTGATATCTAAATTCACTGATCTCATAGCACAAAAGAAACATTCATTGAAGTATTTGGCTCCACTACATCAGAACTGTCTACGATGTGTAGTGTGATAGCATTTAGTCTCCGTGTCTGTGATTCAGGATCTCCTGTTATGTTATCAGTGCGCTGCTGCGTTTTACATTAACCTACACTGTAAATGTTCTAAAGCTTTCACCGCGGCTTCCAAATAAATATCATTTTACAGACTTGCATACATTCCCAAATCTCATTTAAATTCCGTAGACTTCGGAGAGGAGCCTATGCATCACCGCCAACAGCTACCGTGCAATTGTTGTGTTCATGAAGGCAGAGAAAGTCTCGGAACTGCAAATACATGTGCATGTTTTATGCTGAAACAGGAGGCAAATTATACAGAAACGCTCACTGTGTTAATTAAAATGATGTCCTAACAGGGAAACTCCGAGTTGTCAGGACAAATTAGTTAGAACATGATTAATTGACCTGTTTATATGTTTATAATGTAAACATGCAATATTTCATTTGCATTGCTGCAGGTAATAGGATCCGAGCAGTCTTTGAGCCAGCAATAAAAATGAGGCATAACATACTGCGGATTATTGAAAATAACTATGGGAAGTCTAACAGTGTGCGCTTAAAGGAATTCAGGCTCTTTAATTTGTTAGCATCGAGAAGGTGGGAAGTGTCTGGTAGAAAATTAAAACTGGAAAATATCATAAATAATTTGATTTAAAATCTGGGTTTCAATGGTATGTTGGAGGAATGAATTCTTGATTTTTCGTTTTACGCAGTGCGGTTGTTTTTGCCTGTATGCAAAATTATCTTTAGTAAAAAAAATAAATGAAATGAAAACGTTTGTACCAAATGAACCCTTTAACATGTAATGACTTGTTATTAGAGATGAACTGACCAAAACATTTGGTTTGGCGTCTTCCGTATGGCAGCGCCTGCTAACTCAGACATGTTGCTTCATGGGCTGTAGAATAGCCAATCAGGCAGCTTTTCCTCACCAGGTCCACCAATCACAGCCATGCCTAGTTGCTAGGGGAGTAAAGCTACCTGATTGGCTGCTCTTCAGCCCATCGAGCAACACATCCAGTTTATGTGGAGCTGCCGAATGGAGGACATCGAACCTAAAGTTCAGCTCTGCTCACCTCTACTTGTTACAATACAAATTAATTAAATTGACTTGTTGTCAATAAAGACTCCTGACTACAGTATCTAAATGGTTAAAAGGAACATGCCACCTCTGCCACATATACAACTCTCTAGAGGTTTATATTAATTCCTTCTAATCCTTAGGATAAAGTAAAAATGTTTACTCCAGAGCACTACGTTTGAGTTAAATCACACCTGGGGTGGGTGGAGTTGGGAGTGAAAATGCCCATAAGGGGGTGGGGTAGCTTGACTGCATTGTTAAGTTCCCCTGCCTTCTTTACTTAATCCGAGTGATGAGAGGGAATTAAGGTCTTTTTTAGAGGAATACCGTAATGTTTTCCACGTATAAAAAGGCCATTATGAAACTTGAAATTTGCTGAACAGGGTACTGTTGAGGTATTGGAGACATATCAAAAGTCACAGGTTTACTTTAAAAAAAAAAAAAAAAAGGGGCCGTCCATGACCATAACACAAGATGACGATGGTCTGTACACATACAATTGTTAAAAATCTTTTGACATTGTGCATAGACATATAGTAGATGTTATTGGTTGGAACTTCAACGTGATGAAAAAACGTCACACCAATATGTTGTGCCTCACTTATGGTTAGATCTTAAACTGAAAGTCCACTTTCTAATTTGCCTACTATATTAGAAATACATTATGAGCAATTCTTTAAAATGTCCTTTTTTTAGACAGAATAGACAGATCAGTCTATTATAAGCAGGTTTTGTGTAAGAATTGGACACAGACGTGCAAATTATATTCAAGGGCCAGTTTGTCTTGAGCGCGTAGAAAGGGGCATTGTTGATGGTTGTCTGTGTATTATTTCCTGTAAAAGAAGTGGTTTGGCAAATGGAAGTTTATTTCGGGACACAATTGCTACTTCACCAAAGGTGAACCTGCTACTATAGCTAACCTGCAATGGATCACCGATAGAGAAACCTCTCTTACCAAGTGACTCGGTGGGGTATCTATACACTGCTATTGAACGTGTGAGTCCTGTGTGGAGTTAATTGCAGTTAATCAGTATACATTGAAAATTGTATAATTTTCCTGAATAGCAATTTCCCGATTTTTTTCATTTTTCAGATGGAGCACTTTTTCCAGCTGTTAAGTGAAAACTGAAAAAATGTAAATTATTAAATTATGTCCTTTCCCATCCCTTGGTTGAATTTGATGACGGAGGCTTGACTAATTTTATCCTTAATTTCTATTTAACTGTTCCCTTAGAAACAATCAAATTTAAATATCATCATGATCCTAAATTTTATGACACAAACACATAGGGGATTTATCATGACTTGTTCTGAGTGCATTAGCTAGTGCCTGTGAAGGATTACTGAAGGCACCAGAGCCTTTGTTATATTATATAAGGGTTAAAGGGAACCTGTCACCAGGGCACCCATTTTATGCAGCCTCAGTCTCAACAAAGCATAGCACACACACTGCCAAAGAGTTTATGTATAAAAAAAATAGGTTTTAAAGAAAAATAGGTTTTACAGAATATATATTCGGTTTTACCAGGTTTTGTGGTAAAATTAGAGTATATACGGTATGTTATATAGTAACTTTCAATGCCATGTGCTCCATAACTAGGCAGTTGTCCCCAGGGAGTGGCTATAGAGGAGCAGTTCCCCCCGCTCTTGGGACACCGCACCTCCTTGTGTCCTTTTCAAATATATGAAAACACCCATCTCCCAACTTAGCCATGCCCCCTGCTCCTCTATAGCCACTCCCAGGGGAGTCACAGTCACAGACCACATGGTATTGAAAATTACTATATATCATAACTTTTTGTCTGTAAAACCTGTTTTTTATACCAAAACTCTTTGGTGGTTTATTACCAATGCTCTGTGGGGACTGTGGGTTTGCTAAAAATGGGTGTCCTGTGACAAGTTCCCTATAAGGGACATACACTCACCGGCCACTTTATTAGGTACACCATGCTAGTAACGGGTTGGACCCCCTTTTGCCTTCAGAACTGCCTCAATTCTTCGTGGCATAGATTCAATAAGGTGCTGGAAGCATTCCTCAGAGATTTTGGTCCATATTGACATAATGGCCATCACACATTTGTCGCAGATTGTCGGCTGCACATCCATGATGCGAATCTCCCGTTCCACCACATCCCAAAGATGTCTCTATTGGGAGATCTGGTGACGTGGAGGCCATTTGTGTACAGCTCCATTGTCATGTTCGAAGAAGCCAAACAGGAAAGACCGTCAGCACTGATTTATGACATGGCGATTATCCTGCTGAAGTAGCCATCAGATGTTGGGTCACTTGTGGTCATAAAGGATGACTGGTCGCAAAATACTCAGGTAGCTGTGCGTTGCAACGATGCTCAATTGGTACCAAGGGCCCAAAGAGTGCCAGAAATGTCTTTCCCACACCATACACCACCACCACCAACCTGAACCGTTGATACAAGGCAGGATGGATCCATGCTTTCATGTTGTTAACGCCAAATTCTGACCCAACATCCGAATGTGCGCAGCCAGAAATCGAGACTCTCGACCAGGCAACGTTTTTCCAATCTTCTACTGTCCAATTTCGATGAGCTTGTGCAAATTGTCCTCGTTCCTGTTTTCTTTAGCTGAAAGGAGTGGCACCCGTGTGGTCTTCTGCTGCTGAAGCCGCATGCCTCCAAGTTGGACTACTGTGCATTCAGAGATGCTCTTTCTGCCTACCTTGGTTGTAACGGGTGGCGATTTGAGTCACTGTTTCCTTTCTATCAGTTTGAACCAGTCTGCCCATTCTCATCTGACCTCTGGCATCAACAAGGCATTTCCGCCCACAGAACTGCCACTCACGGATTTTTTTTTCTTTTCGGACCATTCTCTTAAACCCTAGAGATGGTTTGTGCGTGAAAATCCCAGTAGACAGCAGTTTCGAATATACTCAGACCAGCCCTTCTGGCACCAACAACCATGCCACGTGTTCAAAGGCACTCAAATCACCTTTTTTCCCCATACTGATGCTCGGTTTGAACTGCAGGAGTTGTCTTGACCATGTATACAGCCTAAATGCACTGAGTTGCCGCCATGTGATTGGCTGATTAGAAATTAAGTGTTAATGAGCAGTTGGACAGGTGTACCTAATAAAGTGGCCGGTGAGTGTATATCACCTCTACAATCCCTCTGACAGGATCTTCCTTTAGCTTCTTATTCCCTGGTTTTTACCAAAAAAGGATTTTAAAATTATGCAAATGATCCTTGGCTCCATAGGTGTTGCCTACAGGTGATGCCTTGATGAGCTCATTTGCATACTTTTTTAAGTCCCCCCCCCCCCCTTTAAAAAAGAGCGTAGGAAGCTTGGATTCTGCCAGAGGGGCAATGTACTTGTCAATGTACTTGGTTTACAATCCTTGATCCTTTTGGTAGATGTTCTATGAAACCATCACCCACTTTGTAATTTAGTGCCAAAACTTGGATATTTATATACATGTGGACAAAATTTGACCATTAAAGTAAATGAGTGAGCAAAAGGGTCATGGCATATTAGTGGCATCAACACTTCAGTGATTGGAGCCTGGATACTGGGACCACGTATTGGCTACAACTTGTATACCGAGAGGACAGATGGAGACCTGGTGCCGGGTTGCAGTGGATAAACCGCTAGCACCCCTTTAATATCAACAAGCTAACCTCTGTCTGTATAGCTCAGAATGACTTAACTTTACACTACACACTGATTTACTGGCTGAGCTGAGGGTTAACTTTTCCCGATTTCCATTTTTTCTTTTCATCTTGTATTAGTTTGCATTTATATTACCTTAGTCACAAAGAATATTTGTCAGTCGTACAAATACCTACTAGAACCGCATCTCAAACATTTAAGTGTGACAGCAGAAGACTCTCAGATATTCCAGCACCTGTGTATTTGTCTGACTCTGAGAATACAACCTTTACAAATGTGCAGTGACATTACAGCAGCCACAGATGTTCCTACGTGATAAAAGGCAGAAATATACAAAACAATCCAACCCAATGATGATGGATACACCATGGGTCGACGTAACTTTTAATCACTTTTCTAATTCAGTGCATTTTAGAACCATGTTGTAGTATGAGACAATGGCTTATGTGCTACTACTAGTAAAATACTTCTCTTTATTACATTATTACTTCTCAATATTGCCTTTATCTTGAGACCGCAGAGTGTGCGTTATTGTATAATGACGCCTTTAGCTTAGAAAATAAGGAAATAATTCATGAATGGTGTTTGCAGACAGTGATGGAAACATTTTGAAATTCAAGAAGCGATTTCTAAGCGCCTGGAAAAATTCAGAATAATTTTGAATACATATATTCTTTCCTGTTGTGTCTTGTGCAAAGAATGTTTTTTCTAAATATAAACAGGGAAAAAAACACAAACTTTCTGTCCTAGAATTTATTTAATATTTAAATAATAGAAGATGCAACTTGGTTGGAACTTGAATGATGCAAATAAAAAAAAAAGGAAAAGATACTAAAAAACTTATGTTAACATTAAGGGGGTTCCCAGTATTGTACATTGATGGCCTTTCCACATAGTTGGCCGACGCCAAACTGCTATTCTTCTTACTTGTTTGGGAGACAAGACATCCTCATCCTTATTAAAGTGGTTGAAAAATATGTCTGCATTCTTTCAAAAGCTGCTCCAGACGTAACCATGCTCTATGCTAGTATTGCAGCTCAGCTGAATGTAAGATTTTTTTCTACCTTTGGTCACAGATATAATTCCAACCTATCTCTATCAGTCCTGTTGTTCTGTTGTTTTACATTTTGGTTGTCCCTGGAGAGGACCATAAACTCCTGCCAATGGTCGGGGGAGGGATAGTAGGCAGAGCGCACTACAGACATCGGAACCTCCTGTCCACCAGCAGCGTGTAGAGGAGCCCGCAGCAGCTCTATAGACAAGATAATGGGGCTTATTTACTAAGTATCCGCGGATGCACTTTCATAGGTTTTTCCGAAGTTTTCAAGATTTGCGCCACTTTGACGGGTATGTACCGTATATACTCGAGTATAAGCCGACCCAAGTATAAGCCGAGGCCCCTAATTTTACCACAAAACCTGGTAAAACCTATATTTTGTTTACTCGAGTATAAGCCGAGTTTGGGTTTTCAGCACATATTTTTGTGCTGAAAAACTAGGCTTATACTCGAGTATATAAGGTAATTGGGGATTGTTTTGCATGCAATCGGTTTGTGGCGCAGCTGCGCTGGCTTTCATTGCGACAGAAATCAGGGGGCGTGCTGTCAAACGATCTAACCGATTCGGACTGAGTGCGGGATTAAACTTTCAAATTGTGTTGCAAGACCAAGCACTTACATGCACCAGGAAGAAGGTGAACTCCGGTGGACATGAGAAGGGACACATGCAGGATTTTGGACGCACAATCTTATTGAATCACGGCAGACAATGTGAATCCGGTCGGACAATGGACTTTCGGGGAACTCCGCGGACGGGAAAGTAAATGTGCCCCAATGTCTTAATCCAAGAGGAAGGGCTGACATAGCAGTGCTGACTGTATGTTTTTTTTATTAATTACGTGAGGTAGCAAAGCTGAGTGTGTCATTGTGTCTTATATGCATCTCATCACTATAATCTCTCATATTTCTTTTTCTATGTCTCAGATACTAGTAGAGTCTTCAGAAGCAAAAAGAAAGTGTATATAATCTAAGAACATTGTCAGCATATCAGAGCTCGCAGGAATCATGAAGTGTCTGCTTATAGAGTCCCCGCCCACACTCTGGAATCTTACACTGACCATCACTGATGTGATAGGAGCTAAAACAGTAATAACAGTAAAATTGCAAAGCAATTAAAGATAATTTTTAATCCATGTTTTACCAACCCTTTAACCCTTTCACGACCCGTGACGTAATAGCACGTCACGGGTCGGCCGCGGGTGCATGGAGAGGGCTCACGCGCTGAGCCCTCTCCATAGCCGGTAAGTCTTTGCTGCATATTGCAGCAAAGGCTTACCGGTAACACCCGCGATCGGTGCTAGCACCGATCGTGGGTGTTTTCACCTCGATCGCCGCCGGCAATGCTGCCGGCGGCTTCAAAAGCATGGCGGCGCGTGGGCGCCGCCATCTTTTCGAGGATCGCCGCTCCCCGTGACGTCATCGGGGAGCGGCGATCCGTCGCCATGGTAACCTCGGGTCTCGCGAAGACCCGAGGCTACTTTTGGTTAACCCATGCATTACAATGTGCTATCAGCACATTGTAATGTATGAGGAGTAAAATCCCCATATACTGCCATACTGTAGTATGGCAGTATATGATAGGATCGTGCAGACCCCCTAGGGTTAAAGTACCCTAGGGAATCGGAAAAGTACTAAAAATAAAAATAAAAAAAAGTTAAAAAAAAAAAAATTATAATAAAAAACCCTAAAAACTCAAATCACCCCCCTTTCCCTAGAACTGATATAAATATAAATAAACAGTCAAAATCATAAACACATTAGGTATCGCCGCGTCCGAAAATGCCCGATCTATCAAAATATGATAACGGTTTTTCACTGCGTTTAATCCCGTAACGGAAAATCGCGCCCAAATTCGAAAATGGCACTTTTTTGTCATTTAAAAAAATTAAAAAATTCTATAAAAAGTGATCACAAGGTCGTACAGTCCTAAAATTGATAACATTGTAAACGTCATCAAAATCTGCAAAAAACGACACCACCCACAGCTCAGTACACCAAAGTATAAAAAAGTTATTAGTGCCAGAAGATGGCAAAATCCCCAAAAAAATTTTTGTACAGGAGGTTTTAATTTTTTTAAATGTTTGAAAACATTATAAAACCTATACAAATTTGGTATCCCTGTAATCGTACCGACCCAAAGAATAAAGTAGACATGTCATTTGGGGGAAATCCGTAGATCCAAGCCCACAAGAACGGCACACAATGCGTTTTTTTACCAATTTCACTGCTTTGGAATTTTTTTCCCGCTCCTAGTACACGGCATGGAATATTCAATACCACTCTATGAGTGCAATTTGTTACGCAGAAAATAAGCCCGTCACACAGCTCTGTACATGGAAAAATAAAAAAGTTATGGATTTTTGATCATGGGGATGAAAATCAAAAATCAAAAAAGGGCCAGGTCCTGAAAGGGTTAAGTGGTAAACTGTTCCCACCAATGTCGAAAGATGTGTCCAACATTAATATATAGTATATATTTTAATTCCAATGCAAAAAAATAAATAAATACATTTTCATGATCCAAGTATACAGCTAGAGTTAATTTTGTGGGAAATAAAAATGAATATGTTGGAAATAAAATATTTTTCTATAATGTGTATAAAAAATGACTGTACTTTCAGTCACCTGCAAACTTCTCTTGTCTGCATAAATTACAGATAAAACCGCTAACTGAACTAAACAGCTACGCAGAGAATGAGTTCAGCAGTAGAGCTCCTTTATCTATATAGAGGCTAATGCGAGGAGGTGCCCCCTACAACTTTAATTCATATTCAGTAAAGTGTAACCTCAACTTTATCGAGCTTATAAAACTAACTTTTTTTTCAATGGCTTCCATTGTGAGATATCAAACTTCAGCAAGTTATCAGAGGCAACTTCATTTGTATGTTTTCAATTATTTTAGCCACCTTTGCATTACATGGAGTAGCAGAATCATTTTTTATCCAGCGGTTTCCATCCATGTTCTGCCGTGCTAGTAGTAGGCATGGAATATCTCACGTAGCAGACTAAACACTGTGATGTCTGATTCACAAAGTGATTCCAATAAAACATAATGTGTTGTGTCATGTTTCAACTTAATCTTATGACACCTTTGCTGGTGGAAATGCAATGTTCAGATGTGTTGCTAGTCCTTTCTGTATCGTAATGTGCACCTATTCCGTCTAGTTTGGGGTAATGTTCTGGCTGGAGATTGCTGGAAGCAGATTTTCAAGGAGAATACAAATATGTCTTGTGAAAAGATGTTCATGTGTAAGCTGACTCCAGGCTTTCTTTTGTCTAACCTTGCTGAGTGCCTTGTTCATTATGTGGCTTCCCACACAGCAAGGAATTTATTTTGTTACTAACTTTTCTTGTTATTTTTATGTTTTAGAAATACCTGACAGAACTTTTGACTTTTTAACTAAGCTCTTTTTTGCCTTACGCTATTTCTACTTTAAGGAGAATAAGTTGTTTGTGTATGTTTGCATGTATGTATATTTGTGAGCATGTGTATGTATGGTGTGTGTGTGTGTGTGTGTGTGTGTATATAATATACACTCACCGGCCACTTTATTAGGTACACCTGTCCAACTGCTCGTTAACACTTAATTTCTAATCAGCCAATCACATGGCGGCAACTCAGTGCATTTAGGCATGTAGACATGGTCAAGACAATCTCCTGCAGTTCAAACCGAGCATCAGTATGGGGAAGAAAGGTGATTTGAGTGCCTTTGAACGTGGCATGGTTGTTGGTGCCAGAAGGGCTGGTCTGAGTATTTCAGAAACTGCTGATCTACTGGGATTTTCACGCACAACCATCTCTAGGGTTTACAGAGAATGGTCCGAAAAAGAAAAAACATCCAGTGAGCGGCAGTTCTGTGGGCGGAAATGCCTTGTTGATGCCAGAGGTCAGAGGAGAATGGGCAGACTGGTTCGAGCTGATAGAAAGGCAACAGTGACTCAAATCGCCACCCATTCAACCAAGGTAGGCGCAGAAGAGCATCTCTGAATGCACAGTACGTTCGAACTTTGAGCAGATGGGCTACAGCAGCAGAAGAACACACCGGGGTGCCACTCCGTTCAGCTAAGACAGGAAACTGAGGCTACATTTGCACAAGCTTATCGAAATTGGACAGTAGAAAATGAGAAAAACGTTGCCTGGTCTGATGAGTCTGCGATTTCTGCTGCGACATTCGGATGGTAGGGTCGAATTGGGCGTCAATAACTTGAAGCATGGATCCATCCTGCCTTGTATCAACGGTTCAGGCTGGTGGTGGTGGTGTCAGGTGTGGGGATATTTTCCTTGGCACTCTTTGGGCCCCTTGGTACCAATTGAGCATCGTTGCATACGCACAGCTACTCTGAGATTGTGGCTGACCATGTCCATCCTTTATGACCACAATGTACCCAACATTCTGATGGCTACTTTCAGAGGATAATGCGCGCATGTATAAAGCTGGAATCAGAGAATCATCTCAAATAGTTTCTTGAACATGACAATGAGTTCACTGTACTCAAATGCCTCTACAGTCACACAGATCTCAATCCAATAGAGCATTTGGGATGTGGATGGAACAGGAGATTGCGATATGTGATGTGCAGCTCGAACAGAATCTGCGCACTGTGTGATGCCATCATGTCAAATGGACCACAAAATGCTTCCAGCACCTTGTTGAATCTGCTTCCGCGAATAATTGATGGCAGTTCTGAGGCCAAAAGGGGGTCCAACCCGGTTACTAGCATGGTGTACCTAATAAAGTGGCCGGTGAGTGTATATATAATATATTAGTAGCAAAATTGTAAAAAAAGTGTAGGCAGCACTCCAAACTTCAGAAAAAATTCCAGGAGGTGAAGTTTATTGAAACAGTGGCGACCACCTTCATCAGGACTTGAATTTTGCTATACAAGGATCTAGCCAGGATCTGTGGAGGCTCTGTGTGTGTGTGTGTAATATTATATATATATATATTATTATATGTTATATATATCATATACTAGATATTATATATTAATATATACTATAATATTATATATTTTATAATATATTTGTATTTCTTTTTCTTTTATAAATTTTTAGGTTTTATAAAGTAGTTTGTCAAACATACAAATCATCACAAAGGATTAATCTTTTGTTAAACAACAAAAAAAGCCAAGAAAATCATATCTGACATAATACATCGTAACTTCACTAGTCTAGTATTCATGCTAATTTTCCAAGAGTATATGTGTATATATATTTGATAATATCCACAATACCATCCAATTGTATCATATCATGTAAATAAATATCGAACTAGGAGGAGAACATGTAAATGATTAAATCCATACATTGGAGGAGATTTATGAGAAGTGTCTAAGAACAGAACAGTTCTAGTTGCATATGGCAACCAGTCAGAGCTCAGCTCTCATTTCCCCACAGCAGTCTATGAAATTAAAGCTGCGCTCTGATTGGTTGGGTAACTAGAACATTTTTACCTCCAAAACCTCTGATAAATCTTCCCAATTGTGTCTAAGTAATATTCCTCCATATGAATTAGCCTAAATGACTGGTAAATAACATATAACCTACTAAGAGAAGCCAGACTTCAAACACTAATTTGGTCAAAATGTATTCATAGAATTTAATTAAATCTCATGAAAGAAAATGGATATTTGGATAAAATGAATACATTGTATTGGAGATACACAAGTGGAAATAGACACACATCGTATCATATACAGGCGGTCCCCTACTTAAGGACACCCGACTTACAGACGACCCATAGTTACAGACGGACCCCTCTGCCCACTGTGACCTCTGGTGAAGCTCTCTGGATGCTTTAATATAGTCCCAGGCTGCAATAATCAGCTGTAAGGTGTCTGTAAGGAAGCTTTATTGATAATCCTTGGTCCAATTACAGCAAAAATTTTGAAACTCCTATTGTCACTGGGGCAAAAGAAAAAAATTGTCTAGAACTTCAATTATAAAATATACAGTTTCGACTTGCATACAAATTCAACTTAAGAACAAACCTCCGGACCCTATCTTGTATGTAACCCGGGGACTGCCTGTAATCAATTAATATATATACAGGCAGTCCCCTACTTAAAAACACCCAAATTGCAGGCAACCCCTAGTTGCAGACGGCCCTCCGGTAATTGGCAATTTCCTGTACTTTAGTCCTGGGCTACAATAAACAGCTATAACAGTGGGGACTGCCTGTAAAATAAATATATATATACACACACAAAATATCATTCAGAAAGTAGTAGAACATTTGTGACAGGGCTGACATGTTATCTTATAGCCTGGGTAACTTAGCTCTAACTATCATTAGTCGTACAATAATAATTAGTGCATAGTGCATTATACCTGTATCCACAGACGGCTTTATAAATATATATCTTTAATAATATCCAATATAAACCAAATACATTGTGAGAGAGTTTATTAGAGCAGGAAAACAGCTAAAAATATAGTGAGAGCTTACTAGCAAAACTGAGACCTCGTCATGTTATTGCCTGGAGCAATGTTTCTGACAATGCAGCTGTTCCATTGATTGGGAATTACATGAAGAGGTACGGTATGCATTGTGATATTATGTAATAGTGCTTATTCAGCATTTGGATCTTTATGAGTATTGCTTCAGGTGAGAAATTGAGTACCTCCCATGAGGATAGCAGATATGTCTCCTGTCTCCTGCTCTTCTCCCACTTCTGCATGTTTTATATCCTGCTAAAACAACAATACAGTTTTGTACCTGTGACAATGGGGCACATTTACTTACTCATCCCTGCCCGATCCCCGAGGTGTGGTCTACAAGGATCCTGCACAGCTGCTGCGATTCACAAAGATTGTGCACCCGATATCCTGCATGTGTCGCTCCCCGCTCAGGTCCACCTGAGTTCACCTTCTTCTTCCCGGTTTATGTAAGTGCTTGGCTTCAACACAATTTTAAATGTTAAATCCTGCATGTTATCCGAATACGTCGGATTGTCTGATGTTCCGTCCCCGATCTGTGTTGCGTGAAAGCCGGAGCAATTGCGACGCAATGCCCGGCGTTTTCAGGGATTACACCGGGCATTGCGTCGCAGAAATGCGGCCGCGGGACCTTAGTAAATTCTATACTATACAAAGATGCCCTACATACTAAATGAAATAGGTCCCGTAAGGTGATGCTTATAATCAGTCTACCAGTGTGTGCTTATGGCCACTGCTTTCTAATAACTTTTTGTCATCACTTATGTTTACTTTAGCAATGTTTTTTTTATTTCGGCTTGGAGAATATTTTCTTGTAGCTGTGTGCCATACTGTTCCTACTTGCTCCTACTTTGATTTTTACAATTCACATGTGACTGTGTAGGAACCCACACATACACCTGCCAACAATCTTAATTGCCCTAAATATGAGTTGGTACATTTTTAGAAATTGAAGTTCCACTTTGTCTAAAGTCTTGTTTTCTTGTTTTCTTGTTGTATTTGGACGTGTGAAATATGTGGACGTGTGAAAAATATTCTGGCCACTAAAAATATTTATATTGGTAAAATTGGTTTATGATTAGAGATGAGCGAACATGCTCGTCCGAGCTTGATGCTCGGTCGAGCATAGGGTACTCGACAACGGCTCGTTGGCCTCTGGTACGGAAACTTGTGCATCCGATCGAGGAAAATGGCAGCGCCCGCCGTTTTGCTTTTTGGCGGCCAGAAAACAGAGCCAATCACAAGCCAGGAGACTCTGCATCCACCCAGCATGACGTGTACCTTTACACGATCGATAGCAGGGTTGGCTGGCCAGATTCAGGTGACCCTGGGATATAGACTTAGCCGCTGGCCGCGCTGCTCGGATCATTCTGTCTCTGGATGCCGCTAGGGAGAGAGCTGCTGCTGGTCAGGGAAGCGTTTGGGTGTTCTATTAGCTTACTGTTAGGCAGGAGTGATTCTAAAGAAACCAACAGCCCCTTCTTAGGGCTACAATAACGTTTCTACTTTTTTTATTTTAATTGCATCTTTTACCATTTTGTGAGGAATTAGCAGGGGGACTTGCTACCGTTGTGTTTAGGCTCTTAGTGGCACACAATCCATAGCAAAGACCGAAGTGGGGCAAAGTCAGTAGGGGTTTGGATTTCTATTAGGCAATAACTCAGTGTCATATCATCGATAGTAGTGTCGTTCCTTTGAACTTGCGCAGAAATAGCCATATGAGGAAATATCAAACAGCTCTTGAAGCTACAGTAGCGTCTATCATATTTGATTCTGGTTGATCTGCTGGTGGCTTTAGTTCTGCAGTGCAGTACTTGCCAATTCTGAGCAATTGTTAGTGAGACTTGCGATCGCTGTGTTCTGCGCTTAGTGGCGCACATATCTCATAGCTAAGGCTGAAGTGGGAAAATTCAGTAGGTTGTGATTTCTATTGGCACTAACTCAGTGTCATCTCATCTTGCCATAGTAGTGTGGCTTCCTTGATACTTGGCTAGAAAATAGCCATAGGAGAATACAAACAGCTCTTGAAGCCACAGTAGCGTTCTATATATTTGTTCTGGTTGATCTTGCTGGTTGGCTTTAGTTTCTGCAGTGCATTTACTTGCCATTCTGAGCAATTTGTAGTGAGACTTGCGAACGCGCTGGGTCTTGCGCTAGTGGCGCACATATCCATAGCAAGGCCGATGAGTGGCAAATTCAGTAGGGGTTGGATTTCTATTAGGCCACTAATATCAGTGTCATCTCATTGGCATAGTCAGTGTGCTTCCTTTGATACTTGGTAGAAAAATAGCATAGGAGAATACAAATACTTCTTGACGCCCTACAGTAGCGTTCTCTAATTTGATTTCTGGTTGATCTGTGGTTGGCTGTAGTTCTGCATGCAGTGCATGTACTTGCCAATCTGAGCAATTTGTAGTGAGCGACTTGCGACCGCTGTGTTCTGCGCTTAGTGGCGCACATTCCATAGCAAAGGCTGAAGTGGAAAATTCAGTAGGGGTTGGATTCTATAGGCAATAACTCAGTGTATCTCATCTGGCATAGTAGTGTGTCCTTTGATACTTGGCTGAAAATTAGCCCTAGCGAATAGGATAGGATTGTTTGGTTCTAAAAACTCAAAAAACCAAACACAAAAAAACAAAAAAAACACAAAAAACACAAAAAAAAAAAAAAAAAAAAGTAAAAAAAAAAAAAAAAGTTATTAACTCTCATTTTAAAAATGTTAACCCCAGGGCTAGGGGTAGAGGACGGGCGGGACGTGGCGTCCAACTACTGCAGGGGTCAGAGGCGTGGTCCTGGGCGGGGTGAGGACACCACCTGCTGATGACGGGAGCAGGGGAAGCCGCAGAGCTACATCTCCTAGGGTCCTGTCTGAAGTTAATGGGACTCGTGGTAGAGCACTGTTGAGGCCAGACAGTGCGAACAGGTGATGTCGTGATTGCGACAATTCTTCGAGCAATTTGTCCACCACCAGTCAGTCTTCCACGCAGTCACCCATGTCACCGAAATCCCCACTCCTCCAGCTCCGCACCTCAGCCTCCTCCCCCCCAGTTGCCCCCTCCCAGAAAATTTGCCATTTGAACCGCCATACTCTGAGGAACTGTTTTCTGGACCCTCCCACAGTCACAAACCACTTGTCCGGTTGCTGTGAGCAAATTCCGATGCCCAGGTTTCCACCAGTCCCCGTCTGTGGGTTGATGGACCTTCTTGACGTAGTGGAAGTGTGTAGAGGTGTCACGAATGAGGAGACACGGTTGTCAGACAGTGGGAAGTTGTTGTCAGGGCAGGAAGTCCGAGGGGGGAGCAGACTGAGGGATCGGAGGATGATGAGGTGACAGCCCAAGCTGGGTTAGAGGGGGCGGGTGACACAGTGTTCTGAGCGGAGGAGAGTCCTCGACCTGACAGGTTGGCAAGAGGCAGTGGTGGGCGCCAGACGGAGAGGCAGGGCCAGAGCTGGTGCATCAGCGCCATCTGTCAAATAGTGAAGTCCCGTGTGCGGGCTCTTGCGGCGAGGGCTAGATTCGGAGTTGGAGGTGTCTTAAGGAAACACCGGGATGACCGAAGGACTGTGTGTTGCACAATATTTGCCAAACCAGGGTCAGCAGGGGTGCCCACACTACTAGCTTAACTACACAAGATGGCAGGCAATATGAATGCTAAGCCACCCCACTCACGTGGCAACAGGCCGTTTCACACTCGGCCGTGCACACCATGATTCCTTCCCTCGTTTCAGTCATGCAGTCACCCCCCGCACCAGGAACCCTGGCCAAAACCCATCGTCGCGCTACCACGATCTCACAGCATCCCGCCAGCGTTCTAGGCTTCTCATACCCTCGACGTGAGCGGAAACGCAAATATAGTGCAAAACCCACCGCACTCGCCCAAGCCTTAATTGGCACTATCTCCAGTATTGCTTAGCCTTAGAGATGCTGCTCCTATAGGCTAGTAGAGACCGAGGCCTATTCGCAACTCCTGCGGCCGGCCGCCCCTCGCTATTCGGTCCTCAGCCGCCACTACTTTTCCGATGTGCCGCAACCCAGCTCGCACCGAACGTGTCAGACAACATCTATCCGTGCCCTGACCACAGCCGTTTCTGACAAGGCCACCTGACCACGGACACGTGGACGAGTGCTGCCGGGTCTAGTGGCACTAGATAGCGCTGACGGCACTGCACTGGAGGTTAACTTGGGTGGAGCTGGGACCAGAGACTGAACCTGGGGCTGTCATATACTGGACCGACGCCGAGGATTGGGGGGTCCTACACTCGGTCCAGGTTTTCAGGCCTACTATAGCCTCCTCCTCTCCCACCCCTCCACCGCACCTCTACCTCGCAACTACCCATACGTGGGCACGGCGGCCATCAGTCGGTAGCTCGGCACAAGCAGCAGTGCCGTCGCAAGCGACAGCAGGCGGTCTCAAACTGCTGAGCCTAAGTGCGACAAAAAGGCACACCGCCCAAGAGCTATTACAGGGCAGTTCACCACAAGTTGTTAACGTTTGTCGTCCACTCTGCTGTGTTAATCACAAAATAATACCTGCAGAACTTTTACGTCATTTAGGATATTATTTCAGCGCTTCTGCGTCTGTTCTAGTCATTCCCCTCGACCCGCAATACAACAACTCTATAAGAACGCTACTACACTTGATCTATACAAAAGTGGCTGTTTTGGGGGGAGTATCCTAGAGACAGGGGCTTGTTTCTTCGCGAAGAAGCCACTGGCATGGCAGCGCAGTGCCTCCATGCGCATCAGCTTTCGATGCTTTCTTTGCGCATCCTGTTTACATTCCCCTCACCGGCATATTCCACTTTAGAACGTCTACTCACCTTGATCTTGATACAAAAGTGCTGTTTGGAGGTAGCCTAGAACGGGGCTTTGGCGATTGGCGAAAGTCGTCTGGCAGCGGAGCGCAAGCTCCAGGTGGACACAAGATCAAACTAACAAGTTTTAACATGTCAGACCTGTAATTACTTACTACTAGTTCACTGCCTCTCATACTGTCCCCTTATCAAACGAGCGTTGTCAGAGCAGAAATTTGTGTGTTTTCTGGTCTTCATGTTAACTATTTCGCCAACCCGCTGTGGTAATCCTACAAAATATACTGGCAAAACGTTATCATGTACCGATATTATTTGAACGCACTTCTTGCTACCTCCTTGGTTCTCTCTGCCCACCCTGGTGTAACTTGACCTGAGTCCATTTAGGGATGTCCGCCATGCTGACACTCTCTACCTGCTGTGCCGCGTGCCTCGGGCATGCCGTCCCTAAGTGTCAGGGTCAATTATTGCATGTTTTAGATACTATCTAGCTTCATTCTGTCACTCGTCATGCATGTGTTGCTCATAATTTTGGATATGGTGCGGTTTTAAGCAGACCTCAGAGGCATCCATGCATGCTGCCCCGGCTGTTTCCTGTCCATTTCCGTGGTGTTCCATCCTTTTCCTGAGGCTCCCAGGTGTTTGGCAAGCTTCCCTGTGCAGAGCCTTGGTCCCTTGAAAAATGCGAGTCTCCCCATGTACTTCAGGGGTTAGTTTTCGAGACGAGCACTCGAGCATCGGGAAAAGTTCGTCTCGAATAACGAGTACCCGAGCATTTTAGTGTTCGCTCATCTCTATTTATGATACTTTCATTTAGATATTAATTATTCACTAGATGACATAACACAGTAGAAAAAAGGATGGCCCTAGCAGATGATACTAGATCTCCAAGGTCACTGTAACGTGTGAAGAAACACTGAATATTTAAAAAAATGTTTCTTTGTAAAATACTTTTGTTAGCACAATTTTTTTCATTTTTTTTCTCCATTACTTTATGCTTAAATGTTGATGGCATTAGGCAATATCCTCATCAAGAGACTGGTTTGAATTATGAGATGATATTTGTAATTTTTTTCAAGCCATTTCTTATGACAAGTTGTATTCAAGGGAAGTAACATGGGAGGTTAATGAATACCTTCAGATAGACATACAGTCGCTGGTGCTTTGCTTTCTTTGTGACATTCACCTTTTTGTGAACTCGGCCAGAACAGGCAACTGAAAAACAATAGAAAGGTGATTGATCTGTATAGAGCTCCCTGTATCATTAGTTGACACATCAAAATAAATCAAGTAATATTTATTATGCATCAAAGAGTTGGAGCAGAGCCAGTGTCTGGATGTGTTTACTAGCAGATCGATGGTTATGATCCGTACCTTAGCTGATCCATGATTGATATAGTCGGCTTGCTAGAGCATCAGCCCTATTATAGCTTTGTCTATTTTCGCAGTTCTTGGTTTTGCAGTTCTTTTCTACTGTTCTAAACGGTTTACAGAAAGTGGAATATGAATGAGGCCCTAGTAACATGATATTCATAGGCACACACATCATATATTTTTCTTCTTGTCATGAAGGGTGTATAGAAGTAGACATAATTATTGGGTTACATTATCTAAATGTTCCCCCATATCTTATTTCTTTAGTTTAGCCAACCCTTTACTGGGGCATTGTGGGATATTTTTTATTTATCCCCCATTCTAAACTGTTGATGAGTGTCAAATTGGGGTCGGACACAACCACACCCTCATTAATTAGCTGTTGTAAGTGGTTATGACATGCCAGTGAATACTTGTGCATCCAAGGTCTAGGACATCATAAATATTCTTACGATTGCCTCCGTACGAACTCCGTCCATTGCGCGCTGTGCAGTTGTGCAGTTTTCTTTTAGGGGGTGCAGTGTGCAACACATTTATGCAATGTGTCACACATTCTTCATGAATCTGATGCCCCCTGCACTTATCCGGAAGAATGCTCAATATTTTTTTTTTTGGTGCACTTTGTTCATGATTCAGAATTGTGACTAAGCACTAACACGCCCCTTTCTGTCTTGTAGGACACATTGCAGGGGTGACACAAACCTGGTGCAAATACTTCTTAAATACATATGCAAGCAGTTTGCAATTTTTTTCTAGTGCAAACATTTTAATAAATATGTGCCATAGTGTTGTGTTTATAAGGCTATTATAGGTCTCAGTGCTGTTCTCTCTTTAAACAATTGATGGAAGGGTCTTTTAGTGTCTGCCCCGTGTCAATCGGAAATTTCTACCAAACTCAAAGAATAAGAAATCAGTACAATTAACCTTGGAATCCCACCTTTAAACCTAATTAAAATGGACTAAAATAATGGAATAATGTAATGGTAGTGTACACGTTGGAGAGTAAGGATGGAGAGGTGTCAGATAATGAAGGGGGTAATGGACGACAAAGGGTAGTGGTTCAGGAGCAAAATAAGTACTCTGATTCACCAGTTAGATGTAGCTTGAGGCAGATATTAGGTTACATTGAGAGTGAGATGTCATTGCTACAGTCAATTTCTACAAACGGGGACTAGTGGTGATGGCTGAGGCACCATTATAGACCAAATTCTATTTCTTTTATTGTTCAGTCAAGTGATAACTTTAAACAACCTCTTGTCCATATCGACATGGTTTATATGCAGTATCCGTAGTCTTGGATAAACAGGAAAGGGAAATCCTCAGTTTTGAGGGGTGTTCTTTCACCTCACTAATGTGCCATGACAGTAAATACTGTAGATATGAATTGATTTGTTATCCTCCTACAACACCCTCATGAATACATGTGTATTTATTATCACATCTTCTTCTCACTCAGTGGTTTTGTAAATTACTGTTGTGAATTATTGAAGTGTAAAGGTCTTTGTAATTCTATCCGAACAAGGATCAGAATGAAATATACACTTTATAATTGAGGATTATTAAAAAATGCTTGAATCCTGTTCGGTATGTTAATCTATTCTGAGCTGCCAAGACTTCCCTATCTATCAGCACTTTGGTGCATTATGAAACATGGTCATCTCGCTGCAAGTGTATGCCGGGCAATCGATAGGCAATCTCTGGGATAATTAATTAGTTTGCCAGGATGAATTACACTTTCTACCACTTCTAGTTGGTATTTGAGTCACATTTGATTTGAAGAGTTGTCTACAGTTCTGTAATAGTTTGTGCCTTGATTTTTGATGAATAATCTTATCTGTCTCAGTCATTTTTATGACATATTAATAGATGTGGTAACAGTGGTCTGTCACAGAGGTCCCCTGCTCCAGAATCTTAATCCATTTGATTGTCTTTATAATTTATGCCTATTCATGCTACTAAAACTACTTGCCAGATGCAAATTTATAACATGTGGCATGGAGGAGAATACTGCCATTACATTTTCATGACTATGGACCTTCATCCCTTTCCAAAGAAATATTTTAAGATGCATTTTAAGGCCACTCTACTTCCCTTACATTCCATCCTCACCTCACCCCATCCCATCTCTTTCCTTCCTTGGTTGAACCTGGACATGTCTTTTTTTTAACCTTAAAAACTATGTAACTATTGTTGAATAACTATGTGCTGCCATGCCAGTTTTGGGGTTGTTCAGTGTAAACATTCCTATGGGTGTGTCACGGATGATCCCGCGATCCATGTCTCGGATCATGCGTGCACCCGTGCTCCACTGTCTCCTGCCGCTGCCCCCGCTACTTCATCCATATTGTGGATCGCAGGTGCACCTGTGCTCCGCTGTCTCCTGCCCCTGCCCCCGCTGCCCCATGTCAGTACTTGCCTCTCCCGGCTTCTGATGGCTCCATCGCGGTCCCTTCCAGGTCTCTTGACTAGGCCACGTTCTCCCGCTGCTACTCTCTAAGAATTTAAAGGGCCAGTGTCCTCCTTATTGGCGCCGGCTCTGCTATATAGCCTGGTGACTCCCAGCATCCCCTGCCAGATCTTCAGGTCATTCTGCTGAAGAGAGAGCCTCCTGAGCATTTCCAGACGCCCCCGTGATTCCTGAGTGATTCCAGACGCCCCCGTGTTCCTGTGGTGTTCCCGTGTTCCTGTGGTGTTCCCGTGTTCCTGTGGTGTTCCCGCGTTCCTGTGGTGTTCCCGCGTTCCTGTGGGGGTCCCGCGTTCCTGTGGCGGTCCCGTAATCCCGTGGCGGTCCCGTAATCCCGTGGCGGTCCCGTAATCCCGTGGCGTCCTTCTGAGGTCCTGCCAGCCGTCCTCCTGTACTCCTGCCTTCAAGTTCCCTGCCTTGGCTGCCACCGCGGGCCTAGTCGCCGCCGTGGAGCGACCTGATGGCTCCTCGCCTCAGCAAGACCATCCCGCTTTGCGGCGGGATCTGGCAAAGACAAGGAGTCCGCTTCCAGGTTGCGGCTAGCATCGTTGTCCTCCACGGTGGTCCAAGGAGTCCACAGACTTTAGCCCCAGAGACTCTTACGCACCCCAGTGCATGACAGGATGGCACCTCATCTTTCACTACCTTTACGTATGATGACCCAAAGGCCCATAGCTTGCATCCAGTTCTTATCTTTCATGGGTAATGCCTTGGAGAGGAAGCTAAATTTCCTAGTTTATGGACTAAAAAATATTGGTAAGATAAATGGCAATGTTTTCCGAGACTATTATGTCAGTCATGTCGACACTGTGTAACTGCTTTGAATTTATCAAAGGCTGGTGCATCGTGCATCTTGCTCCTAAGGTTGTAATGAATATACCATGAGGTCAGTATATTTGGCGCACAACTGTGGACAGTTCTACGCCCTGCCAATAACCTTCTCCAGGAACACGGCCCACTCCACGCTCTTCTCTGCCCAGTTGCTTTGGAGGTAACTTGTATCAATAGTTGCAACTTTATCATGGGAGCACAAGCCTTTATGACCCCCTCACCTCCATATTACTCAGGCACAAGCCAACCTATCTTTGTCTTTGATGCCATATGAAATTTCATGGTGCTGTTTAATTTATTGAAACCAGGTAGAACAGGGACATTCCAAAGTAAGAATGGAAGAATCCAACACTTCTTAATACTTCTTATATTTTATTTCTTCTTGTTAAAAATATAAAGTGCATTGTTCAGTAAATAAAGCAACGCGTTTTCAAGTGCATCTCACTCTGAATCTTGGTTCCATTAATACTTTGGAATACAACTTGCACCTGCTGTCAGAGGGTTAGCAAAAAACAATAATATGCAGGATCTGTTTGTACATGGGAAGCAAAGCAAGGCAAGCGTGGTTCTCTTTTGTGTAAGAAAAGTGTCATTTACTGCTGTCCATCACTGTTCCCGTTTCTGTGACTATTATGGCCATTGCCTGACTCTAGCAGTCAAATGTGCAGTGTGAACAAAGCTCCAAAGGGACTTCTCATGAGAAGCGAGCCAAGCACAATCTTTTTTTTATTTTTTATTTTTACTTGCCACAAGGTGTTCCAGCATAACTGAACTACTGTAAGTACCCCAATATGCTGAAAAATGTCCGCACCCTTGCTCAGACCACTACAGATCTCATATTGATGGTCTATATTGAAAATAGGGCATCAATGTTGTGATTGTGAGATAAATATGTTTGCGTGTATACCACAGGGTTCTATCCCCTTCAAACAAGACCTAACCGTGTATAGCTGGTGTGTAATGATGAAAAGGTCCTACTTTATTATAGCATTAGATAACATTTACTGCTTTTTTTGCTGCATCAGGGTGAATTATTATTGAACTTTGGATGACCAGTAAAGGGCCATTCAACTGCAGCCATGCAGAGATTTACTCCTCAATCATAGCTCTAACATGATGTGTTATTATTGGCATAAACTAGTGTGAAGAAATATAAAGGAAGTGACTAGAGATGAGCGAGCACTAAAATGCTCGGGTGCTCGTTATTCGAGACAAACTTTTCCAGATGCTCGAGTGCTCGTCTCGAATAACGAGCCCCATTGAAGTCAATGGGAGACTTCAGAGCATTTTTCAAAGGGACCATGGTTCAGGAATAAAATGTGTTATTTAATTGAAAAAGAATGTCTTCTGATAAGTTAGCAGATGTATGCAAACATCTGCAATCTATTCTTCACTGTTCCGCGCGTATATTATCTCCCGACAAGTTATCAGATGTGAAGAACAGTAAAGAATAGAATAAAAACTGTGAACACAGGATCATTTAAGTGAAAAACGCAGTGAAAAACACAGTGAAGAATAGATTACAGATGTTCGGCACATCTGCTTACTTGTCGGGGTGATACGCTGTCCCGGGATCCGCTCCTCTTCTTCCACTGAAGTCTCCCCCGTGCTGCCCGATGTCTCCCCCGTGCTGCCCGATGTCTCCCCTTGCTCCCGATGTCTCCCCCGTTCTGGCCTATGTCTCCCCCGGCTGCCCGATGTCTCTCCCCCCGTGCTGCCCGATGTCTCCCCCGTGCTGCCCGATGTCTCCCCGTGCTGCTTGATGTCTCCCTGCTGCCGTTCCGCGCGTAACTTCCGACAAGTAAGCAGATGTGCCGAACATCTGTAATCTATTCTTCACTGTGTTCTTCACTGTCTTTTTCACTTAAATGATCCTGTGTTCACTGTTTTTATTCTATTCTTCATTGTTCTTCACTGTGTTTTTTTAATTAAATGCTCGATCTCGAGCAGGGGAAATACTCGTCCGAGCAACGAGCCGTTTCGAGTACCTTAATACTCGAACAAGCATCAAGCTCGGACGAGTATACTCGCTCATCTCTAAAAGTGACCCATCAATCTAATCTGATTCCAGCTAGATGACATAATACAATGGATGAGATTCATAAAAAGTGGTGAACTTGCCCCAAACAGTTGATTTCATTTTGTCATTATTTTCCAAAGGATTTCCCCAAAAATATGTGGAATCCTTGAGAGCAATTTTACAAATCTTGCAATACACTTTTAAGAATCTTACTGTTTTTGTGTTCAAATTTTGGTGTCTGATCATGAGACCTCATCGAAGAATACCAACAGCATAAAAAATTGTGTGCAGACCCATGTCCATTCAATCCCTGGAAACAAATGTGTATGTGCAAACGATCCTTGGTTTGCAGAAACAAGCAGAGCCAAGCGACCAGTGGACAGATCCCTTCTAAAATATTCAAAGCAATGGGAATCACACTAATGGTAAAAAAAATTCCCTTTTTTTAATTTACCCAGAATTTGAGTTTTGGTTGCTCATTTTGAGCTTTTCTGAAGTAAAAGCCATCATACCTTCTAATTTCTGTTAAATCATTGTATATAGGGAAAAGAGAATGAGCCTATACAGGAAACCTACTATATAAGCTTATCTTCCAGGGAACAAAATGATTGAACATGTAAAATTCCTAACCCCTTATTTGAGGATACAAATGGGAATGGCCAAAATTATAAAGGTTTAGTTTACAATTTTTTTTATTGTACAGAGCTGCCTGAAGTCTAGTAGTTTGACCGTAACCAAAGTTGTTGTAGAGAGCAGATCTATGGGTGACTTGTGCTGTCCCTTTGATGATTTCCAACATCAATGTGTGTCATACATTGCTATCAAACTTTTTTTTAACATGCTCTACGTCAATTTTTTTCCAAAATGAATTACAGAGACTTAGAAACTTCATGTGAATTCCTAAATACTAAAAGTCATTAACATTGGCTATTGTAATCCAGTGTTTAAGCCTATAATTGCTCACGGTCAAACAAACCATTTAATTTGATGTTAACCCCTGTGCTCTTCCCTCCATGTAGAATTGTGTAAAGGCATACGCAGTGCAGTCTGAAAATTGTTTAAAGATCAATTCGGCTGAATGACTCATTTAATAAATTAGCATTGCAGTCCCATACGGGTTATTTTAACACCCAATTAGAAATTACTGGCAAACTTTAATTAAGATGGAATGTAAAGGTAGAGTTAAATTTTACTAGGGGGACAGATAAAGCCCAGATTTATACATTAATTGCTTCAATTTATTTTCCAATTAAAAGCTAGGAGGACCAATCTATTAGGAAACAATGTACAGTAATCACTTTACATTCAAATACCAATGAATTATTACAATAAATGTGCATTTATCAAGGAAATCAAGTTGTTAAGATTTGTATATTTTGTGTTTGCTAAATTTAGCTAACGCTAGCTAAAAAAGCATGCATCAAAAAATTGATGTTGTCATGTTTAGAAAATATTCCAAAATACACATCAACTGAAACTTAAATTTTCAAGGTTTCCTATGTGCTCCTTAATGGTATTCCTTGTTTTATTCTTGCTGCTGCATTATACTGCATATAAGGGCTCATGCATACTAACGTATGGGGGACATATACAAGGCTGCAAATTTATGGACACATATGCATCCCCCATAGTTGTCTATGGCACCCGAGCTTGGTAAGGTGAGCACAATGTGTGCTCTCCATAATGTATCGCGCTGTGGCCACAAAAAAAAAAGAGAGCGTGCTCTATCTTTGGCCGTAAGAACAGTCATGCGGCTCTATTTTCTATGGAGAGAGGAGGGGTGAGCAGCGCTCACTTCTCTTCCACTCTACCGTGCACGAAATGTTCCTGCAGTTGGTAGATCTACCGAATGATGTGCACTATACCACACTGGCTCTTCGTAAGGTGGTGGGGGATATTTTAACTCTATATGTCTCAAGTTACACTCCAGATAACCGGGGTGGTAATGGGTAATGTAGTAATAGGGGAAGGGAGGGCATGCAGGTAAACCTTAAGTGATCCAATGGCTGTTTTATGCTATCTAGCTCTTCTTCTGGCCTTAGCCTGTACGTATGGGGTGAGGGGAACGTTTTCATCAAGATATAATGGAATCAGAACCAGTCCTCTAGTGGATCAGTTAGGCCAGTCCATACTTGCCAGGCTTATCATGTGTATTTGGTCCTAAGATGAGTTTGAGCATATACTCCTATTTATAATTAAAGTTAACTGTTTTTCAAATTTATGTAATGGTCGGGGTCATGAAGAATCTCCATTGTTGGCAATATCTATGATTTTGGAGGTGAGGGTATGGGAACTTACAGTCCTATAGGGGTAGAGGTAGTCTTCAATGCCTAGTCTCAGAAAGCTGAGAGAGGGGGAGGAAAAACTGAAGGGAGGGAAGAGCCACATTTGTTGGTATAATTAGTTTTAAACTGCCCTGTTGTAGCATCTGGCCATAGGCTATGGAAAATTGCAGAAAAAAAATGCAGAAAAATGGATAATCCCAACATGTAAAAATGGAGGTTAAAAAACATGGGCATATATTGATAATAGGCAAAGCTTTTTATCAATAACAGGTATATGTGTTTCAACTCTGGAACAGTGTCTTTGTCAGGCCAGACATAAAAGAGCATTGCAAGAACGATGACTCAGTGGTGTGCCTGCAGTTCTCAGAAAACCTAGCTCAGATGGAGGCTTACTATTCATGATGTCTTGATATCCCAGGAGATATGGAATAGGGTGCTTATTTGTCGACATCTTTTACAACAATTTGCTAACATTTTGGATGGATTATAATAAGTGTTGTACTACTTGTATTCTGTCTCGTTGTGGTTGGTGCATGATTTGGCTTTTATAGTTCTGTTGTGACCGTTTTTTCCATTTTCTGTAATGTACAAGATGTTAATTTGGAAATATGTGCTGGTTCGAGTTCTAGTGAGATGCATGAGAATAGAATGTATAGAAGCAAGAGATGCTTGAATTGGTTTCAGGGAGTTGAAGTAGAGTGATGTAGAACTAGAAGATCGAAGCAAGTATGGAGAGGAGGAGATGGTTGAGTAGTCTTTAGATTTGATCAAGTATAACTATCTGTAAGCACTGTGACAAGATCACTATTGGGCATGAGAGGAAATGAGATGCTATGTGTTTTACAGCAACCAGAATTTGATTTGGATCATTCTGGAAGCCGTTTTCCATTGGTCTCCTGGAAGACCTGGTACAGGACTCTAGTTGCTGAGGTGGAGACAGTGGGGCAGATTTATCAAGCAGTCTGAAAGTCAGAATATTTCTAGTTGCCCATGGAAACCAATCACGGCTCCCCTTTAAAATATTCATGAGCACTGGTAAAATGAAAGCTGAGCTGTGATTGGTTGCCACGGGCAACTGGAAATATTCTGACTTTCAGACTGATTGGTAAATGTGCCCCAGTGTGTTCACCTGGTGTGGAACCCTTAAAGAAGGGCGTGGAGCGCTACCTGGAGACACAGAAGCTGGACTGTGTGAGAGCCACACGTGAGTGACACAGGGTTTCTGAAAGTATTTTATGCATGCTGGAAGGGAGAAGCCCTCCAGTGGATATTGAGGCCCGCCAGATGTATAGTTAGAGCCGGACAGTAAAGAATCTTGTTTTATGTTATGTTTGATGCTGGTGTTTTTCTGGAATAATTGCAAAGTTTCAACTCGAATCTTGTAGTCCATGAGGGCTTTGTCATTGCCAATCCCACCGTTTGAGCAGAACCCCTACAGCATTTGTAACATTGTGATTTTAGCTCAGAGAAGCATTTTACTGTATCCGCTTGTAAATTAATAAGAACTTTACATTTTCTGATAATGTAGTCTAGGATTATCAGAGATTTTCAACAAAACCATCTTTTTCATAGTCCTTTGACAACATAATAATAGAACTTGTTAGCTGCCCTTAAACATGGTTAGTAATCACTTTGTGCACAGACCTATGGACTTCATTATTGATAATAGTTAAACATTGTGTTCATGTTATTGAAATTCATCTACAATAATTACTCACTATATTGATTTTCTCCTGCCTAGAAAAGAAAGGCTTCATTGGACATGTAAGCACATCAACCTCACCAATGGCAGTACATAACTCAAGCTAATGATGATTTAGTAGTCATGTTCTCACAGCTTATGTCATGAACTACTTATCGTTTTGATTTTTTTAACAACCTATTTCCTGTAGGGAGATTTTTTGTGTACAAGCTTTTTTGTGAAAATTACATTTGTTTTCATTTTAACAATTAAAATCATCATAATGTATATGAAATCAACAAATTTTATTGTAAACGGCAGTTGAGTTTAAAGGAATAAATGTTGAAGGTTATATGAGATATCATCAGATTTAATTGGTCCCGATAAACTACTGTACTGTATAGTATTTCAAGAATACTATAGTATTCATTGGTGGGCACTTACAATTTGCCCAATTTTAGCATTACAAATTTGCCTGGATCAATTTAGGTGAAGCCTAACAGTTGTTGGTATGTTCGAATATATGCTGAGTTCATTTCTTTTTTTCTTTCATCCAGGTTAATAGAAAATGTACCCATTTAAAATAGTTTTTTTTTAATGTTCATCTATTTTTATATATTTTTGGGTATAAAGTGACTATGCTGCCCTATTACAGCTCTTCTTCTTTTCAATCAAATTGAAGGATAGTGCAGACCTAAACCCCTTTAAAAACCTCTACCCAATACCTAAAAGAGAATTATACAGGTGGCTAAAGTTTTTTTTTTTTTTATTCTTTTTTTGCTTTATTGGGAACCTGTCACCAGCCTCCAGAATTGTAAACCACAGTACCTTATGAGGCTAGTTTCCTTGTTGCTGGCCTGAAGCCAGAAAAATGAGCTTATATTCTCAATCACCTGCAATTGGAGAGGTTGCTGGGCACTATCCAGTTCTTATAGAATCCCGGGAGTAGACTGCCTTTCAATGGTATGTCCTAGTATGGGGAGTCCCAGTGAACGGACCAGACGGTGGTGCTCAGCTGTAGGTAAAACAGTCCGTGGAAACTTAAATGAAGAAGGAAAAAGCGGCACTCACCGTAGTGTGCAAAACAAGTCCTTTATTGTAGGTGCAAGGTACAGGGAAGTGGCGGGGCCTGGCTGATATTCTCAATCAGCATCCAGTCAGGGGGTGGGGTTTTCGTCACAGCAGTCACACAGGCACTCCCATCATGGTCACCTAACCACACCTCCTTATCTCCCTGTACATGCATCTGACCCCTGCCTCCTCTTCCACTCCCTCGTCTGGCCAGTGTCTTGTTCGAATCCCCGCGCATGTGCAGTGTGCCGGTCATCTATGCCCCGAGCCCTGCATATACCAAAATATATAAAAGACATCTACAGGGTAAATCTGCCACTCTTCTGAGGTTTAACCACAGATGCAGAGAATACAGGTGCTTCTTCAAACTGTTAGCTGACTGGTTGGTTGGTTGGGAGGGAGGGACATTCAGATGTCGATAGCTTCTGAACAGTGGCACAAAGAAACACAGTTTGGAGAATCAAATCATTAATATCACACTAGGATTGTGTTTCCAGGTGCCACAGAAATAGAGATACCCACTGATTAAAGTTACAGTCAGGAATGTGGAGCTGTATATAAAAATGGCACACTTTTATTGGCGATTTGGATATCTCCAGTTCTGTGGCTCTTGAAAACCCAATCATGTCTCTTTAATATGACAGTAGAACTGTGCGTTTTCAGGTGTCATGGTTTAGAATATCTAGCTGTTTGAATTTAGCCACTGTCATGACATCAATACACATGTTACATGTGGAAGTGGGATTTATACAGCCATGTTTCATGCATGGGTTAAGGTACCACTGGCGGCATAGTTTCCTGTTATGGACAATGTATATTCATGTATTTCCTTATGCATAATTGTAGGTACAGTTACTTAACCTAAATGCTAGAAAGCTTATAGTCGCATAGAAAATATGTAATATCTCTCCGGCACACAGGTAGAGGATGTGTAATTTGCTTACCGTGCACAAGATTCTGAGCTGTCCTAGACGGTCACCACTTTTGCTGCCGGACTAACAATGTTCAGCTGTGATACTCTCATTCTGTAGCATTTTTATATGACTCCCTTATTAATGGGGAACAAGAGAATTGAAAATTTAGAGCACTCGGCAGGCCTGGCACATACTGCTTCAGGTGCGTTTTTGGAAAAGAACGGAAGAGTAAATGGCAAAAAATGTCAGAACAGTCTCTTAATGTATTTTTAAGATCTTCAGCTGTTCCTCGTGGCATTTTCTTGGACTTTGATATCAGCGTTAGACATCTAATAGTGCAGCACTTTTCCCTCACATTACATTTGTACTTGCTGCTTCCGGAAGAAGCGAGGTGTGCGAAATACATGTCGGGTTGGTGACACCCCTTGTCCTTCTCCACATGGTCTGTATGTATACTTACTCTATTATAGCTGGCTGTCCTGAGGCCCTTTTTGGGCACTGGTTATTTGCATATAAATCTACTAAATAGTTATCTGCAACCTCTGATACATAGCTGAAAAATATGCGTATTTGTACACTTATTATAGCCAGGGTTATTTATTATTGGGTCCTTGTGGACGGTGATTCGGCAAGTCTTCAGGTTTGTTGTATCCCTTGTGCTTTTTGTTGCAGTGCCTGTGCAGTATACATTCAGGTTTATGTATTCATTTTTATGCACAATGTATATATCTATTTATTGTTTACATTTTTATTGTTTATTCTATTTAAATAAAGATTTATATTTTATATCACATGTTTGCTTCTGGTTGATTCTATATTGGTAGGATATTCTCATGTGTACACAGTAGCGATTAGGTTGCATCGTTTTTTTGGTGATTTACAATAGTATTGTTGGAGGAATTTAGTTTCAAGGCCTCAAACTGTAGATTACAATAATGATATGTTCACATGGTGTAATTTTCCTATATTCTGTGTATATAGAATATATTCTGCTTGTTACTACTAGGGGATGATGGCACGGTTTTTGGCTAGTTCCGGGATATCAGTACTCCGGCGAAAAAAATATGTAAATGAGCCTGAGGCACTCAGGTTCACGTCACCTGAGCGCCTCATTGCTCTGCTGTACCCTAATTATGCACACCCCCTCCCACCACGCAAAATGGTGAGAACGCCCAAGAACTCCTTCTGTAAACTTCAGGCTACACAAGGATGGAGTCGGGCAGCTAACATCACTGGCTGTCTGTGGGCTATGCGGGGAATAGAGGGGTGAATATTGAGTGGCGGGGGGGTGCATAATTAGTGAACGGAAGAGCCATGAAGCGCTCAGGTGACTACAGCTTGTTCATTTCTCTGGAGTACTGATGTCCTGTAACTAGCCAAAAACGGTGCCATCTTCCCCTAGAGGTAACCACCAGACATGTAAGGACAGTCTAACACTAGTGATAAACGGATTTTAAAAATCTGTTTGGGTTGGGGTACCAAACACTGACCCAAACCCCCATCAGTAACACTTGTGATTACATCATGCCGATGGCGACTTGCATTTGAAGAGTTGACTGATTGCAGGTTTTAATGGTGAAGGGGGGAGGATGTTGAGCCGAACCAGGGCCTGAACTTCTAATTTCTTAAGTTATGGGTTATGTCTGCTCAACACTATTAGATACCAGTAGACAGAAAATTAATATAAAATTGCACTGGATAATTGTCACTGTTTCACTGATGAAACATAGGCAAGTTTTTCATCATCTCAACTGAAGAGCCTTTTGTTAAAAATCTGCTAGGAATTAGCTAAGAAATAAAATGTAACTTCGGTTAATTGGAATTCTTTATAAACTTTGTCCAATATGTGTACAACATGTACATTTTTTTTCATTATTTCCTTTTAATATGTAATTATTTCTTCCTCTTAACTTAGCTGAGAGATCAGTTAATAGCATTTGGCAGTCATCATTGAGGCACAGAAGAGGTTAAAAAGCTAGTCTTCTGGATAATGAACCTTTAGCAATGATTGCCCTGAGCTAACTTTCAAGAAGTTTCGGCACGCTAGCTGAAGGCTGTGGAAGACATAGTTGTTGATGATCGAATTGTCTAAAGATGTCAGTAGCAGTGGTGCATGTAAAACAGTTCCCAGAGTTCAGTAAGTGTTGCCAATAATTGGTTACCCTGCAGTTAAAGTAAAGATGAGATCTCTGACATTACTCTCAGTGTGTGTCTTCTGGAATAAGGCTGTCCGCTTCTTGACTTCATAGCCGACTTTTAACCACTTTCTTCCTCTTTTTTTTTTACAACGGACTCAAACTCTTCTTGGCGTCTGCAGGAAAAGGTGGAGGTCAAGTTCTCTGGAGGCCAAAGATGGAAGTTTGTGCTGAGATAAAGAGAAGATAGAGGAGGGTCAGTCAGGTTATCAGTAGGGTTTATATATTCAGCCATAAAGGTGTTCGGAGAACAGCTGCTTCCTGACCTCTCCCACATAGACTAGTTTTAGAATTTCGCAAAAACTGATCTTTGCTTGTGATTCTTAGATTGTATCTTATTGTTATCCACGTTACCTTTGTGCCTTTTGTAATCTAACAAACCCGCTAGGGAGCTGCAGTGAATATAGGTTCCTCTTAAATTAAAAGCTTTCTAATTTATCATTCCGACTTTAGATCTGAAATTAGCAAAGAAAGTTTAATTCTTTATGTAAGAAACAATTAACGGCAGAGGTTTATATCAATTAACAATGAGTTTAACAATTAAAAATTAAGGAAAGAGCTAGGGATGAAGAAGATTACCAAAAAACGAATCCTTAACATGTGCACTGCCAAAAAGATTTTGTTATTATGAATTTTATAGCCGTGATGCCAAAAATAATGAAAACAAACATGGCCAAAAAAAATTATAGAAAATTCTTCATGGCTGTTATTATAATGTTTACATTCAGAAGATCTCATGCCCCCCTCATCTTGTTGACCCCTCTTCCATTGAGTCCCCTCCACCTACAGTTTTTCATATTTTGGCCCCTCACTCCCACTCATATTGTGCATTACATACCGTTATCACATACATACATAACTGTATCGTAGTCCTTTGTCATAACAAAAAAATTTATGAAACGGTGCACGCTATATTTATATGGAGGATGCCACAGGAAACACTAGTTATAGTGTAGAGAGGTGTGTCTAATAGATACGTTTGTTAATCGCAAAAGCATTGCTGTTTGACTTAAAGTTTGGATTATACATAACTACAATTTTAACAATTGTTAGGAGTGTTCACAATGCAGCCAAAAGTAACATGAATTACCCACTTAACCATGTGTTCTAGCTTATGAAACTGGTTATGGGTTAAAGCAGGAGAAGGATGATAATCTGAACAGAGGGGATAGCTGTACTCCGATATTGGCAGATAATGTGAAACAAGCATTGGATATTGGTGTATTCTGAAGAAGGGGTTCTAGAACTTGATTTTTGTTAGCCATCCTAGGGATTGCTCTTCAGAATGGTGAGGTATGACACCTGTCATTACAGCAGTTGAAGGAAATCAGATTGAACTGCTATACCAAGCACAGCCACTATACATTTCATGGTTATAAAGAAGCCATAATGCTCATATGCAATTTTTAAATAACAGTTTAACCACCAATCTGATATCAATTCCCTAATCCAAGGAAAAATTACTACCGTATTTTCCGGGCCATTAGGCGCACCGGAATATAAGGCGCATTAGTCCGATGCGCCTTATATATGTAATAATTCCATATATAAGGCGCATCGGACTATAAGGCGCAGGGTCCGGGGGCGTGGCGGAGGACCGGGGGCGGAGCGGAGACCCGACGAGAAGAGACGCGACGCGACCCGAAGACGAGACCCGACGAGACGCAGCGACGCGGGGAAGGTGAGTGGGGAAGGTGAGGGGGAGGTGGAGGAGGGCAGCGGACCATACTTACATAGGTCCCCGCTACCGGAGACAGCAGATCTCGAGCGGGAACTGCAGGACCACGCGGCAGAAGTTGTTCGTGCAGCGTTGGGGTCGGAGTTCCCGCTGGAGATCTGCTGTCTCCGGTCTCCGGTAGCGGGGACCTATGTAAGTATGGTCCGCTGCCCAGCGCCATACATAGGGCGCACCGGACTATAAGGCGCTTTTAAGTGCGCCTTATAGTCCGGAAAATACGGTAATATAAGAATCCTGAATTCAGATCTCCAAATATTTTAGATTGGAGATTGCAGATTTCACCAATGTGTTTCACATAATATGTTACCCGTATGTTCTAAATTTGGCCCGTAACAAGGCATGAGCTGAAAAATCTTCCTTATAAATTTATTTTTAAAAAATTATGTGAAAACTGTCTCATTACCATAACACTTAGCTACACGGTATCCTCCCAAAAAAAACAAAGTATGTCACAATAATGCAGTTAGATTTATCACATTTTAGGATCATAATTTCTTCATCAAACATCAGCTTTGTATTATGACCCTTTGGGGATATGCGTTTTAATGAATATACCTTTATTTTTATGGACTTTTGATGAATATGTCATTTGTGGAATACCTCTCGCAGGGGCCTAGTCCCATTAGTTATATTAGTGCGTCGATAGGACGTGGTCACCTAGTGGTGTTCTACTAGGTAACCAGTGGTGGATTATAATAATGGCGGCTTGGGAGGTAGCCCGGGACCCAAACCTTCAAGGGCGAAAGACCCCAAAGGTCCTTAAACCACAGATTGAAAGCAGGCAGGAGGGACACATTCTCCATTCCCAAAGAAGCCTGATTTTAGTACCATAAGTAGGAAGGGAATTCCAGGGCCCACAGCAATGTAAATCTGTCCCTGATGGTAACCATTGGCCATCCATGGCTTTTGTTCCTTTCTGTCCATATTGATGGTAACTCATGGAAGCGAGTGCCACCCCCCGTTATTTGAAAACAGTCCGATTGTGGAGCAGCACAGCGAGTATAATGGATCAAATCTAATAGTGGGTGCACGCCTCCAACAAGGTCAGATATTAAAAAAAAATGCAGTGAGGCAGCACTCCTGTAGGTATAAAGGTGATCTTTATTCACCCATGGCAAAATAAGGTGCAACGTTTCATTTATCATGCGATTTGAGGTAAAACTGTTCTAGTTGTCCATGAAAACCAATCAGAGCTCAGCTTTAATTTTATTAACAGCTGTGGGAAAATGTAAGCCAAGCTACAGTTCTGCTCTAAGAAACTTCTGACAAATCTCCCCCTATATTTTTGAATTTCTTCTTTATGTCGAATACTACAACTGCCTTTAAAAAGAAAGGTATGTATCAGACCCACAGTACATAGATATGTATTATGCAGATTTATTATTGAATATTCTACAAGAGTAGGTATTGTGAAACCAAAAACTTTGGTTTCAGTATCAGTAGTCTAGTGTATGGACCCAAGGAAATAAAAATGCTAATGCTTTGAATTGTAGAGGCTTTGTCAAATTTTTCATAAGATTTGCTTCATATTGGCATGGAATAGGTCCAAATATTGCTCTAATTGTCCTGAAGATTGTTATATAACCCCCTTTGGTCCTCTAAAACACAGATTTAAAAAAAAAAAAAGATCCTATCTCTTCGAAATTTTTTAAAAGTATTTTTTAATTTTCTCACGCTCATCTCCCCCTTCCTAAGCACTGGGATGCATCACAGCAGTAGCTACGCGCCATTTAAAAGATATGTCTGAAGCGAAACAAAAGAAAAAGTCTAAAAAATGCCAGATTTGTACTGAATCTACAAACCAACGTATAAATGATCTCTGTTTTATTTTATATGCATCCTTCCTGCAGTAAATCCACCATTTTTCTCTCTAAAATAAACCAATATCATATAATCAGCTTTTTGTTAATGTGTAAATAATTAATCATTTTAGGGTCTAAACTTTTTTCCTGGTACTGTGGTTATTAATATATCACCTCCCCACATATCTGCTGTGTCGTTACGGGGTTGCCAGCTTGGCAATTTTTTCTTTATTGGCCGCGGCATTGTGTAATAACGTGAGATAGCAAAAGTAAATGGCTTTCAAAACACTGTCTCCAATTTTGAGTAAATAAGCTATCAGAATGTACTCGCCTCACCAGCGCTCATTTCATTATTTAATTAGCGCCACAATGTCTGCACATCCAATTAAAAAAATACAGGAAAAATATAAATGGCTCCCATAAATTGTTCTGGGTTGACTTGGTGTCTTCGAGTCTGCAAGACAAAAATTAATTGACAAATGTGTGTGTCAATGAGCTTCTGCTCAGGTGACAGAAAGTGCTTCTTTCTGCTGCTTCATTTGCATTTACAAATTAAATTATATATTCAGACACTATATATCGAACTGCATCGGAGACTGTATGAGACACTATATAAATTTATGAGAACAACTGTATATAATAAATGACCAATGAGAATATTTCTGGTGACACACACACTCCTCCTCTTTTATATTCACTTAAATTAGCTTTACAGGGGTTGTATGAGGTTACAAACAAAAAGTGGCGCCATTTTTGTACATGAAAATTTGATGAAATTTGAGTTGTAATACCAGTCAATGCCTAAAGTCATGATTGGCAGTGTTTTTGGAAGGTGGCAGCCATTGATCACATGCAAATCAAAGGAAATATTCTCAGCTTTTGCAAGAATATGCAGGGTTGTCGCTAGACGCTGGATCACTTGGCCGGAGCCCTGGATCACCCGGGTCAGCAGGGCATTCCTCCCCTCTCTCATCATGATATGTGTCCTCAGGACACATATCATGATGCGTAAGTGTGCATTTAGCACACTTCTTTCCCCTGCAGGACCTGTAGCCTTCAGGGGAATATCGGTACTCAGAGGCTACAGGACCTGTGATAATGTCATGATCATACGACCTGCAAGGGAAAGCAGTGCACAGAGCTGCAATACTTCACCGGTGAGGTGAGCGGTAGACATGATATGGGCTAATTGAGGGAATAGGGGAGAACATAAGGGGTAATTGTGTAAGGACACATTACTGGGGGTGACTGTGTGTGGGCACATTGCTGCAGGTGATTGTGTGAGGGCACATTATTGGGGATGACTGTGTGAGGGCACATTCTTGGGGGTGACTGTGTGATGGCACATTATTGGGAATGACTGTGTGAGGGCACATTCCTGGGGGTGACTGTGATGGCACATTATTGGGGATGACTGTGATGGCACATTATTGGGGATGACTGTGATGGCACATTATTGGGGATGACTGTGTGGGGGCACATTACTGCAGGTGATTGTGTGAAGATATTACTGCAGGTGATTGTGTAAAGACATTACTACAGGGATTGGTAAGACCATGTAACTGCAGGTGATTGTGTAAAGACATTACTGCAGGTGTTGTGTAAGACATTTACTGCAGGTGATTTGTTGGTGTGAAGATATTACTGCAGGTGATTGTGTGAAGATATTACTGCAGGTGATTGTGTAAAGACATTACTGCAGGTGATTGTGTAAAGACATTACTGCAGGTGATTGTGTGAAGATATTACTGCAGGTGATTGTGTGAAGATATTACTGCAGGTGATTGTGATGGAGGCACATCCTGGGAGGGGACTGTGTGAGGGAACAGTGTGGGGTGACGTTGTTGTGAGGGGACATTAGTGGGGGTGACTGTGTGAGGGGACATTAGTGGGGGTGACTGTGTGAGGGCACGTTAGTGGGGGTGACTGTGTGAGGGCACGTTAGTGGGGGTGACTGTGTGAGGCACGTTAGTGGGGGTACTGGTGAGGGCACATAATCCAGGTGATTGTGTGAAGATATTACTGCAGGTGATTGTGTGGGCACATTCCTGGGGGGGACTGTGTGAGGACACATTCCTGGGGGTGACTGTGTGAGGGAACATTCCTAGGGGGGACTGTGTGAGGGCACATTACTGGGGGGGACTGTGTGAGGGCACATTACTGGGGGGGACTGTGTGAGGGCACATTACTGGGGGGGGGGGGGGACTGTGTGAGGACATTTCTTGGGACCCATTTACACGTGGCAAGGTGGGCCTCTGTTTGATTGATAGTGTGTTTCCCTGTGAAATCGGTAACGAGCTTGTACTGTATTGTTTAAATGCAAGGCAACTGTGTGAATGCAGCCTTACAGTATTTTGGGGAGAGTGTTAGGGGTAGCAGAAGGAGAACACACTGTCAGAGAACCAGATGTAGGGAATGAAGAACATAAGATGTTGGTCTGGTAAACTTCACAGGAAGGAAACGTGCCTTAAGTGGAACATGGTGATGCTGGGCCTAATGGAGAAAATAGTGGACACGTCACCTGCAGTCACTGGATGTAAGAAGAGTAGGGATTTCACCTGGTGTTTTTGTAGCTGTATATACTGTCTGTAAAGTTGATATTGGCGCAACCAAATGTAAGGGAGTTATGTACAGGACGGGCATTAATAAAAGTGCGAAATGCATTGTTGCCCATGCCCGGATCTTTTACCATCCAAGCAATGCCCCTCAGTATACATGAGGGATAGCTGTTTTCCCACCCTATGACTTGTTTTCTAATCTGCGACTCCAATGTTAATTGATAGTTATCACTGAACTAATAAAACACATATTTAGATTCATCCTAAACCCTACACCCCCACAGATCTAGTACCCTGTCACACTTATATAGTAGCAGTTTCATGGTGGACATTACCCAGCAGTTATGAGCAGTGTAGTCATCATTGTGTGAAAAAAGTAAAATTATTAAAGGCTTTTGCCACTTTCACAAAACCTTAACCAGTTCATGACCACCCGCCGTGTACTCACAGCGGCAGTGGTCATGCTGCATGGGAGGGCTCACGGGCTGAGCCCTCTCCATAGCCGGTAAGTCTTTGCTGCATATTGCGTTCGCGGGGTGTTATCACAGCGAAGATAGCGGCGCATGGGCGCCGCCATCTTACCTGGATTGCCGTCCCCGTGAAGTCATCGGGGATCTGTCTCCATGGTAGCCTCAGGTCTCTGAAGACCCGAGGTTTTTCTTTTAACCCCTTATTACAATGTGTGATAGCACATTGTAATGAATGAGGAGGAAAATCCCCATATACTGCCATACTGTAGTATGGCAGTATATGATAGGATCGATCAGACAACCTAGGGTTAAGTACCCTAGGAGAGTCTGAAAATAGTAAAATAAAAAAAAGTTTAAAAAAAAATTATAATAAACAAACCAAAATTTCAAATCACCCCCCTTTCCTAGAACTGACATAAATAAACATATAGTACGACGCGTGAAACGACCGATCTATCTGCGTTAACCCGTAGCGGAAATAGCGCCCAAAGTCGAAAATGCCACTTTTTTGCCAATTTGAAAAAAATTAAAAAAACTATAAAAAGTGAACAAAAGGTCGTACAGCCTGCAATGATTCATTGAAAATAATCATCAATCAATCAAATTTCGCAAAAAATGACACCACTCATAGCTCCGTACACCAAAGTATAAAAAAGTATATTAGCGGCAGAAGAAGTTGGCAAAACAAAAAAAAAAATTTTTGTACAGGAGGTTAATTTTTGTAAATGTATGAAAACATTGTAAAACCTATACAAATTTGGTATCACTTAATCGTACCGACCAAAATATAAAGTAGAACATGTCATTTGGGCCGCTCAGTGAAATACGTAATATCCAAGCCCACAAGAAAAATGGCGCAAATGCGTTTTTTTCACCATTTTCACTGCATTTGGATTTTTTTTCTTGCTTCCAGGTACATGGCATGAATATTTATACCATCACTATGAAGTGCAATTTGTACGCAGAAACAAGCCATCACACAGCTCTTTACGTGTAAAAAAAAAAAAGTATAGATTTTGAAGGTGGGGAGTGAAAATGGACATGAAAAAAAACAGGAAAAGGCCCGGTCCTAAGGTTAAACTAATGAAAAGAATATTTAAAGGAACCTGTTACCAACCCCTTTGCTTCTAAACCAACAAACATACTTAACGGGCCATTATGTCTTTATAAAAGGCCAGCAATGTCTTCACCCATTTTTATTCTGTACAGCTACCAGTTAGGGGAGTGGGAGCTGCGTCAAGCAGACAGCCACCCTCAAGGCCGTCTGTTGGTATCCCCGTCTCCTTCCCTCGTGTCGTCATTCAGGCCCTGCCTCTGATATTTGTCACCTCCCCATCCTCCCACAGTCACTTTTTAAATATTGCTATGTACAGTGCGACTGTCATCTCCCCTTCTTCTCTGCGCATACCTGGAGGAGAAACGCACACTTCTAGCCGGCCGATCCGCGACACAATATGCAGGACACTGTGGGTTTCTCCCTCCTGGTACGCACAGAGCTGGTGAGGAAGACAGCTGCACTGCACACGCGCGATATTTGAAAGTGACTGCCGGAGGGCGGGGAGTTAACAATATCAGGGGCAGTGCCTGAATTGGCTGCACGGAGGAAGGAGGCAGGTTGTACTGAATGGGGCGACCTTGAGGTTGGCTGCGTACTTGACTGCAGCTCCTCACAGCCCACCGCCCTAAGTGGTAGCGTTAAAAGAATAAAACATTATTTTGAAGGCGCGCTGGCAGTTTATAAAGACATGGTTGTAAAACAGTTAATGGTCTGTATAAGATATATTTGGTGTTAGAAGCAATGGGGCTGGGACAGTTTCCCTTTAAATGTATCCTTACACTACACACCTAGGGAACAGATCTATCACCATGTTTTCTCTCTTATGCATACAGCTAGATGGTGGACATTACTTTGCAGTATTGAGCAATGCAGTAGTGAATTTATCAATGGTGTGAAAAAGTTGGATATTAAAGGGGTTGTCCACTATCATAAAACCTTACCGAGTAATCATAAGACCCTAGGAGGGTGATGATGCAGTACCTACCCGGGAAAGTTTCTGTAGAGCTGTAGGGATTTCCTGTGTGACCTTGCCACAGCCCTCCAAACCTGCCATGGGATTGATGCCTGCATTCTACCTACATGCACGTAAGGCAGCAGGAATTCACAGGAAGTCCCGGTGGCCTTACAGAAACTTCCAGGAAGACTATGATTACCCTATATATTTGAAATAATGTTAAGGAGGGGTTATACCAAGTAGGGGGATAGCTAGCTTATCTGTGAGGGTCTTATTGATGGGACCCCCATTGATCCAAGAATGAGACAAAACCCGCTCTCCTATCTGGAGCGGAGAGTGAGCATGCACACTTCTGCTCCATTCATGTGCACAGGAATGGCAATAGAAATAGCTGAGCACAGTAGCGTTACAGAGTTTTTATTGTATATTTTAAGGCTCAGTGAGATTTTATTGCTTTTTCTTTCGTCCATGGTCTTCTATGTTTGTCATGTATGTGTTTCATGGCCCAGTCTGTTGTAATACTGGAATACTATTGAGTCTTCTAATTGATACATTGTTTGTTATTTGAATAGGTCTCTGATGTATCTGGCGGGTGGTGGTCGCAAAGCGTAGATTTTACACTAGGTTCAGCATGCAAACGTTCAATTTGTGCACCCGCAATGGCCCACATCCCTACCGGCCAAGCCCCCCTAACACACCTTCATGCCATTGGTGTGAGAATGGAAGAAAGGGGATAATTGCTGGGTTTGCTAGCAATTGGGGCTATTTTGGGGTTTTCACGCCAGGACCTGATAAATAGACTTGTGTGAGTTTGCGCATGAGCAAAAAATGCAGGCTCTATATTTTTACAAGGCTACATCTATACTGCTATGAAGAGACGTCATGGAGACATCACACTTGTTGGGTGGACTCAAACTATTTGTTAAAATAAAAATACATGAGATGCATTGGTCTCTACATTTCCAGGCCATTCCAGTATGCACATTTTGGAATTTTTTTTTTTAATCTAATTTATTGGAAGTAATTCTATAGTAAATCAAAGTGGGAAGACAAAAGATGTGAAACTGTTCTCCACTATAGAACTCTCCTGGCTCATATTAGTTGGCAGCACTTACAAGTCCATATGTTTGTCTAGTATTGCTATAATAAGCCAAAGAGTCATGTCAGATTGGCCTTTCCATCTGCTGTATGATCTGTTTAGGGACTAATTCTAGAGAAATGACAGCGACCTTAAAATGATTCATTTGTTAACAGGCGTGTTCTGAGGGAGCCATTGCTATGCAGATTTCCGAGTCATATAGGGATGTGTTCTAAAATATGAATTGGGCTTTTACGTAAAGCTCCAGGAAATGGTAGCTTGATTGTTCTTGTCCATTTATTCGATAGTCGCTGGCATTGCCTCTGCTCTCCTTTATCTATATGTCTTATTGGCGCCTTGTGGTATTCTTGACTATCTGTATCCGTTCTTTCTTTACTCTTGATTATTTGGTGCTGTAAATGTTTTACATGTCAGATGTGGGACACTTCGCTGTATTTATGATACTAATGTGATTTCATTTATTTACATCCGGGTGAATTTCTGACTGTCACTCTAGCCATTATCCTAATGTTGTTGTTTCCTATACAGTTAGAAAAGTCATTTTAAAGAAGGGGGGTCTTCTCGCACAGATGCATAGGTGTAAAGTGACTTTCTCTGAGACATTCAGATTGGCTAAAGGAAACCCATGGAATCTTGAGGGCTGTCCATCTGTGTAGACTCTGGTTACCTTGAGAAGGCGACTTCTTTATGCATTCTCTTGGGTGTATATATGAATATGTGTGGTCACATTTTACTGGTTGTAACCTGCATTGCTAATGTCATATGGGGAATATATAGTAAGCATTTCATCTTAGAGGGGAGTGTGCAGAAATAAATCTGCTTTGTACAAGGTATGCCTTGTTATAAATTTAGTCCACTTTTGTTGGCTGTGTTCACAGAAAGCAAATCTACACCAGCTAATAATTCATTCATAATTTTTACAATTTAAAGGTGTTTACCAGGAGCCTGGAAGCCCCTAGAGGTCAAGGTGGGAAAAAATACAGCATACACACCCCTGCTCTGGCTCCTTATTACTGCATTGCATGTGGTACTTCTGACCCTATGGCAAGCAGGAAGCTCAAGGGGATGATGAATCCAACTAAGCCATGAATGGCCTCTGCAGACCATATGACGAAAAGAAGTGACCTTGTGGTCCAAGGAGGCCAATATTGGCTGAAGCAAGTCCTGTGACCCCCTCAGAAATTTCAAGCTGGACACAGGTCCAAAACAGAAGTACTTAGTCACCTCAAACAAAAAGCATTGAGGGTTAAGTTATTTTTTGCCCCACCCCTTCCCTAGCAGCAGCATGGGTCCACTTAAGAACATGGTACATTCCCTGTAGATGAGACTCAGGCTAACCTTACTAGTAAGGCTTCTAGCGCCATTTTAGCGTGAAAAAGCTAAAAGCTAGCAAACACTGCTGCGCAGTACAATTGGATCGCCCCAACCGCTTTAAGCGGTCATGAGGGGGCAGACCGAGATGCTGTCTCTTCCCCAAAACTGCCCCGCCAATCCATAGGCTGCAGTGACTACTGAGCTTCATGCGCCAGTCATCGCCTCCTAGTCCAGCCCCCCCCCCCCCATGAATCCTAGTCCTATTGCTTACTTTGTGGCAGTGTCTGCTAGCTTTATTGGCGAATTCTGATAACGCTACTTAGTAGGTTTAGTAGGTCTGTTTAAGTATTACTAGGTATTTAAAACCCTCAGGACGCGGGTTTTTTCGCTCATTTCTCTGCACTGTCACCTTCAAAAATCCATAACTTTTTATTTTTTACGTGTACACCTGTGAGGGCTTATGTTGTGGTAACAATTTTAATTTTCCCGTAATGTTATTTATTTTAAACATGCCGTGTACTGCGAAGCTGAAAAAAATATCCAATGTGGAAAATTTTAAAAAAATCGTTACTTCTGGGCTCATTTTTTACGACTTTCACTCTCGCTCCAAATAACACGCCCCAGCTTTACTTTGGTGTTTGGTGTACATGATAAGGGTCGATAACCAAATTTATATTTTTTCTTTACGGTTTTATGTGTGTTTTTAATAGCATTTTTCAAAAATTTAAACGAATGTGTACAAAAAGTTTAAAGTAGGGCGCCATTTCCCCGTCTCTAGGTCACCACCTGCCCGTAACTGTTTTTATATTTTTATAGATTGGCATTGCGGCCGCGAAGAACCATGCGATCCTTGAGATCCAAGCAAGGGTCCATGTGAGCGGCTGAGGGGAAGGGGAGGAGGCGGGCGGAGACCAGGGGGGGGAGAGAACTATAAGGTCGGGTACCTCCCTCCCTCTGTCTCTTGACTCCCCCCGCACCCCACCGGCCGTGCCTCCACTCGCCTACTCACGCAGTTACGAACCCACCTCCGCCCCCGCCCTCGTGCTACCGCTTGGCTCACCCGGCCCCCTCCGTCCCACTGCTCCCCTCCCCTTCATCCTGACGCCCCACGATAGACCCGTCCCTTACACCTCTTCCAATGCTGGCCCCCTCCCTCTCACACACTCCCCTCTCCCAACGGCTTCCGCTGTGTACGCCTAGTTTCCCCCCGCCCCGGTTAGGTCTTCCACCCCCATCTATTCGGGCACGCCGGGTTCCGTTCCAGGGACTTCCCTGGAGCAGCGCACCCTCGCGTCCGTTCCCTCTTCCTTCGCCTCATCATTGATTGCCCATCGGCCCTCCTGAACCCGTCCTTACCCGGTTGCCTCTCTCCCTCCGATCCAATCTTCACCCTACCAAGCCTCGCCGCCCTCCCGGCTCATCCCGGATACGTGCTTTAACACCTCTTAATATCATGGTTGATCAGCCCACCCGTACCGTGAGTGACCCAAGTCCTCCCACTCCGCACCACCTGACTATTGACGGCCTCTATTTCTCTCACTTTCTCACCCCCTTTGGTTCACCTACTCTCGTACAACCTATTCTCCTCTCTCCTCCCCTACCCTTCCCCCACCCCACCCCCCCCCCCCTCACTCTAGCCCCCCCCCTGCCTCCGCCCTCCTCGTAACCCCCTTAAACTCTCCCATTCACCCATCACCTGCCCTCCCTGCATACCCCATTCTCTTTCCCTTTATCAACCCCTCCCCCCCACCCCCCCGCCCAATCCCCTCCCCCCCTGACGCTTTCCCCGCGAACCTCCCTCACACGCCTCTCCGTATCCCCCGTCCCCCCCTGAAATTAACCCTAGATAGTCAGGATCAGTTCTACCATATACTGCAATTTAACTTATGGATTGCAACTACATCGGCATTTTCGCAGTCATTCATTACATGAGCACTGGATTCATTTGTAAACGAAATCTGCAGAAGCACAATAAGCTTGGGTCAACGAAGTCACGATGGCTCCCATGGCAACGCGCGCCACGGTATGGGCACGCAACGGACGGGTTAATAGCCGCGATGGTGCAGACCGACCAGAGGTTTTATTAGCGTGGGGGGGTTTGCGGCAATATGCAACAAACCCACCTCTGGTATGAAGAGGATCAGCCGTGGCCTCTTCATTACATTCCCTATACCTATGCCACCGTAGAGCTACGGCGCGAGCAGGTTTAAGGGGCTAAGGGCATTATCACAGAGTGAAGGATTGTAAACCAAAACATAGACCTAATGGTGTGTGCCCCCCGGTTCTGTTTAGCTTCTTGATTCCCTGTTTTAGAAAAAAAGGGATAAAATATGCAAATCGAGCATGATGGGGTCCGGCCCATTAACTACTTTGGAGCCTGGAGCCCTCTGAGACTCATTAGCTTAACTATTAAAAAGTTGATTTTAGAAGGAGGAAGGATAACAAATAAATATAAATGATTACCGACAATCCCGCTGCTCACGATCTCTTTGACGAAGTGTGTTCCAGGTTTATACTGATGTATTTAATGGTAGATTCCTTTACGGCGCCTTTCTTTCAGCAAGTGTCTGAGCAAAAAGGTTCTGTGTTACTAGTTCGCGGAGTTGCAAGGGTTTTAAATGAGGACACGTTGTTCGCTTTGAATTTGACCTTGTTCATTACCCACATTGATTTGAGCCTGCATTCACCAAAAGTTCTCGGGCTGTTTCCTGATCATATCTAGGTCTATTGCCTCAACTGGGTCAGCCGCCTCTCTCTAAATTGAGGATTCAGAAGATTTGGTGCATTTGTGCAGCAAAGGACGTGGAAGTTTATAATGAGCAGGAAGGAAACTATAATATCTACTTTGTCATCTCAATTTGTTCCTGGACTTTTTGCTAAAGATTGTCACAAATCTGGCATTGTAGTATTCATACTGAAAGGATGTTGTGCTGAATGCTGATTTGGCCCAATTTTGTCAATTGCCCCCCCCACTTATCTGCTTTGAGAATAAAAGAATAAAATTGTGAGAATATGGAAAGACTCCAATACACATTGGGAGTTGGCCACCCCACTAAAAGTGGTAGTACGGTCAACATAATATCACAATAATTATGGGGACAGTATATGGGAAATGGCTTGTAGTAGTGATGGGAATTACTGGCTCATTGGCTATATCACTAAGAGAGCAGGCTCTTTGGTTTCCTGAAGGGCTCCCTCTATTAATATATAATCCAGGCAGTCCGGGTTACATACAAGATAGGGTCTGAGGTTTGTTCTTAAGTTGAAATTGTATTGTAAGTCGAAACTGTATTATTTTATAATGGAAGTTCTAGAAAAATTTTTCTTTCTGCCCAAGTGAAGTGGCATTGAGTTTCAAAATTGTGGGTATGTGAAATTGGCACCCAAGAAATTATCATAAAGCTTATTACAGACATCTTACAGTGATCATTGCAGTTGGGGACTATAATAAAAGATCCAGAGAGCTTCACCAGAGGGTCCACAGTGGGCAGAGGGGTCGTCTGTAACTATGGGGGTCTTGTAATCGGGTTAGTCTTAAGTAGGGGACCGCCGGTACAGCGCCCCAGGCCAGTCAATCATGATTGTATGCTGGGTAAGTAAGGGGCACATGGTAAGCCAGGTAGGGATGGGGTTAAGGGAACCATTTGCTCAACTGAAGGGAGAATGGCTCTCGTTGTCGATCAGCTCGTTTGCGAATGACACATCACTAGGATGAAAGATCAGTAACGGATAATAATATAGGCGCATGGCAAACAGCCGAAGTCCAATGTTTTTAGGGCGGCCCAGGTCACAGGACCATCCATTCATTATTTAAATGTAATGAGAGGGAGTCTAGAACTTAATCCTAAAATATAGTATGCAGGCTCTCAAACACAAATGTCATACAAGAACCATGCCAGGGTACTTGAAAGCCTTCAAGGGTCTTTAAAGAATAAAAACTCCGAAATCCAACAGAGGGGCATACCCGCCTTTTGTCTCGAGTAGGAGGGGGCTGTCGGGTTCGAAACGAGATTAACAAAAAGATATGAGGTTTGCGGGGGGTCCTTCAATTGTCATAGAGCATGGCAATCTATATTCATTTGAGTCAATAAAGTTCAAGACAATTTGAGCGTATCGCTTGAATGTTTAGACTAGGATCCGTTTCAAGGCGAAATCTAAAAATACCCTGATAAATTGAGCCAAAGTATTCTTTGCCAAATTATACCGTGTATGGTTGTATTGGAATATAAAACTGCTACAGTAAAACAACAGTAACTGGCTATGTATGGAGTATATACACTCTCAGGTTATAACGTGAGGTGTTGTTAGCAAATGTTATCAGCCAAGCGCTGCTCTTTATGCCAAGTTATGCTAAGAATAGTTTTATGTATAGTGGGATTTATGTATCAATAAACAATTATTTGGATGGTTTACTTACCCGTGTAAAATTATGTTTATTCAGTTCTGCATTGCAGATTGCTTTTGGCGAATCATTAGTTTTAAACACCCCTTCCTTGAAGGAAAACAATAAAAAATGACCTATCGTAAATGCATTTGATTATGAAAACCGTTCGTGGAAAGGCCAGATGGGAAATATAGCTTGTAGATAACTCAATTGTTAAAGCAACAGGAGATTTGTGAACTATAAATTAAAATACCAAAATGATCACAGTTTGGGCAGCTTATACATTTTATAGCAATTAAGGCTTAAGGTAGTCAGGGAATGTCACTGTGCCGAGGAATAGCAAACGAAATTACAACGTAGAGAGCAAACAAAAAAATGGATTGAAAGCGGCAAATAAACAAAGATATAAAAAAGTACAGGTCCTTTTAGGAAATAGTAAGGAGAGAAACTGTGCCTAGTTAATTACACTTAAGGGAGAGCCATGGTGTATCAGTGGTGTATAAATGATAAAAGGCTCAAAGTGTACAGTGCATTCATCGAGGCCTCACTTGAGCATTGGGTGATCGCACATAGAAACTATTCTCATTCAGGTCTCCTAACATAGGATAGGACATAATTTGATATTCCGGGGGGACCCCCACCCATTCTGAATGAGGAAAGGGGATTGTTACCCAAGGTTTGATGTATCCGATTCTGTACCAATGTGAACACGTGGGGAACGCTATTTACCCTCTCCACAGGAGTGACTAGAAATCAGCCGAGTACAGGTGGAGGAAGGGGGGGGGGGGGGGGGGGTGTGGTTTAAAGTTCACATGGATGGTAGGTAGGTTAGTCAAAACATGCATCTGCTCTCCAATTAATACTAAAAGAGTTGCGTAAATAGCAAAAGATAAGCTTTCTGGCTGTCTCTGACATTATTCATTCGTGGCTAATGAGAGGCTGGTGAGGTGGGAATAGGGTAGTGTCCCCAGGAATTTTAGAAACTAAGTATACTCGTTATTGTGAAGGACCTGACCAGTGACTCCACACCAATCAGGATGTATCTCTCCTCAGGCTAGGGGAATAACAAACCAACTCCAATGAGAATTGTCCCTTCTGCCTGCTTTCAACCTGCGGTTCAGGGACCTTTGTAGGACCTTCAAAGGTTTTAAAATAGCCTTGTGTTTAGAGCAGGAACAGATGTATGAGGCATGTCATGGGTCAAAGGTACTTCTCAAATAAGGAAAATCTTGGTGGGCACGTCAGGTGGTCCGGGGCTCAACTCTAGATTGTTGGCACCCCAGTTGTGCAAATAATCCATACGGGCTCTCAGGACACACTATTACCAGTTTTTTTGTTTCCCATAACAATGACAAATCTGGGCATTGTAAACTGATGTTACAATGAAATGCAAGAAAATCACAGGAATTCATTATTTTCTGGTGTTAATAAGCCTTGCAGCTGGCGCTTTAATGACCCCCCTTATTCACAATGCATATAATACTGCAGCTTGATGTAGGAATGTAGCCTGACACCAGACCATTACTGTGTTGGCCACTCAGTCGGCTGCTTTGAAGCAAAACCTAAAACTAGGTTATAACCTTCTGTTTCGGGAATGTTCCAATATGTCACTCTTCCACATTGGCATGCATCCACGTAATTAACCCTTGCTTAAAATGTCTAATTAGAGAAGAGAATAGTGGCTTAGAAACAGCACTACCATGCAGAATGGTACATACTTGACTTAGAATTATCGGCACTCCCCAGTACATTTCCATAATGAGGCAAAAAAAAAAATCAAGAAATTGATGAAAACTCCTTTCCGAGATAAAGTCTGGCCATAGAATGGGTAGTAGCCAAAGGTAATTTAACCAGTTTGGAGGGTATGTTCATATATATACAGCTATAATATGTGAAGACTTATGTAAACTATGACTGTGGTGAATTATTGATCAAATCCTCATATTTACCTGACTTCATCAAACCATAAGAAAGTTATGGGATACAGACTTGCTGGTTGATGGAGTTCGGGGCGACAGATGAACTATTCATTAAATAATTCAGGGACTTGATATGCTGTATTTATATCTGTTAAGTTTCCTCCACCAGGATAACCAAACAACTCATGTTTTATAATTGTTTCATCTGTGGATGTGTCTCACTCTGAGCTGTATAATAATGTAAGTTGGGCATGTAATATGAATGTTGTTGTATAATATTAGGTTGCAGTCAATGGTATGGGTTGCCTGTGGATGGGATGATTGTCTTCTTAAGTACTGAACACGTGAATGGGAAACATTTGTTTTTAGAAATTCCCACTCTCGTATCAAGTCATCGCAACTTTCTCTTGTCACGTGCAAGGACTAGGTTTTGTATATTAAAGTATATTTTTTTAACGGATTTGATCTACTAATAAAAATATGTAAGGATTAAGAGATGAGCGAGTATAATACGTACGAGCGATTGCTAGCTTCGAGTATTAAGGAATCGAGACGGCTCGTGTTGCTCGGACGAGTATTTCCCCTGCTCGAGAATCGAGCATTTAATTAAAAAAACACAGTGAAGAACAATGATAAGAATAGCATAAAATCTAGGGAACACAGGATCACTTAAGGTGAAAAACACAGTGAAGAATAGATACAGTGTTCGGCACATCTGTTACTTGCTCGGAAGTACGCGGAACGCAGGAGGGAGAACGCACAGCAGGAGAGAGATTGGCGCAGCAGGAGAACATGCTGGCGCCAGACGCAGGACACTCTGGCGCAGCAGAGACACATCTGGGCAGCCAGAGAACATCGGAGACAGGGGCACGGAGCATCGGGGACGAGTCGGCACGGAGACATCGGGCACGAGACATCGGCGGAGCATCGGGGAGCATCGGGAGAGGCACGGGGGCCGGAGACATCGGGGGCACGGAGACATGGGGACAACGGGGACATGGGCACGGGAGGACATAGGGCACGGAGACATAGGGGCACGGAGACATGGGGACGGAAGCTAGGGCCCGGAGACACATCGGGGGACACGGGGACATGCGCCGGAGACACGTCACGGGCTGGGGCACGGAGACATCGGGGCACGGGGAGACATAGGGGCACCGAGACATAGGGGCACAAGGAGGACATAGGGGCAGGAGGACATCGGGGCACGGAGACATCAGGGCAGGAGAATCGGGGGACTTAGTGGAAGAAGAGAAGGGATACCGGGACAGAGTATCTCCCGACAAGTAAGCAGAGGTGCAAGAACATCGGCAATCTATTCTCACTGTGTTTTTCACTTAATGATCCTGTGTTCACTGTTTTTATATGATTCTTCACTGTTCTTCACATCTGCAACTGTGCGGGAGATATATTACGCGCGGAACAGGTGAAAAATAGATTGCAGATGTTTGCATACATCTGATGCACTGTATCAGAAGGACATTTCTTTTTCAATTAATTAAAACATTATTCCCGAAACCTGGTCCTTTGAAAAATGCTCGAGTCTCCCATTGAATTCAAATGGGGCTCGTATCGAGCGAGCACTCGAGATCTGAAAAGTCGTCTCGATAACGAGCACTCGAGCATTTAGTGCCGCGCTCATCTCTAGTTGGAACATGATACAACCATTGGCATGAGCATTTATAATAATAAGGATTAAGGACTATAACCAAAACACACTGGACTCCTAGTGTGTGCCCTCTCGCCGGATCTGATTTTTTCTTTTAGATTCTTATGTCCTGAGTTTGCAATATTTGATTGTTAATGGGCCTGAGCACTCAGGTTTTTCTTACAAAACAAGGGCATAGGAAGCTTAAAGAAGAGTGATACCGACAGAGCGGGCACCATTGTATGTCAGTTGCTTGTTTGCAGTCCTGATCCAGGTGGTATGTGTCCTTAAAAATAAAGAAAAAATGTAACTTGCCTCTCATTCCCCTCTCTTCTCACTGCTGGCTTCTGTTTTGTTATACAGAGGCCGTTGTTGACATTAGTCTATCACTTACGGTTGATAGTCAGGACTGGCGGATGCCACATCAGCCGTGCTAATCTGCACTGAGGTAGGGATCACAAACCTATACGTGGTATACAACAGAAGCTGGCGGAAGGGCCCAGCTGATGGGAGAACGAAAGCCGTGACCCTCCACCAAGATGTAATATAAAAAAATGATGACTCCTGGACAACTGTTTTAAGGAACTCATCTTATTTGGCCCAAGAATAAAGTAAAGTTAGTAGCACAAAAGTAATTCCATTATATGGTATATTGCTTGTAACTTACAGAAGCCAAAGTCAGTTGTTTCAGAGTAGAGGCTCACTTTACTAAGGGGCATTATATAGATACATATTCATGGACCACATATTTAGATTTTAGTATTCAAGTCCCATCACTCAATTTCTCACGTGATTTCAGTGTGTAGGAACTACTTTAACATGGTTGTGAAAGGACAGTGTGTCACCATTTGTCTCCAATTTTGACGTCATTAAGAAACAAAATTCATACGATATTTCCTCTAATTTTCCTTTCCAGTACTGATTTTTTTACAGGAAACTGACTTTGTTGGTGTTCTGGAGGACAAAATGGAAGATAAGGAACAAAAGGTAGACTTTTGTGCAAATGGACGTATTCATGTCATGTGTCGTTGTTTCCGACAAGGTTTGTATCTACCAGCAAAGAACATATCTGATAGAGCCGACCCCTAAGCCTTGAAGAAGACCTGGGTGAGGTAGTTACAGTGCTTTGGAATGCTCTCCATGTCCCTGTGTCCTCTCTTTGCCTGGTGTGGTTGCTTGATCCTGGGTCTTGCTGAATCCTACAACCGGTAAAAGGAGATTGTGCAGTGTGTGTCGATGTGAGCGGATCGTAGTTGTAGGTACAAGACCATGGCCCAGGATAGAGTAGGACATGCAATTCCTTTGAGGCTCATAGTGTGCAATTTCCAGAGTGGTGGGATTTAAAGTGATATGCTTAGTAACATTAGAGGACCCAATTGAAGGACCTGTTGGATACATAGATTACGTCTTATTGTCGTAAATATTTTAATGCATATTACTTGTACTGGGACAACATAGTGCGTGGGTGTCAGGCTATATGGCCTCACTTGAGGGCGTTTTATAGTCGGGGGTACATGAGCAATTCTTAATGTCCAATGTGTACATATAGTTTTCATTCCAGGTAAACGCATATTTACATCTATTCTGAGCTGAAATGTCACATTTACATAGTGGCCGGAATGGAAAGTGTCATTTTAAAATGTACCACTGCATAAATGTGATCGCAAGACTTTCCAAATTGTATATTTTTTTTAGTTTATGATAATCAGGTTTGCATTAACCCATGGAAGGCAGGATTAGTTAATAATGGCGTAAGATAATTTAATGGTGTATAGTACAGGACCATCTTATGATGTGGGGGGAAAGCTCTTGAGGACCACTGTTCTGAATTGTAACAGATGGCACTGGCACTTGGGTATTCTCTTCTCTCTGATCTTCACCCTCTTTTATGAATGAAAGCATAAAAAGCTGTTAAAAAGACAATTCCAGCCCTGTTTGTTTTTTCGGTGTGTGCCCAGATAGCATCCAGCCACGTGGGATTTAAGCGCAAAGAGCCAGATTTTATCACTAGGAGGAATTGTAAGGCAAGTTTAGTGGTGGCTGACGCGTGGAATGACAATTTATGGTTTACTCACTCATTATATATTCTAGATTTATACCTGTTTTATTAGGTCTCATAATTGTACGCTTCTGCCATCTTCATTAGTTTAACAGTATAAAATATGTTTTTTTATCATCATGTTCAGAAGAAGACGGAGTAGTAAAGAGTAGTGAAATAAAAAATAATATCTTCAGTGTATGAAGATGGAAGGGTTGTCCTGTCACTAAATAACGTTTAAAATAGGTGAACAGAAAAACTGAGGAAAGCCCTACTAGGACTAAGTGCAAGGCGGTACTTACCTTGACTCCGATTGTGGTTGTCTCTCTGGTACTTCAGTTTGGCAACTGTCCCAGACAGAAAAGTAACACCATTTCAGCCATAAACTACCTCTCACAGCTCCAGGGGGAGGGAAAGAGAGGGATCCATGATTCAAGGGAAGGGACATCAGTTGTCAAGGAGTGACACTTCTTGGCTGAAGCTTGTGCAGCGATTCCCTCAACAATTCTGATGGGGAAGCAATGCTAAAAATAACGTGAGCTGCCCAGAGTGACAAACAAAAGCTACAATAGGGGGTAAGTGTGTTTTTTTTGTATCTTGCACGCCACCCTGGTACCCTAGGATTTCCAGATCTACTTTACTACAGTAATAATGAAAAGCTTGATGGGAGTGTTTACATTTCACTCAATATGATGAAAGATTTCAGTCGCGGTAAAGAATTTTTTTAAAGTACTGTAACAGGGATTCTGTGGCTCCATGGTTGGGCCAGGGCCTGTAAACGAAGTGCTGAGCACTGTCTATTTGAGACTGCGAAAGCATCATCCGAAAACGGTGTTGCATATGATATTGAAAGTCCGCTTCATTGAGTGAAGGGAGGCTGACGCCCAATGCTGATGATCTTTCTTGCAAAGAGTAACGTTGATATAAAAGCAAAATAGTAATGTTGTTGTTATGATGGACAACCCTTTAAATGTAAGTTCTAAATAGTCTAGGAAAAATAACTCAACGTTTTGAAAGCAAAAGGCTCTTCTTTTACAAGCATTTCTAGGTAATGTGTGGCATATTACTTATTAACATGGGAGACAATTGTGGTTTTTATCTGCAGCTGTTTTATTGGTTTTTTTTTACGGCACTTTCGCTTTTACTGTCGTAAAAGTTATGTGACACAAAAGCCCATTAAGGAACCTTCAGCTAGCAAACTAGCTTGTATAGGTGCTTGGTACGTTTATTGGGTGCAGTTACATTATATTTAGACGTACAATATTGTGTGATCATTAATAATAGAGTTAAGGAGAAAAAGTGGAAAACCCTCTTATGTGAACCCCTTAGAAATAGGAAGTGTTGGCAAAAATATAGTTCCTAAATGTTCCCACCATCGTCCCAGGCCCAGATTGGGGGGTGGTCATCGAGTTCCAGCTTCTAATAAACATTGGTGAATACTACATATGAGGCCCTGCTTTTTACAGCTTTATTACTGTTGAAACATAATGGTGATAGTGATGGTTATATTATACGAAGTATGTGGTGCAAATTCTTGTGTGAGGGGATGGTGAAAAGAATAATTGTATTACACGGGTGTACTGGGTGGTTCATGTGCGCTGTGGAATGGGCCGTATATTGCCACTGATCGCAAGGATTTTGCACACCTTTGCACTGGATCACAGCAAAAAATGGTTTTATGCAAGAATTCCCACTACGGTCAAAGATGATTGAAAAGGGGCCATTCTGGTGCTTTGAGTTTATATTAGACATTTCTCTCCCTGTTATGTACCATGTTAGCATGCCTCTTTAACCCCTTGTCACACCAACGTCCCTGACATGGCGAAGACTATGCCCTCTTCATAGACACTGAGTGTTTGATGTTTATAATGACGCAAAACCCACTATCGTTGATTGACCAATAAGCGGGTGTTTTTTAACCCCTTAAATGGGTGGGATTGGGTGCTGCCATCGTGGCTGTGATCATTGCTCCCATGAAATCTCCAGGGAGAACAATCAGTTGTATGACAACATGGGACTTAAAGGACCAAGAATTTGTCATTCATCTTAGAAGACTACGCAATGTGTCAGTAGAACACTTGTAATGGATATGTTGCAAAATATCCCATATACTTACTATATGTACTATAGCAGGAGATGGTAGGAATGCTTAGACCAATAGTAGGGTACAGGTTACCCTAGGGGGTATAAAAAAAATAGTTAAAAAAATGTAAAAAATAAATAAGGAGACGGTCATGTCCCAAAAGTCCCAATTCTATCAATATTTAAAAAATTCTGCCAGGCTCCTGTAACAGAAAATAGCGCCCAAATGTCCGAAAACACCACTTTTTTGCTGTTTTGACACATAGAAATTTAATAAAAAGCGATCAATGTTGTACATCGCCATAATGGCTAAATCAATGAAAATGTGATCTAAGCCCAAAAATAATTGATGCCATAAGGGGGCTTAAACAGGTGAGTTTATATTAAAAAATTATTGGGTCTCACGAATATTATTAACATGAAGATTCTTTTTTGTTTTTTACAAAAATTTTTAAATTTACTGAAGTGAAACATGATATTTAAAACCTATATAAATTTTAGGTTTTTTAGTTGTTAATTGTGCCTGGAGGAGCCACAGTGAAAGACAAAAACAGGGTCTAAAAGAAAATGCACAATGTATGTTTTTTTTGGTCAATTCCCTACATTTGGAAATTTTTTCAGCTTCCAGTCACCGGTATGGAATATTAAAAACTTCATATTTTGGAAAAAATCAAAAAAATAGACGATTTTGAAAGCGGGAGTAAAAATTGCCCAAAAAAAAAGAGGGTGCCTTAAGAAGTTAAAAGCTGCAAGTCCCTATTCTGCCGCCATGCTGCACTCGAATACAAACCAGCTTTCCCCTTTTCTCTGCTCCAGGACATACATGTGACGTCACACTCTCTTCTCTCACAGTCAATCCATACGGAGGCTGCATTCAAACACAGTATGGGGCAAGTATAGACGGAGCCCAATACAACTTCCTAGGGGCTCTAAGGGGAAATGGAGTTCGGCTGGAACGTAAAGGTAGGGGTGACTGTGTGAGGGCACGTTAGTGGGGGTGACTGTGTGAGGGCACATTAATCCAGGTGATTGTGTGAAGATATTACTGCAGGTGATTGTGTGAGGGCACATTCCTGGGGGTGACTGTGTGAGGACACATTCCTGGGGGTGACTGTGTGAGGGAACATTCCTAGGGGGGACTGTGTGAGGGCACATTACTGGGGGGGACTGTGTGAGGGCACATTACTGGGGGGGGACTGTGTGAGGGCACATTACTGGGGGGGGACTGTGTGAGGACATTTCTTGGGACCCATTTACACGTGGCACCAGGTGGGCCTCTGTTTGATTGCATATGTGTTTCCCGTGAAATCGGTAACGAGCACTTGTACTTGTATTGTTTAAATGCAAGGCAACTGTGTGAATGCAGCCTTACAGTATTTTGGGGAGAGTGTTAGGGGTAGCAGCAGGATAACACTGTCAGAGAACCAAGATGTAGGGACAATGAAGAACATAAGATGTTGGTCTGGTAAACTTCACAGGAAGGAAACGTGCCTTAAGTGGAAACATGGTGATGCTGGGCCTAATGGAGAAAATAGTGGACACGTCACCTGCAGTCACTGGATGTAAGAAGTAGGGATTTCACCTGTGTTTTTGTAGCTGTATATACTGTCTGTAAAGTTGATATTGGCGCAACCAAATGTAAGGGAGTTATGTACAGGACTGGGCATTAATAAAAGTGCGAAATGCATTGTTGCCCATGCCCCGGATCTTTTACCATCCAAGCAATGCCCCTCAGTATACATGAGGGATAGCTGTTTCTTCCCACCCTATGACTTGTTTTCTAATCTGCAGACTCCAATGTTAATTGATAGTTATCACTGAACTAATAAAACACAATATTTAGATTCATCCTAAACCCTACACCCCTACACAGATCTAGTACCCTGTCACACTTATATAGTAGCAGTTTCATGGTGGACATTACCCAGCAGTATTGAGCAGTGTAGTCATCATTGGTGTGAAAAAAGTAAAATTATTAAAGGCTTTTGCCACTTTCACAAAACCTTAACCAGTTCATGACCACCCGCCGTGTACTCACAGCGGCAGTCGGGTCATGCTGCATGGAGAGGGCTCACGGGCTGAGCCCTCTCCATAGCCGGTAAGTCTTTGCTGCATATTGCGTTCGCGGGTGTTATCACAGCGAAGATAGCGGCGCATGGGCGCCGCCATCTTACCTGGGATTGCCGCTCCCCGTGAAGTCATCGGGGATCTGTCTCCATGGTAGCCTCAGGTCTTCTGAAGACCCGAGGTTTTTTTCTTTTTAACCCCTTCATTACAATGTGCTGATAGCACATTGTAATGAATGAGGAGGAAAATCCCCATATACTGCCATACTGTAGTATGGCAGTATATGATAGGATCGATCAGACAACCTAGGGTTAAAGTACCCTAGGGAGTCTGAAAAATAGTAAAAATAAAAAAAAGTTTAAAAAAAAAATTATAATAAACAAACCTAAAATTTCAAATCACCCCCCTTTCCCTAGAACTGACATAAATATAACATATTAGGTATCGACGCGTCTGAAAACGCCCGATCTATCTGCGTTTAACCCCGTAGCGGAAAATAGCGCCCAAAGTCGAAAATGCCACTTTTTTGCCAATTTGAAAAAAATTAAAAAAACTATAAAAAGTGAACAAAAGGTCGTACAGTCCTGCAATGATATCATTGAAAATAATCAATCAATCAATCAAATTTCGCAAAAAATGACACCACTCATAGCTCCGTACACCAAAGTATAAAAAAGTTATTAGCGGCAGAAGTTGGCAAAATCAAAAAAAAAAATTTTTGTACAGGAGGTTTTAATTTTTGTAAATGTATGAAAACATTGTAAAACCTATACAAATTTGGTATCACCTTAATCGTACCGACCCAAATAATAAAGTAGACATGTCATTTGGGCCGCTCAGTGAAATACGTAATATCCAAGCCCACAAGAAAATGGCGCAAATGCGTTTTTTTCACCATTTTCACTGCATTTGGATTTTTTTTCTTGCTTCCAGGTACATGGCATGGAATATTTAATACCATCACTATGAAGTGCAATTTGTTACGCAGAAAACAAGCCATCACACAGCTCTTTACGTGTAAAAAAAAAAAAAGTTATAGATTTTTGAAGGTGGGGAGTGAAAAATGGACATGAAAAAACAGGAAAAGGCCCGGTCCTTAACCGGTTAAACTAATGAAAATGAATATTTAAATGGAACCTGTTACCAACCCCTTTGCTTCTAAACCAACAAACATACCTTATACGGGCCATTATGTCTTTATAAAAGGCCAGCAATGTCTTCATCCATTTTTTATTCTTGTACAGCTACCAGTTAGGGGAGTGGGGAGCTGCAGTCAAGCAGACAGCCACCCTCAAGGCCGTCTTGTTTGGTAATCCCCGTCTCCTTCCCTCCGTGTAGCTCATTCAGGCCCTGCCTCTGATATTTGTCACCTCCCCATCCTCCCACAGTCACTTTTTAAATATTGCTCATGTACAGTGCGACTGTCATCTCCCCTTCTTCTCTGCGCATACCTGGAGGGAGAAACGCACACCTTCTAGCCGGCCGATCCGCTGACACAATATGCATGGACACTGTGGGTTTCTCCCTCCTGGTACGCACAGAGCTGGTGAGGAAAGACAGCTGCACTGCACACGCGCGATATTTGAAAAGTGACTGCCGGAGGGCGGGGAGTTAACAAATATCAGGGGCAGTGCCTGAATTGGCTGCACGGAGGGAAGGAGGCAGGTGTCACTGAATGGGGCGACCTTGAGGTTGGCTGCGTACTTGACTGCAGCTCCTCACAGCCCACCGCCCTAAGTGGTAGCTGTAAAAGAATAAAACATTATTTTGAAGGCAGCGCTGGCAGTTTATAAAGACATGGTTGTAAAACAGTTAATGGTCTGTATAAGATATATTTGGTCGTTAGAAGCAATGGGGCTGGGACAGTTTCCCTTTAAATGTATCCTTTACACTACACACCTAGGGAACAGATCTATCACCATGTTATTCTCTCTTATGCATACAGCTAGATGGTGGACATTACTTTGCAGTATTGAGCAATGCAGTAGTGAATTTATCAATGGTGTGAAAAAAGTTGGATAATTAAAGGGGTTGTCCACTATCATAAAACCTTAACCGAGTAATCATAAGACCCTAGGAGGGTGATGCATGCAGTACCTACCCTGGGAAAGTTTCTGTAGAGCTGTAGGGATTTCCTGTGTGACCTTGCCACAGCCCTCCAAACCCTGCCATGGGATTGATGCCTGCATTCTACCTACATGCACCGTAAGGCAGCAGGATATTCACAGGAAGTCCCGGTGGCCTTACAGAAACTTTACCAGGTAAGTACTATATGGATGACCCTATATATTTGAAATAATGTTAAAGGAGGGGTTATACCAAGTAGGGGGATAGCTAGCTTATCTGTGAGGGTCTTATTGATGGGACCCCCATTGATCACAAGAATGAGACAAACCGCTCTCCACTATCTGGAGGCACGTAGAGCATGCACACTTCTGCTCCATTCATGTGCACAGGAATGGCAATAGAAATAGCTGAGCACAGTAGCGTACAGAGTTTTTATTTGTATATTTTTAAGGCCTCAGTGAGATTTTATTGCTTTTTCTTTCGTCCATGGTCTTCTATGTTTGTCATGTATGGTTTTCATGGCCCAGTCTGTTGGTTACATACTGGTAATACTATTTGAGTCTTCTATAAATTGATACATTGTTTGTTATTTGAATTAGGTCTCCTGATGTATCTGGCGGGGTGGTCGCAAAGCGTAGATTTTTACACTAGGTTCAGCATGCAAACGTTCACTTTGTGCCCCGCAATGGCCCACATCCCTACCGGCCAAGCCCCCCTTAACACACCTTCATGCCCCATTGGTGTGAAGATGGCAGAAAGGGGATAATTGCTGGCGTTTTGCTAGCAATTGGGGCTATTTTGGGGTTTCTACGCCAGGTAGACCTGATAAATAGACTTGTGTGAGTTTGCGCATGAGCAAAACATGCAGGCTTATATTTTTACAAAGGCTACATCTATTACTGCTATGAAGAGACGTCATGGAGACATCACACTTAGTTGGTGGACTCAAACTATTTGTTAAAATATAAAATACATTGAGATGCATTGGTCTCTACAATTTCCAGGCCATTCCAGTATGCACATTTTGGATTTTTTTTTTTTAATCTAATTTTATTGGAAGTAATTCTTCATAGTAAATCAAAGTGTGAAGACAAAAGATGTGAAACTGTTCTCCACTATAGAACTCTCCTCGGCTCATATTAGTTGGCAGCACTTACAAAGTCCATATGTTGTCTTAGTATTGCTATAATTAAGCCAAAGAGTCATGTCAGATTGGCCTTTTCCATCTGCTGTATGATCTGTTTAGGGACTAATTCTAGAGAAATGACAGCTGACCTTAAAATGATTCATTCTGTTAACAGGCGTGTTCTGAGGGAGCCATTGCTTATGCAGATTTCCGAGTCATATAGGGATGTGTTCTAAAATATGACTTGGGCTTTTACGTAAAGCTCCAGGAAATGTGTAGCTTGATTGTTCTTGTCCATTTATCCGATAGTCGCTGGCATTGCCTCTGCTCTCCTTTATCTTATATGTCTTATTGGCGCCTTGATGTGTATTCTTGACTATCTGTATCCGTTCCTTTTCTTTACTCTTTGATTATTTTGGTGCTGTAAATGTTTTACATGTCAGATGTGGGACACTTAGCCTGTATTTATGATACTAATTGATTTCATTTATTTTACATCCCGGGTGAATTTCTGACTGTCACTCTAGCCATTATCCTAATGTTGTTGTTTCCTATAACAGTTAGAAAAGTCATTTTAAAGGCAGGGGGTCTTCTCGCACAGATGCATCAGGTGTAAAGTTGACTTTCCTCTGAGACATTCAGATTGGCTAAAGGAAACCCTATGGAATCTTGAAGGGCCTGTCCATCTGTTAGACTCTGTGTTACCTTGAGAAGGCGACTTCTTTATGCATTCTCTTGGGTGTATATATGAATATAGTGTGGTCACATTTTACTGGTTGTAACCTGCATTGCCTAATGTCATATGGGGAATATATAGTAAGCATTTCATCTTAGAGGGGAGTGTGCAGAAATAAAATCTGCTTTGTTACAAGGTATGCCTTGTTATAAATTTAGTCCACTTTTGTTTGGCTGTGTCAGAAAAGCAAATCTACACCAGCTAATAATTCATTCATAATTTTTACAATTTAAAGGTGTTTACCAGGAGCCTGGAAAGCCCCTAGAGGTCAAAGGTGGGAAAAAATACAGCATACACACCCCTGCTCTGGCTCCTTATTACTGCATTGCTGTGGTACTTCTGACCCTATGGCAAGCAGGAAGCTCAAGGGGATGATGAATCCAAACTAAGCCAATGAATGGCCTCTGCAGACCATATGACAAGAAAAGAAGTGACCTCTTGTGGTCCAAGGAGGCCAATAATTGGCTGAAGCAAGTCCTGTGACCCCCTCAGAAATTTCAGCTGGACACAGGTCCAAAAACAGAAGTACTTAAGCAACTCAAAACAAAAAGCTATTGAGGGTTAAGTATTTTTTGCCCCCACCCCTTCCCTAGCAGCAGCAGGGTCCACTTAAAGGAACATGGTACATTCCCTGTAGATGAGCTCAGGCTAACCTTACTAAAGTAAGCAGCTTCTAGCGCATTTTTAGCGCTAGCAAAAAAGCTAAAAGCTAGCAAACACTGCTGCGCAGTACAATTGGATCGCCCAACCGCTTTAAGCGGTCATGAGGGGGCAGACCGAGATGCTGTCTCTTCCCCAAACTGCCCCGCCCAATCCATAGGCTGGCAGTGACTACTGAGCTTCATGCGCCAGTCATCGCCTCCTAGTCCCGCCCCCCCCCCCCCATGAATACCTAGTTCCTATTGTACTTTGTGGCAGTGTCTGCTAGCTTTATTGGAGAATTCTGATAACGCTACTTTAGTAGGTTTAGTAGGTCCTGTTTAAGTATTCTAGGGCTATTTAAACCCTCAAGGACGCAGGGTTTTTTCGCTCATTTCTCGCACTGCACCTTCAAAAATCCATAACTTTTTCATTTTTACGTGTACAGACCTGTGTGAGGGCTTATTTTGTGCGTAACAAATTTTAATTTCCCGTAATGTTATTTATTTTAACATGCCGTGTACTGCGAAGCTGAAAAAATATTCCAAATGTGGAAAAATTTTAAAAAAAATCGTTCTTCTGGGCTCAGTTTTTACGACTTTCACTCTTCGCTCCAAATAACACCTCAGCTTTATTCTTTGGTTTGGTGCGATCACGGTGATACCAAATTTATATAGGTTTTATTGTGTTTTAATACATTTTCAAAAATTAAACGAATGTGTACGAAAAAGTTAAAGTTAGGCGCCATTTCCCGTCTCGTAGGTCACCACCGGCCGTAACTGGTTTTATATTTTAATAGATCTGGCATTTTGGGACGCGGCGATACCTAATGTGTCTGTGATTTTTACTGTTTATTATGTTTTGTATCAGTTCTAGCAAAAGGGGGGTGATTTGAATTTTTAATATTTTATTAATTTTTTTTATTTTTAAACTTTTTTTAAACTTTTTTTTTTCATTATATCTTAGGCCATCTAGGGTACATTAACCCTAGATAGTCAGATCGTTCCTACCATATACTGCAATACTTCTGTATTGCAATACATGGCATTTTCGCAGCTCATTCATTACAATGAGCCACTGGCTCATTGTAACGAATCTGCAGAAGCCACTAAGCCTTGGGTCAAACGAAGATCCGAGGCTACCATGGCAACCGGCGCCAACGGATGGGCAACGCAACGGACGGGTTAATAGCCGCGATTGGTGCAAGCACCGACCGCGGTTATTAGCGGTGGGGGTTTGCTGCAATATGCAACAACACCCACCTCTGTATGAAGAGGACTCAGCCCGTGAGCCCTCTTCATACATTCCCTATACCTCTGCACCGTAGAGCTACGGCGCAGAGCGTTAAGGGGCTAAAGGGCATCTATCACCAGATGAAGGATTGTAAACCAAACATAGACATACTGGTGTGTGCCCCCTCTGTTCTTTTAGCTTCTTATTCCCTTGTTTTTAAGAAAAAAGGGCTTAAAATATGCAAATGAGCCTGATGGGCTCCCGGCTCCATTAACTACTTTGGAGCCTGGAGCCCCTCGAGACTCATTAGCATAATATTAAAAAGTTGATTTTAGAAGGAGGCTAAGGATAACAAATAAATATAAAATGATTACCGCAATCCCGCTGCTCCGATCTTTGAGTAAGTGTTCCTAGTTTATCATGATGTATTTTAATGGTAGATTTCCTTTACGGCGCCTTTCTCTTTCAGAAGTTGTCTGAGCAAAAGGTTTGTGGTCTCCTAGTGTAGTTGCAAAGGGCTTTAAAACCGTTTGTGCGCTTGAATTTTGACCCTTGTCTATCTACCCACATTTGAGCCTGCTTCACCCAAAATGTTCTCGGGCTGTTTACTGATCATATCTCCGTCTATTGCCTCAACTGGGTCAGCCGCCTCTAAATTGAGATTCAGACAGATTTGGTGCATTTTGAAGCAAAGGAGTGGATATAATTGAGCAGGAACCTATTAATCTTATTTTCATCTCAAATTTGTTCCTGGCTTTTGCTAAAGATTGTCACAAAATCTGGCATGTAGTATTCATACCTAAAGGATGTTGTGTGAATGCTGATTTGGCCAATTTTGTCAAATTGCCCCACTTATTCCTGCTTGAGAATAAAAGAATAAATTGTGAGAATATGGAAGACTCAATACACATTGGGTAGTTGGCCACTCCCACTAAAATTGGTTAGTACGGTCAACATAAATCCAAAATATATGGACAGTATATGGAACATGCTTGTAGTAGTGATGGGAATTACTGGCTCATTAGGCTCTACTCACTAAGAAGAGCAGGCTCTTCTGGTTTCTGAACGGCTCCCTATTAAATATATAATACAGGCAGTCCCCGGGTTACATACAAGATAGGGTCTGGAGGTTTGTTCTTAAGTTGAATTTGTATGTAAGTCGAAACTGTATATTTTATAATGGAAGTTCTAGAAAAAAATTTTTCTTTTGCCCCAGTGACAATTGGAGTTTCAAAATTTTTGGTGTAATTGGACCAAGAATTATCAATAAAGCTTCATTACAGACATCTTACAGCTGATCATTGCAGTCTGGGACTATAATAAAGCATCCAGAGAGCTTCACCAGAGGTCACAGTGGGCAGAGGGGTCCGTCTGTAACTATGGGTTGTCTGTAAGTCGGGTGTCCTTAAGTAGGGGACCGCCTGTACAGAGCCCCAGGCCAGTCAATCATGATTGTATCTGGTTAAAGGGGGCATGGTAAGCCAGTTAGGGATGGGGTTAAGGGAACCATTTGCTCACTGAAGGGAGCTGGCTCTCGTTGTCGATCCAGCTCGTTTGCGAATGACACATCACTAGGATGAAGATCAGTAACGGATAATAATATAGGCTGCATGGCAACAGCGCAAGTTCCAATGTTTTTAGGGGGCCCCAGGTCACAGACCATCCATCATATTTAAATGATAATGAGAGGGAGCTCTAGACCTTTAATCCTAATATATGTATGCAGGCTCTCAACACAAATGTATACAAGAACCTTCCAGGGTACTTGAAAGCCCTTCAAGGGTCTTTAAATAATAAAACTGAAATCCAACAGAGGGGACATCCCTTCCTTTCTCGAGTAGCTTGGTTCTGGTTCTGTCAAAATATTAATACAAAATAAGAATGATGGGGGTCCTTCAATTTTCATATGAGCCATGGCAATCTATATTCATTTGAGTCAATGAAAGTTCAAGACATTCTGAGCCGATACGCTTGAATTTTTAGACTTAGAGTATCCAGTTTCAAAAGGGACATCTTAAAAATACCCTTGATAAATGTGGACCAAAGTATTCTTTGCTCAAATATACCGGTATGTGTATTGGGAATTATAAAACTGTACAGTAAAAACAGTAACTGGCTATGTATGTGTAGTATATACACTCTCAGGTATAACGTGAGGTGTGTAGGCAAATGTTATCAGCCAAGCGCTGCTCTTATGCCAAGTTATGCTAAGAATAGGTTTATGTATAGTGGGGATTTATTTATCTAATACAACATTTTTGGATGGTTTACTTACCCTTGTAAAATATGATTATCTCATTTCTGCTGCAGATTTGCTTTGGCGAATCATTAGTTAAAACCCCATTCCTTTGCAGGAAACAATAAAAATGACCTATCTAAATGCATTGAATTATGAACCGTCGTGGAATAGGCCAGATGGAAATATAGCTTGTAAGTATAACTCAATTGTTAAAGCACAGGAGAAATTGAACTATAAATAAAATACCAAAATGATCACAGTTTTGGCAGCTTATACATCTTTATAGGCAATAAGGCTTAAGTATGTCAGGGAATGTCACTGTGGCTGTGAATAGCAAATCGAAATGTCAACTAGCATAACAAAATAAATTGCTGATTAAAGCGGCAACCTAAACAAGATCTAAAAAAGTACAGGTCCTTTAGGAAATAGGTTACGGAGGAAACTGTGGCCTCGTAATACACCTTAAGGGAGAAAGGGCAGTGGTGTATAAATATAAAGGCTCCAAATGTAGTACAGTGCATTCATCGAGGCTCACTGAGCATTGGGTGATCGCCATATAGAACTAATTCTTCATTCAGGTCTCCTAACCATAGGATAAGACATAATTTGATTATTGCCGGGACCCCCACCATTCTTGACTGAGAAAGGGGTTGTACCAAGTTTGATTGTTATCCTATATACTGTACCAATGTGAACAGTGTGGGACCTACTGCTGAAATCCGCCCTGATCACGAGAATGGGGGGGGGGGGGTCTTGTTTTCAATAATTGATGGAGTCGGTAGTCAAACATGCATTCTGCCTCTCCAATTAATACTAAAAGAGTTGCGTAAATAGCAAAGATCAGCTTTCTGGTGTCTCTGACATTATCATTCGCTGCCTATGAGAGTGCTGGTGATGGTGAAAGGTAGTGCTCAGCAATTTCTGAAACTCCTGTAGTACTCGTTATTTTTGAAGGACTGACCAGTTGGACCTCCACCAATCAGATTGTTATCCTCTCTCCTCAGGCTAGGGAATAACCACCCAACTCCAATGGAGCATGTGTCCCTTCTGCCTGCTTTCAACCTGCGGTTTCAGGACCTTTGTAGGACCTTCAAAGGTTGTAAAATAGCTCTTGTGTTTAGAGCAGGAACAGATGTATGAGGCTTTCATGGGTCAAAGTCCTTCTCAATAGAAAATTTGGTGGGCAGTTCAGGTGGCCCGGGCCCTCTAGAATTGTTGGCCCCCAGTTGTGCAATAATCCACTACTGGCTCTCAGGACCACACTTATTACAGTTTTTTTTTCCCTATAACATATTGACAAATCTGGGCCATAACTATTTTACAATAAATCTAAGCAAATCACAGGAATCATTATTTTCTGGTGTATAATAAGCATTGCAGCCTGGCGCTTTAATGACCCCCTTTATTCACAATGCCATTATAATACTGCAGCTTTGATGTATGAATGTAGCTGACACCAGACCATTACTGTTGTTGGCCACTCAGTCGGCTGCTTTGAAGCAAAACCTAAACTAGGGTAATAACTTCTGTTTCGGGCATGTTCCAAATATGTCACCTCCACTTGGCATATCCACGTAATTAACCACTTGCTTAACATTTCTAATAGCAGAAGAGATATAGTGGCTTAGAAACCAGCACTACCATTCAGAATGTATCATACTTGACTATAACTTATCTGCATCCCAGCTACATTTCCATCTAATAGTGAAAAAAAAAAATCAAATATTATGAAAAACCCTTCGATAAAGTCTTGGGCTCATCACTGGGTATAGCCAAGGTAATTTAACAGTTTGGAGGGTATGTCTATATATACAGCATATATATATGAAGACTTCTGTAAATATGACTGGTGAATTATTGATCAAATCCTCATATTTACGCTGCTTCCTCAACCATAAGAAAGTTACTGGGAATAACGCTGCTGGTGTAGGATTTCGGGGGATGATGAAATATTCATTAAATAATTCAGGGACTTGAATGCTTTATTTATATCTGTTAAGCTTTCCTCCACCAGATAACCAAAACTATTGATTTTATTAATCTGTTTCATCTGTGATGTGTCTCCTCTGCGCTTGTATAATACATGTCTCTTGATTAAATTATGACATGTTTTGTATAATATTTAGGTTGCAGTCAATGGTATTTGTTGCCTGTGGATGGGATGATTGTCTTATTATAGTACTGAACAGGAATGGGAACACTTGTTTTTAGAAAGTTCCCACTCTCGCTATCCAGTCATCAGCACTTTCTCTTGTCACTTGCCAAGGACTAGGTTTTATCTATTAAAGTATATTTTTTTAACCGGCATTTAGTCTACTATAAAAATATGTAAGGATTAGAGATGAGCGAGTATACTCGTCCGAGCTTGATGCTCGTTCGAGTATTAAGGTACTCGAGACGGCTCGTTGCTCGGACGAGTATTTCCCCTGCTCGAGATCGAGCATTTAATTAAAAAAACACAGTGAAGAACAATGAAGAATAGCATAAAATCAGTGAACACAGGATCATTTAAGTGAAAAACACAGTGAAGAATAGATTACAGATGTTCGGCACATCTGCTTACTTGTCGGAAGATACGCGGAACGGCAGCAGGGAGACATCGCACAGCAGGGAGAGATCTGGCGCAGCAGAGACACATCTGGCGCAGCAGAGACACATCTGGCGCAGCAGAGACACATCTGGCGCAGCAGAGACACATCGGAGACAGGGGCACGGAGACATCGGGGCACGGAGACATCGGGGCACGGAGACATCGGGGCACGGAGACATCGGGGCACGGAGACATCGGGGCACGGAGACATCGGGGCACGGAGACATAGGGGCACGGAGACATAGGGGCACGGAGACATAGGGGCACGGAGACATCGGGGCACGGAGACATCAGGGCACGGAGACATCGGGGAGACTTCAGTGGAAGAAGAGCAGCGGATCCCGGGACAGCGTATCTCCCGACAAGTAAGCAGATGTGCAGAACATCTGCAATCTATTCTTCACTGTGTTTTTCACTTAAATGATCCTGTGTTCACTGTTTTTATTCTATTCTTCACTGTTCTTCACATCTGCTAACTTGTCGGGAGATAATATACGCGCGGAACAGTGAAGAATAGATTGCAGATGTTTGCATACATCTGATCACTTATCAGAAGACATTCTTTTTCAATTAATTAACACATTTTATTCCCGAACCATGGTCCCTTTGAAAAATGCTCGAGTCTCCCATTGACTTCAATGGGGCTCGTTATTCGAGACGAGCACTCGAGCATCTGGAAAAGTTCGTCTCGAATAACGAGCACTCGAGCATTTTAGTGCTCGCTCATCTCTAGTAAGGATACAATGATACACACATTGGATGAGATTTATAATAATAAGGATAAGGACTATAAACCAAACACACTGACATCCTAGTGTGTGCCCTCTCTCGCAGGATCTGATTTTCTTTTAGCTTCTTATGTCCTGATTTTGCAATTTTGATTTTGTTAATGGAGCCTTGAGCACCTCAGGTTTTTTTCTTACAAACAAGGGCATAGGAAGCTTAAAGAAGAGCTGATCCTGACAGAGGCGGCACACATTAGTATGTCAGTGTGCTTGGTTTGCAGTCCTTGATCATGGTGGTAGGTGTCCTTTAAAAATAAAGAAAAATTTATACTTGCCTCTCATTCCCCTCTCGTTCTCACTGCTGGCTTCTGTTTGTATACAGAGGCCGTTGTTGACATTAGTCTATCACTTACGTTTATAGTCAGAGGCCGGCAGTGATGCACATCAGCCGTGCTACTGCACTGAGCAGTAGGAGGATCACAACCCTATACGTGTATACAAACAGAAGCTGGCAGTGAAGGGCCGCGCTGTGGGAGAACAGAAGCCCGTGACCCCTCCTCCAAGATGTATATATAAAAAAATGATGCTCTTGGACAACCTGTTTTAAGAACTCATCTTATTTTGGCCAAAGTAAAATAAGTAAAGTTAGTAGCAAAGTAATTCCATTATATGGTATTGCTTGTACTTACAGAGCCAAATGTCAGTTGTTTCCAGTAGAGGCTCCTTTACATAAGGGGCATTCTATAGATACCATATCATGGACACATATTTAAGAGTTTTTAGTACTTTCAATGTCCCATCACTCACTTTCTACAGTATTTCAGGTGATGTAAACTACTTTAACATGGTTGAAAGGACTAGTGGTCAACATTTGTCTTCCATTTTGCTCATTAGAAAAAACAATTCATAGATATTTCCTCTAATATTTTCCTTTCCAGTACTGATTTCAGGAAACTGACTTTGTTGTTGGTTCTGGATGGACAAAATGGAAGAAGGAACAAAAGGTAGACTTTTTGTGCAAACTGGACGTATGTCATGTCATGTGCTGTTCTGTTTCCTGACACTGTTTGTATCCTCCAGCATCAGAACCTAGATCAGAGCCGACCCCTAAGCTTGAGAAGACCTGGGTGAGGTGAGTACAGTGCTTTGGACATGCTCTCACTGCTCCCTGGTCCTCTCTTGCCCTGGGTGTTGCTCTGCTCTGGGTCTTAATGCTGAATCCTACAACCGGTAAGGGAGATTGTGGCAGTGTTGTCGAAGTGAGCGGATCGTAGTTGTAGTACCAGACATGGCCCACGGACTAGAGTAGGACATGCAATTCCTTTGAGGCTCAATAGTGTGAATTTCCAGCTGGTGTGGATTTTAAATGATATGCTTAGTAACAATTAGAGGACAATTGAAGGACCTGTTTATACATAGATTACGTCTTATTTTGTAATATTTTAATTGCATATTACTTGTACTGGACATACATAGTGCGTGGGTGTCCTGGACTATATTGCCTCACTCTGAGGGCGTTATAGTCGGTAACATGAGCAATTCTTAATGTCCATTGTACATATAGTTTGTTCATTCCAGGTAACGCATATCTACATCTATTCTGAGCTGAAATGTCACATTTACATAGTTGCCTGGAACGTGTCATTTTAAACAATGTACCACTGATAAATGTTGATCGGAAGAATTTCCCAATGTATATTTTTTTTTAGTTTTACTGATAATCAGGTTTGTGCATTAACCCATGGAAGGCAGGATTAGTTAAATAATGGAGTAATGATAATTTAATGGTGTATAGTACAGACATCTTATGATGTAGGGGAAGCTCTGAGGACATTGCTCTGAATGTAACAGATGGCACTGGCACTTGGTGTTATTCTCTTCTCTCTGACTCTTCACCCTCTTTTATGAATGAAAGCTAAAAAGCTGTAAAAAGGACAATTCAGCCCTGTTGTTTTTTCTCGGTGTGTGCCCAGATAGCATCCAGCACGTGGGATTTAAGCGCAAAGAGCCAGATTTTTATCACTAGGAATTGTCAAGGCAATGTTTTAGTGTGGCTGACGCTGGAATGAAAATTTATGGTTTCCTCCTCATTATATATTCTAGATTTCTACCTGTTTTATTAGGTCTCATAAATTGTACGCTTCTGCCTCTCTCATTTATTTAACAGTATATCAAATATGTTTTTTTATCATCATGTTCAGAAGGAAACGGAGTAAATAAAAATAATATCTTCAGTGATATGAAGATGGAAGAGGTTGTCCTGTCCACTAAATAACGTTTAAATAGGTTGAACAGAAAAACTGGAAAGCCATACTAGGACATAGGTGCAAGGCGTACTTACCTTGCTCCCGATTGTGGTGTCTCTCTGGTACTTCCAGTTTTTGGCACTGTCCCAGACAGACAAAGTACACATTTCAGCCATTAAACTACCTTCACAGCCCAGTGGGGGAAAGAGAGGGATTCCCATGATCAAGGGAAGGGACATCCAGTTGTCCAAGGAGTGCACTTCTTGGCTGAAGCTTGTGCAGCGATTCCCTCAAAACTTCTGATGGGAAGCAATGCTAAAATAACGTGAGCTGCAGAGTGACAAAAGAACAATAGGGGGTAAGTGTGTTTTTTTTGTTATTTGCACGCCTACCCCTTGTACCCTAGGATTTTCCAGATCTACTTTACTACAGTAATAATGAAAAGCTCTGCATGGAGTTGTTTACATTTCATCAATATTGATGAAAGATTTCAGTAGCGTTAAAGACTTTTTTTTAAAAGTATGTAACAGGATTCTGTGGCTCCTATTGGTTGGGCACAGGGCCTGTAAACTGGAAGTGCCTGAGCATGTCTATTTTGAGACTGCGAAAGCATCATCCGATACACGTGTTGCATCTGATATTGAAAGTCCGCTTCATTGATGTGAGGGAGGCTGAGCTCCAATGCTGCATGATCTTTCTTGCAAAGAGTAACGTTGATTAATAAAGAAAATAGTCATGTTTTTTTTATGATGGACAACCCCTTTAAGATGTAAGCTTCTAACATAGTCCTATGAAAATAACTCTACGTTTTGAAAGCAAAGGCTCTTCTTTTACAAGCATTTCTAGTAATGTGTGCATATTACTACTTAACATGTGAGACAATTGTGGCTTTTTATCTGCAGCTGTTTATTTGTTTTTTTTTACGGCACATTTCGCTTTTACTGTCGTAAAGTTATGTGACACAAAAGCCCATTAAGTGAACTTCAGGCTAGCAAACTAGCTTTATATGCTGCTTGGTACTTTTATTGGTGCCGTTACTTATATTTAGAAGTACATATATTTTGGTGATCATTAAATAATTAGAGTAAGGAGAAAAAGTGGAAAAACCCTCTTATGTGAACCCCTTAGAAATAGGAAGTGATTGGCAAAATATAGTTTCCTAACATGTTCCCACCATCGTCCAGGCCAGATTGGGGGGTGTCATAGTTCCAGCTTCTAATAAACATGGTGAATCTCATATGAGGCCTGCTTTTTTACAGCTTTATACTGTTGAAACATAATTGGTGATTAGTGATTGGTTATATTATCGAAAGTCTGTGGTGCAAATATCTTGTGTGAGGGGAGTGAAAAGACATAATTGTATTACACCTGTTGTATACATGGGTGGTTCATGTGCAGCCTGTGGAAATGGGCCCGTATATTGCCCTGATCGCACGGATTGCACACCTTGCACTGGATCACAGAAAAATGTTATGCAAGGAATTCCCACCTACTGTCAAAGATTTATTGAAAAGTGGCCATTCTGGTGCTGCAGTTCTATTATTAGACATTTCTCTCCCTGTGTATGTACCTGTAGCATTGCCTTCTTTAACCCCTTGTCACACCAACGTCTTGACATGGCGCACAGACTATGCCCTCTTCATAGACACTGAGTGTTTGCTGTATAATGCCGCAAACACCCACTATCGGTGATGACACTAATTGCGGGTTTAAACCCTTTACATGGGTGGGCATTGGTGCTGCCATCTTGGCTGTGATCATTGCTCCCCATGACATCATCAGGGAGCGACAATCAGTTGTCATGACAACATGGGACTTTATAAGGCCCAAGGACTTGTCATTTCATTTCAGAAGATCTACTGCAATGTGTCAGTAGAACACTGTAATGGATCATGTGCAAAATATCCATATACTACTATATTGTACTATAGCAGGATATGGTAGGAATGCTTAGACAATCTAGGGTACATGTACCCTAGGGGGTCTAAAAAAAATAGTAAAAAATGTAAAAAATAAATAAGGGAGGTCATGTCCCAAAAGTCCCAATCTATCAATATTTAAAAATTTCTGCCAGTGCTCCCTGTAACAGAAAATAGCGCCCAAATGTCCGAAACACCACTTTTTTGCTGTTTTCGACACATAGAAATTTAATAAAAAGCGATCAAATGTTTGTACATTGCCCATAATGGTAACAATGAAAATGTAATCTCATCCCACAAATAATGATGCCATACAGGGCTCTAAACATGTGAGTATATAAAAAATTATTGGTCTCAGAATATTATAACATGAAGATTCTTTTTTTTTTTTTTACAAAATCTTTTAAATTTACTGAAACATGATAAAACCTATATAAATTTGGTTTATTTGTAATTGTGCCGGAGAGCACAGTGAAAGACAAAAACAGGGCCTAAAAGAAAATGTCACAAATGTGTTTTTTTGGTCAATTTCACTACATTTGGAATATTTTTTCCAGCTTCCTAGTACACGGTATGGAATATTAAAAACATTCATTATTTTGAAAAATCAAAAAAATAGAAGATTTTGAAAGCGGGAGTAAAAATTGCCAAAACAAAAAAGGAGTGTGTCCTTAAGAAGTTAAAAGCTGCAACTTTCCCTATTCTCCGCATGCTGCCCTCTGAATACAAACACAGCTTTCACCTTTTTCTCTGCTCCAGGACATCCATGTGACGTCACACTCTCTTCTCACAGTCCATCCATACTGAGGCTGCATTCACACACATGTATGGGGAAGTATATACGGCCCCCATACACTTCTATGGGCTCACGGTGCCCTAGGGGACCGTACGGTGCAGCACATGTGTGGCACCGTACCGCTCCGTACCCGGGAAAAAGATAGGACATGTCCTATCTTTTCCCGTAATACAGCACTGTGCGCCATTTATCCCTATAGAGGGGGGCGGGGGTGAGCAGCGCTCTCCCCCTTCTCCTCTCCCCGCGCTGCCGTGTGCCCGCCGTGCTACAGTAAGGCGGGCAACGGCAGTGTGCATGTAGCCTGAGACTGGGAGAGGAAAGGGAGCAAGGTACATAACCATGCTTCTTCTTCTGCAGCTCCTCCTATTTAGCAGAGTTGCAGAAGTAGCTCTGCACGTACTGCACGGTACAGCTCCGTAGCCCATAGAAAGATAGCACATGTCCTATCTTTCTACCTAATACGGTACCGTGCACTGTATACTCCTATGGAGAGCGGTGGGGGTGAGCTGCACTCATCCCTTGCTCCTCTCCGCAACGTCAATGTAAGCCCGCCACACTACGGTACGGCGGGCATACACCGTGTGAATGTAGCCTAATAGTAAATTGCAGAACTTGATGAACATTCAGAGATTATCTACAAGGTAGTAAAAATACACTGGCAACTTATGTAAAAGAGTGGCCAACCAGTTTAACCTTCTGTATACATACACTGATGCAGGGACAGCTGGACAATATAAGTAGGGCCCTAATTTTTTTCTCCTAAGGGTCGTGTCAAGATTTATTGTGCTTGTTTTTTTTTAGAGAAATCCCTGTGCAAATCCTTTAACCGTATATGTCATAGAACTCTATTTCTTTCTATCATATCCCACTTTCAGTTAAAGAATAAAACCTATCTGGTTTGCTTAAAATATTACAACAGGGAAGAGGCAGCATCATGAAATCTGCTTAGATGATAGGTAATCGGTGAGATATCAAGGCGTAGAAAAGAAACCGACATATGACAGGCTTAGCCCTGGTACATCAAACACAGTGATAGCTATATCATATTACTTGGCAGCAGATAAACAGGATGGCCATATGGAAACCTGTTAAATAATATGTTCTACATATATTTCATTACAGGCTGAAATGGCATTGGTGAGACCATCATATTACTGTGGCAAATCATGCAAAACCTATAATAAGTCAGGTGATATTCTCGAATTGCAGCAGTAATAAAGCTGAGCTCCAAACGGGAAAGATAATATTTGCCTAAAACGGAATAAATATTCTCTAAGCTGCGTCAACATACATAATTAAAAGTTGTAGATGTTTATGTAATGCATTAGGCTTTTCACAATCTCAGCAGAAATTGAGATTGGTTAACTGTGCTTCATAGGTTTCTGAAGGGTACGGTGCACAGTGTGTTTTAATGTTGCCACAATTTGTTTTACGTGTAACGGATTCCAGGTGCGGCTTCCCATTGTTAAAAGGGGTTGGCTACTTTACCTCATGTTCCTTGTAATGTGTGTGTAATTTACCAATATACATGGCTGCAGATGGAGGGTCATGTGATCTCTTAACTTTCCATTAAAATTCACCAGTTAGAGATCACATGACTCTGTTTGCAGCCATTTTATGGTCAGGAATATCTGGCTGTTGAGGTAAAAGAAAGGGGAGGAGAACTATTAATAGATGTATATTAGTAAATGACATACAATAATATCCTGTCTCCTGCATATTACAAGAAACATGAAGTAAAGTAGTCAACCCCTTTAAGGACAGAGAAAATCTTCCTCATTCTCACCAAATCTTTAGCTTTACCCAGGACTGACCATGACTACGGCTCAGGCTGGAAACATTGGGGAGATTGTGAGGATTTTCTATGATAATACACAGCAAATGCAAACGCCATGTAGATTTGTTTCTGTATGAGAATTGACGTACTGTCCCTTGTGGATATTACAGTCTACAATGTACTAATGCCTTGTGTGAATTTTCATTGTAGATGTTACTTATTTCAATGGAAGGGTTAAAGTCTATAACCAAATGTAAAAAAAAAACTGGAAATATCTGCAGTGAATAGTTGTGCATGCAACCTAAGAGAACCACCATGATCCTAATCCAAGGCATGGATCACATAAATAGCAAGGGCTCTCTCACACCCATGACAGAAGAAAAGACTGTCCAAGCCGCAAACACATTCAGGAATAGGACTTGCTCGGACAGTATGAGAACACGTGGAAACCATGCATGAGCCCATAGAAATACATACAGCCAAAAAATGTATATGTCCGTGTAGATTTAGATGGAAGATTCTAAGGAGTGGAGAGGGTTGGGTCCAATGAAATGTACTTTCTGGTTAAGGCTTCATGCACACAATTGGATGCTCTCCCGGGCCGTGAGCATCCAGCCGGATTCAGGAGAGAGGAGGAGTGAGCGCTCCTTACCCCTCCCCTCTCCAAAGACTAGTGGCCGGCGACATGTCCTATATTTTCATTTCTCACTCATGGTGCAGTGAGACTGGGTGCCATAGATATCTATGAGGACTGTGATCTGTCTGCAAATTGTACGGCCAGATCACGGCCCCTTATGTTCATGTGCATGAGGCCTGAGAGTGTAAGCAGGAAGATGAAAACTTTATGAAAACTTCCTGTGGTCAGAGTGGGTCCTTGTACAGCCAAAAAGGCTACACATACTGTATGAACATTGTGACATATTAACATTAGCAGAGGGAGCCCACATTGGAGCGTTTCCTACAAACTGGTTCCCTTTGACACCCTCCTAACGACAGGTATTCTTTAACATACTATATTATATATAAATTTGGATACAATCTGATATTTTTTTCAAGTCGCATTTTTTGTTACCGAGTGGTCATGTTAGGGGAAGTGTTTCTTGTTTTTAACCTGTGCTTGATATTTTTCAGAAGACCATGATTGGTCCTCTTTTCGAGTTGTAGATATTGTGGAGATGTTCTTTTTCTGTTTGTGATGGATGCATATTCATATTGATTGTTATAAAAATGTGACTTTTTCTTTCATTACTTTCTAGTGTGTGTTCCAAATTTGTAGTTGTTTGTGAGACAGGAATCATACACGCTTGGTGTTGGATCTATCTTTGTCCCTCTTGCATGTGTTATGCCGCACACTATTTGTGAGGGTTCTCTGAGATGCATATATTCAAGCATACTTTATATAAAGTGTACACAATATTGTCACATCCTGATGTTCTGTATAGAGCCATTTACCACATCCCACAAATGAATGTGCAGTGAACTGATTTACTATGATTCTAGATTTACCTGACACACATCTGCAAATTTATCTTTCCTGCCTTTTATGACTCCGAGCGGATTTATTTTCTTTTCCTCCATCTAAGTCACATGAGTAAATTCTTGAAGAAAATGATTAGTGCACAGAGGTATAAATAGTACAGAATATTTTAAAGCCTCGCAGGTTTATTTCTATGACATTTTAGCTCATGCAATTTACAGGGAATTGGTTTGGGAACGTATGCAGCCATTTTCCCTCTGGTTGTAATCCAGATGTCTCCTGCAGTGCATGGTTAACTTCAGATGACAATATGCACAATCTCAGGAGAGATGTAGTCAACTGACAGCTGCAAATACTGCACTTCTTTTATATTGCTGTAGTTAAACTAGTGGCCTATCTCTGAGCCTGGATTATGATGTGATATAGCACCTGTGATGGTGGACCTCTAGGTCACCACAGTCTCCAAGCAGAATTTCCTTAAAGAAGACCTGTCTTTTGTATGACACAAATCCTATGGGTGTGAAGAGTGTACTAGATTGGTTTTGATACTACTTTTTAGTAATGTGGAAGCTAATAAGCAGTCTGATGGCTGCCACTTCTGAATATATAAAGTCAAGAATAGGTCAAGTCCAACTTTCCTAGCTCATCATTTTAGATCTTCTATATGGTTACTTTTTCTTATTTGCTGGGTGGTAACATTTCTTGAATTGTTCCTCAAATTTCAACCATCTTTTAATAGATCACTATTGCTATGGATTATTTTTAGCAACAGACTTTCTACAGTCTGTCCCATTGCAGGGCACAAGCAAAAAATGCTACCTACTTTAATCAACTGTTCCAACATTTAAAATTCACGTTATCTTAATATACTATTTAAATCAACATTCAAACAACGTAGTTAACTAACATATTATCTCATATATAAACTTATACAGTCCCCTTAGCAACCCATAAATACTAAAATATTGCATTAACTGTATAGATCCAAAAGGATAAATACACCAGAGCAAAGGTCATACGATAAATACAGCCCCATAACCAAGTCCTATACATATATACCACCAGAAGAAAGGCAAATACTAAAACCGAGTTTGTATATAATTACAGCTACAGAATCAGTACATCAAAACAGCACCATAACTGGGATGAGTACATAACTACAGCACCTGAACCCAGTTCACTGAATAAAAATAGAATCAAGCTCCGTAAAAGATATTGAACATTGAGTGCAGAACTGTGAGCTTATGTGTACTGCTATCACTTACTGTAAATCCAATAATGTCTGATTCGAGGAGTTGTCTTCATCATCATCAGCACAGTGGCTTAATAAATAAGTAATAATTCCTTTATATAGTGCACATAGATTCTGCAGCGCTGCACAGAGATTGCCAAATCAGTCCCTGTCCTCAATGGGGCTCACAATCTAATCAACCTACCAGTATGTTTTGGAGTGTGGGAGGAAACCGTAAGACTTGGAGGAAACCCACGCAAACACGGAGAGAACATACAAACTCTTTGCAGTTGTTGACCCTGGAACTTGAACTCAGGTCCCCAGCTCTGCAAGGCTGTAATGCTAACCACTAAGCCACCGTGCTGCCATCGCAGCGCTGGGGTCCTTGAGGAAACTTAGCTGCTTTGACTCCCTCTTCCCCCTCCCATAAAATTTCACTGGATTTCTGGCTGTTTTATCTAGGAAGACATAATTCTGCAGAGATTTCACAGTTGACCATTGTGGTCACATTCACAGGTCATCTCATTCGAAAGAAGGATAACAATAAAGTATAACTTGTGAATGGTGGATCCGGTAATCTAATTGGTGATGCCACAATTGTTCTACTAACCTCCCTGCCCAGTGACCTCCATGCTCAACAATGTACAGAAACCGAATGCTAAAAACACTATTATAACAAAATAAAACATGTATTAGAAAATGGCAAAACTCTCAATTTGTAGGTGACATAGTCTAACTGTTCATGTATAATGTATGGCAACCCAACGCAATAGTAATAAGCCCCTCTAAATGAAAGCTAGTGTACAACATAAAGTATACGTTCTGCAGTGTCATAGAAGGCAAAATCATGACTGCAAGAATTCACCCTGAGAAAGCGTTAAGCGGAGTCCTCATTAAACTCCTGACCAGGATACATGACCACAATATACCTCCTTATTATTAGAGTTCCGGCTTAACAAACTGTATCCCAGTTATAATAGATGAGAGTGATTTACTGTACCCTGTGTCACTTACTAGATAGATGAGCAGCCAGGCATATATTTTTATTACAGCCTGAAAGACTGCAATTACCAAGTGAAAATTTGTAGCCCTTCACAGTATAAGGAGCAGGCATCACTTCACATAGCAATGAAATGTGCTTCATCAATGGTTCCTAGTGGCAGGAAGGGCTGCACCCTGGTCACATCTCTTCTTATTCAGCGTATCCCAATCATTTTTTCTTTATTTTTTTAATCATTTTATAAACTTGATGATGACACCAAGACTATTGTGAAGGGGAAATGTTGATGGCCATATATAGCATACAAGAAAGAATATTCATAGTGACCATAACAAATTAATAAATCCTGGGTGCTGGTAAAGTATCCAGTGTAAAATATTGACACTTTAAAATAAAAAATGTTAAATAATTTGTAGTATCAATGGGCATGTTTGGGCTATTGTACATTAAAAAGCAAGGTGAAACAGGGAGGTTCTTATATACTGGACACATACAGTGTCTATTGTTATTGTTTACCACTATCCATTTTGTGGGAGTCTTAATATGCAGGATTCATCTGATGGAGTGGTGGGTCAAGCATGTACTATGGGAGTGTCAGATGTTACAAAGCCTAGCACATGGATATTTGTAGCACACTCATTTATTGCCTATTTATTGCAAACTAAGTCAGCCAGCAAAAGTTCTCCAACTTAAAAAGATAAGAAGCTTGTAATTGACCACATAGGTAGACCTCAACTATGAGAGACAAAATGTGAAAACAAATCCAGAAAATCACTGTCTGATTTTTAAAGAATTTATTTGCAAATTATGATACCTACAAACAAGCAAGATTCCTGGCTCTCGCAGACCTATAACTTTCTCTAAAAGAGGCTCTTCTGTCCTCCAAAGAGCTGAAACCAGAAAAAAATTGTAGAGCTTCACAAGGCTGGGAAGACTGAAGGTCTGTAATTGCTTAGCCAGTCTTCATGTCTCATAGAAAACCTTTGGAGGGAGTTGAAAGTGTGTGTTGCCCATTGACAGCCCTAAAACATCACTGCTCTAGAGGTCATCTGTATTGAGGAATGGGCAAACAGTGTGTGCCAACCTTGTGAAAATTTACAGAAAACATTTGACCTCTGCCATTGCCGGCAAAGGATATGCAACAAAACACTAAGAAGACCCTCTGTTATTAACAGCTGGTGGCTGACTAAATCCTTTTTTTTTCCACTGTACAAGTTTTGTGCTTGGCAACTTCCTGCACTCCAATAGGCCTTAAATGGATAATAATATATGTTCAGCCTGTCATTCCATTTATTTGAGAGATCAGACCCACATTATCACGAGTAACTGTTGTCCCATTGTTGTCATCCTAGGGCAAGAGGGAAATAATAAAATTTGGAACAACTTTTAAATTCACTTTCACCTTAGAGAACAATGTACCCACCACTGAGGTGCAGGGCATCTCCTTCTCGGGGTCATGTCCAGCATAGATTTTGTTAAGGTTCTCCACGATGTTTTGTTTACTTGAGAAGGAAGTGTACCATAGTTCTGTAAGCCAATAACAAAGGTAATTCAAAGCACAGGTTTGAAAGCCCAGATGTTGACAAGGCAACTAAATAAATAAGATGTCTCTTATTGTATTATATGAAACCTAATAAATTATATATTCTTTGTTGGGTGCTACAATGGAGACGGCAGCTGTTATATTACATCCTATTTGACACTTGTGACAAAAATCTAAATTCTTCATTTAGGCTAAATTAAGTAAACTGCAGAAACAAATTAGCTCATTTACATGGCACCTTTGTTTGTAAGAATCTAAATTTTTATCTCTCTTTAGTGACTCTGACTGTTGGCTGAAAGCATTGACATCTTTATGAATATACATAGTGTTACCAATCTGAAAATATTTGTACAGGCAGTCCCTGGCTTATGTACAAGATCGGTTCTGTAGGTTTGTTCTTAAGTTGAATTTGTATGTAAGTTGGAACTGTATATTTTATAATTGTAACCCCATCAAAAAAACCTTTTGGTCTCTGTGACAATTGGATTTTAAAAATGTTGGATTGTCATAAAAAGCAGGATTAACAATGAAGCTTAATTACAGACACCTTTAATAACTGTCATGGCTGTTTATTGTAACCTAAGGCTGAACTACAGTAAATTCCCAACATCCAGAGGTGTGTTTGTAACTAGGCATCGTCTGTAAGTCGGGTGTTCTTAAGTAGGGGACTGCCTGTATATAAAAAAGTACATATATATTTTTTTGTTTTTGTAAATGTTTTTTTACATCTAACTGGGTTACACACTGGGTAAAAGTTTACAGCAGTACAGCAAAGAGTCATCTGTATTAAGTGTGGGGAATTGCTCTGGTAGTTGACAGGTAGCAGTGCAGGAAGCAGTGACACACGCAGGTTTAAAAGTCCAACTTAAGTGTTTATTCACACTTGCAAAACAGAACACAAATTCAGCCTTGGCTTAGGCACATGCAAAAACATTATAAAAGTAATTCCTGCCCGGCTAGGCGCTGTCTAATACATTTGACGGACCCTAGCTATCCGGGTACCAGGCTGCCTGGCACACGCTCTTGGCCAGCAGCAAGACAGGAGACCCTCAGTTACCTTTTGCTGTGAGAATGCAATCTCGCTTTCAGCTCTCCAGGTAGGGCCTCTCCTACTGCTTCTGGCCTGCAGACTAAATCAGGCCCTAACGAGGCCTGTGACCTGCACCTGTGGGCTATACAAAAGCCCAGGACCGAAGCCCGGGTGGAGTAGGAGTCCCACTACCAGCCTACCCCTACTCCATAATAAGCAGGCCCAGTACGGACATTACAAATGTGTCTGTGTTAGCTAGGCCAACACAGACAAAACAGACTATTCCTGCTTATCATGTCTGCATTAACCCTTGGGTTACTGCAGACAAACCCAGGGCTTTTACCACATGTATTTCATCTGCCTGTAGGACAGATAGCGGTTTTCCCACACAACACCTCTCACTTTCTCACATAAGCTTCATAGAATATAGTAGTTTTTTAGTTTATTTCTGTACTAAAGATACATGCTGGATATAACTAATTTCCTAACAAATTAAACTTTCAATAAAATTGTATAAGCTGCTAATAAACTTTGTAATATACTTTATTAAAGAAATCTGTTCCCTTGTACTTATTATTTCGCTGCCCTTCCTTATGTAAGCAGTTGGTGTAAATCCGCTTTCTGTCCTGTAACTTTTTACAATACGATACAACTTTTATTGATCTGGTAGGAAATTGATTTGTACATTTTAGCCATGGCATTTACAAACAAATTACACGAGGGGACAAGGAATTCATTTTATATTATATCATGTTTAAGGAGCAGTTTCTTGTTCTACAGTTTTCGAAAAGGAAAAGTTTCTGGTACAGTGCGGCTCCTGATCTGTTGTATTGGTCACTTATGTCGCTTTTCTGATTACTGATCAGAGGTGAGGTGTGTTTTCTATTAATGATGTGAATTTGGTGATCACCTCTCTTCAGAGACATCCTCTAGTGATTTCAGTGGTATGCTGATTACGCCTTGAGCTCTTCGCCCAATTTTCTTTTAGTTTGGTTAGATCCATAAATCTTGCATTGCCACTACAGAATGTAATAGTGAATAATGCTGGCAATCACAGTGTCATAGAACATTTTTAACTTTTTGTTGGAGTGGATGAATGATCTTAATTTCCTCAAGAAGAACAGATGGGAAATGGGTCGTCATCCATAAGAATCCCCAGGTATTTGCAGGTTATAACACATTCAATGTCCAGGTCTTCAATAGGCACTGGAAGTACCTCCTTCCCCTTCTTCCTTGAATCCAATACAACTTCTTTGGTATTTTCTACATTTAGTATAAGGCTATTTCTGTCAGTCCACTCCACTTGTCTGTACTCAATGTTGTCATTATACAGTTTACTCATTTCAGAGAGTTAAATTATCAAGATAAATATTATTTAGATATGGATAGAGTTAATGGGGTTGTCTGAGATTTTAAAGTTATATACAGCTTTGCGGGACTATAAAAACATCAAAACCTCCTCCAGCGCTCCTAATACTAAATCACTTCCGTGTCTCCATTTATAGCCTAAACTCAGGCTGTAGGAGTCTGTGGTTGGGATGGCACCACCAGCTTTTGTAAACAGAGACCCAACTGTGATGGACAGTACCGTGGGTGAATGTGAGAGATGGAGGAGCTGAAGTGATTTATTCTTTTTGTAATAGCTACCAAGCCATAAATATATAACATTTTTAAATCCTAGACAACCCCTTTAATCTTTTGCCTCTTTACCTGCCTGAACTGGAGGAAGCTCTCATAGCTTCCAGTTACACTGCTCACTACAGGAGGAAGAACAGAAAATGGCCACGGAGAAGCTGCTGTACTTTTTGAAGTATATGATATTGGTTACTATTATCACCCGCAAAATTATGAAATTAATCGTTAGGATATGTTTCCATGTTTATAGACTAATTAGACTCTATATTTATCAGAATGTCCCTCGTTTTTCCCTTCCCCAAAGTTGGGCTCCTTCAGAGAGGACAGATGAAATGGAGTATGATTTAATGTTCTTTTCCACAGACTGAATTAATGACCTCCTCAATCATTTCTCAGCTCAGACTGCTAGAGCCTTAAAGGTAATGTCTACTTTGAGCAGTACCTTTTAGTTAAAAGATTCCCCTAGAAATGAGCTGAACACCAGAGGAAAATTAAGACTACCACGGACCCTGGGCTGTATGAATATTATAGGTCCTATACTTCCTAAATATGGTACTAGAATCAAGCTTCTTGTGGAATAAACCATACATCCCTACTGCCTACTTTCAATATGCGGTTTGGAAGTCCTTGAGTCCCAGGCTAGCGTCCAAACAACCCACCAAATCTTATGAAATGGCTCTTGTGTGCATGTGAATTGAGAGCATGGATGCACAAGGATTTCAGGGGTTAAGGTCCTTGGCCGTATAAATTTTGGTGGGTGCTTTGGGTTGCCCTGGGCCTCCTAGATGGCTTAGGCCCTAGGCTACCACTTAAACCACCTTTATTATAATCCACTACTGCTGAATGCAGAATATCCCCATCATTAAGTGGTTGACACTGATTATATGACTCTATATTCTATTGTTCACAATGGTATCAAGGCTGCCCAATGACATAACCCCCTTGCTATGACATGTAAACCTTACCATCTACTACTTTATACTCATTAATACATTGGCAGAGTATTCCCAACAATGAAAAACTGAGTTGCTTAGTTTTTTACTTGGCCCAAATGTTTTGTATGCAATCTTTCTATTAAGTAGAAGTTCCATATTGACACATCTTTTTTTTCTTCTAACAACACTCTTTCTTAGACCCCCAAGGTCATTATAAAGGTTGATGAATGAGATGAGGGTACAACATCTCTTTATCAAGGATCTCTGCTTTCCTGTAGCCTAAAGGACATATGAATTATAAATCAACCTTCTCCAATCAAGGTCAAAGAAAACAAAGTAACATTTCATGTTGAGGCGGTTTGTCTCTGGAAGTGTTTGGGACGTGTGACATAATAGCTATATCTAGGGAGAAATAAAACGATTTTAGGATCCACTTCTAATTTCATCCAGTACAATAGTTTACAGTATGGTGGTGATTTCCTTATGACAGGAAGTATTTTAAAATATTGGATTACTAGAAAGAAAACAATTTGATCCAGGCCCCCTCCAGTCATCCCCCACTAGTCTCATTAAATGGAAATCACACAAAAGTAGCTCACTGCATAAAATATGATTATACATGAAAATTCATTTTAAGAACTTTTTTTTAAAAAATTGACTTCATATGTTGTACGGGACAAATGCTGCTGTTTTTCTATTTCAATTCATTGACAAATTGATAATTGAAAAAAGTTTATACTCAATTAGCAGAATTATCTATTTGAACTGTTCAATTAACATTGCTGTGATAATCTGCAAATGCTCCTTAACCCCTTGAGGACGCAGCCATTTTGTAGCTTAAGGCTCAGCCCCATTTTTTGGATTCAGACTTGCGCAGCTTTATATGGTTATAACTTTTGAACACTGTTACTTATTAAAGTGATTCTGAGATTTTTTCCCACATGTTGTACTTCATTTTAGTGGTAAATTTTGGCTGATAAGTTTAGCGCTTATTTCATTTCTAGTATAATATTACAGTTGGACTGGATGCTAAAAAACATAGGGGGTTTTGCGAGGGGACCCAAAGCGCAAAAGTTTCAAGTGTGAGATAGTGGTTCCAATATCATTATATAAGGTGAAATGCGTTGTTATGCTATTTTATATATCTTACATGTGCTGTGCCTGTGGATTCTTTGTTCTTGATCTCCAGTCATAATTTGTACAGAAACACACCTCATGTTGTATGTAGGCAGCATACCAGGAAAGAAAAGATGCCCAGAATTTTTGGTTTACTGCGAATTGCAAGTACAATATTTACAGACCTGAAATTACTGGTGGCAGCTATGTAAAAGCTTTTTGTTTCAAGTACTATGTGCCATATATAGATAACTGTTATCTTCATATGTGATAATGGGGCTTGTGACATCCCTTAAATATCTGGACCCAGGTAAAATGTCCACTTCTTTAGTCCCTTTTGAAACAAATGACCTGCACTGCTTTATGATATTTGGCTTGTGCCATTAGGACATAACTTCCTGTGTATTTTTGTAAATGACGAGGTAGTGGCTGTAACACTTGGCCCGTCCTGGTGTGAACCCAGCTTTTTATAAACCTTTTACAAGACTTAAATTATAGAACATTTCTACAAATAACATGAACTATGGATGTTCTTCTTTCTATCGGAAGCATGTATTTTTTGACAACTCGTGGTCTACTTTGTGGTAACCATGTCCCTTTTGCCTCTCTTACTGGAGGAAATTTTCACAAAGCATCTAAGATATGTGGTGTGATGAGGCAGTAATTTCCTAATGGATTAAGCACACTCTGCCCAGTGCTCTTCATTAATTCATTTCTTTAAATTTGCTGAATATAAACCATGTAGATCCTCGGGTTGTTAAGTGAGTTCAAACCATGAATTGTCTTTTATGTTTACTGACAGTCAACTTGTTGAGCAATTTTTTCACGTTGCTGGGGTTTAATTGCCAGCTGAGTTGCTGCATGATCTTAACAGTCAAGGACACCTCTAGATTTGATGTACTGATTGTTCCATTATTTTATCTTCTTCAATTCTATTCACATAACCTCATCCCCCTAACAGTAAAAAATAAGAAGTGCGCCTGGATCAAACTTATATGAAACTGAGTTTTACAGTATCTTTTACGTACATCTTTTTTCGATTTCACTGCCACCTCGGAGTAACTAAATGAGATTCTCTTTACCGTCTGAATTTCTCCGGCGTTATATGGCTTTTCTTCACACTATTCTTATATATAGTTCATGTCACATCATTTTGATGTTCATCTAGATAATTGCATGCTTGTTATATTCCAAATTTGGATTGTCGTTGGTTTTGTGTGTTGGATGAGTTGCATAATGAAGCAGTGGCTTTCATAGAGTGATAACATTAACGGAAAGTAACTATTTTAGTATCAGATTAATGTTTTCCCTTTATAACGAAAGTTTCTTTTACATTAATGTTCGTGTAGCCTAGTATTAATAATGATCGAAGGGTTATCTATATTTATAAGCCCTCTGTCACACAAACGTATGCTACCAGGGTGTCGCATACATCCGACAAGGGCGATGGGGGGCTGATCCCTCTTCACAGATCCCCTCTGCATAAGGAGGTGTGCTGCTTTGCCATACTTACGCAAAATACGCTCTATCTTTTTTCCAGCGACGGCACAATTTAGTGACACACGTGCACGATGCACTCCCATGGCGACTGTATGCTAGCTGCCATTTGTATAGCCTGCATACGCTAGTCATATATAGTCGTCTGGAATGGGCCTAACAAGGATGGTCCTTTGGATAGTCATTGCAACAGTGAGTTACACAACTCTTAGAATTCACCAAGCAGTCTAAGGAGAGGGCAACCACATAATAGAGCAAAAGACTGGCACTACTGTCAGCGCGGGTACACATCCATTAAAGAGGACCTTTCACCACCCCAAACTTATAAACTTTAACATACCTGAATGTACAGACATGCTCACTGATTCAGGGGCATTTTTAATTGTATTCCTAGCCCCCACCGTTACTGAGATATGAGCACCGTTCTCTGACCATTCAATGTACCGGATCATCAGAGAGGAGGTGCTGCAGCAGGGGTGGGGGCCTGTGTAAATGCCAATCTTCTCTCACGTCATCCAATCAGCGGCAACCGTTTAAGAGAAGACATTCCTCCCTAGATTACTCCTTATATTCAGAGCGCTACAACATAGAACGGCACATAGAAGAGCACAGAGCAATATCGCAAAATCATGCTGGAATAAAGCAGCTGTGCGCACTGGGAAGGCAAAATGATCAGAGTGAACGGGGAGCATGCAGCAGCAGGCAGAGAGGTCTCACTAGCTGTAGCACAGCGAGACCACTCTGCAAGTTCACAGTGCCTAAGGAAGATCTGATCTTGCACCGTCCACAGCTGATTGGACAGTGTCAGAGAAGATTAGCATATACATACACCCCCACCCCTGCTGCAGCACCTCCTCTCTGACGAGCCGGTACATTGAATGGTCAGAAAACGGGCTCAGCAGCGCGTATTGGGGCTAGGAATATTGATCAAAGTGCCCCTGAGAAAGGGAGAAAGCCCCTACATTCTGGTATGTTAAAGTTAATAAGTTTGGGGTAGTGAAAGGTTCTCTTTAATAAGACCAGGCAATTAATGGGGGATGGAAACCAAAAGACTTCAGGGGTGCTAAGCCTGAGAGCAAGAGAATCTTCAACAATGTATATGGGAAAAAGAAGTGGCATTCACTCGATGTGCTCTTTCATCACTATATTGTTAGCTGGTGATGATGCGTGGGGACACCATCCGCAACTAGACTACGGCCCGTTTTGCTCTAAACAAGTGCTTCCTCAGCCTCTTCAATCCAGTAACAAACATAAATGTCGATATTTGTAGAATAGTGTAGCAAAGGGGTATTCTCATATCAGCAAATTATTATTATTGTTCTTATGATAAAAAGCTAAATAATTTCCCAATATACAGGGCTGATTCGCGCTGTGCTGCACCGCTCTGTCTTAAGCGCCAATGTAAATGATTTTTCAGGGAGTATGGACTTGCCAGCCATTGGTAAGTCCGTACTACCGACAGCAATACAACCCTTTTATATGACACTTCTTTCTACATTTCTTATAGCGGATGGCTGCATTGACTGGTCTGTGGATCTAAACACCTATATGTCCCTGGCTGGAGAACCTGTGCGAGTGAAATGTGCGCTGTTCTACAGTTATATCAGGACTAATTACACCATGGCTCAGAGCGCAGGACTTCGCCTTATGTGGTACAAGACCAAAGGGGATTTGGAAGAACCAATTTTATTTTCTGTGGCTCGAATGAGTAAGGACGATGACTCTCTATGGATTCATTCAGCTGAGGTAGAAGACAGTGGATTCTACACATGTGTTCTGAGGTAAGTTCATTAGAGAACTTAGCGTGATACTTTTTAGTTTAGAACTGAAATATGTAGTAATTTGTGTCAAAATCTCTTAAAGGAAATCTACCATCAGGATCATGGATTATAAACTAAATACACTAACTGGTGTGTGCCCCCTTTATCAGGATCTGCTCTTTTTTAACTTCTTATCCCCTCAATTTCTATTAAAATATGCTTTAAAAACTATGCAAATGAGCGTGAGGGGCTCCAGGCTCCATTGAGTTCTATGGAGCATGGAGCTCTCTTAGGCTCATTTTTAAGCCTTTTTTCATAAAAACAAATAAATAAGAGCCGATCCTGACAAAAGGGGCACACACCAGCATGTAAGTGTACTTGATTTATAATCCATAATCCTGATGGTAGATGTCCTTTAAATGACTGAACTTTACTTTTATCTTCTTTTTATATGACAAAAGGGGTGTTCTGTAGAAAGCGTGTAAACTAAGTCTGCAGATACAAGGTACAGAGTTAGATGGCACCAACTTAAACTGTAGCCTCCTCTGCACAATTTTTGCTAGGACTCTATTGGCCATTTTTTGGCCTGTGTGTCTGAGCCATATGGCCACAAAAACTGGCCACAAAAACCATCCAAATGTCATCTGTATATCTTCTGTTTTTGCATAGCTGCAAAAAACTTATCTCAACTTTTTGAATTGTCACGCAGTTATGTCACCTAGCAAGTGGTTCGCATATATACGGACGGCACACAGATGACACGGCATGTGTCATCCGTATTTTTCACAGCCACATACTATGGGAGATGCAAATATGGCCAAGAATAGGACCGAGTCTGAGGTTTTTTTTCCCAAATCCACGGCTGTGTGCATGAGCCCATAGCAATACATGGAGCCGTGAAAAAGCTACCAAAAAAAACGTCCATATCACTTGAGAAAAAAACTATTGTGTGCATGTACCATTTAGCATTAGTAGACACTTTGAATCAGGCTCAAGATTGACTGTACATCTAGTTCGACTCTGTCTAGTTTTTAAACCGCAATAGAAAATCTGCTTCTCTAAATTTTTAATATATATTAGAAAAAAAAAAAACAATAAAGAGAATAAGATTAGAGTTGAGTGAATCATTCAAGACTCACTTGGCTGGAGTTTTGCCAAATTATTCATCAGCTTCGATTCAGGTCTGAAACTAGGTTGCATTAATCGTCCTGGAAATTGCTAAATAACCCCTCTAGTCCTATGAAACACTGACTTTATTTTTTATTAATTTTTTTTAAGAAAAAAGTCCTATCTAGTTTCATTCCATTATTTCCATTTTAGTGAATGCTAAAAATTGACAGATGCAAACACATATGGTGCAAATGGACAATAATGAAAAGCATTAAAAGTCCACTGAAATTAAGGGACATGTTATTGGGCTTAGACTTTCGTTATTATCATATACTGGGTGTAACAAAAAGGCCTGGATGGGGGAATATCTCTGGAAAAGCACATTGGATCACGAAATGAAAAATATACTTGTCAAATATTTTTTTAAAAATCACTCTAATGATACCAAACTCTGCCTCCTACCTCCAAGGTCAATTTATTGTTTTTGTAGATACCCCCTGAACGGATAGATACCCATAACCCTGAATGGCTTTAAAGGGAACCAGTCACCACATATGCACATATACAGCCAGTGACCGGTTCGTATAGATCTTTAATACCTGACTGACACCCTTCTTTTAGCTAAAAATTGTTGCGCTTAGATCAACAGAAATCACCTTTTATCTAATATTCCCTGGAATCAGGGGGGGGAAGCATGTCCTGCTCGGCCGGCCTTTCCCATCTAACCCTCCCCATGCCTTATGCCTCCTTACCGGTCAAAGTTCATGTCATGTGACCAGAGTGACATAATCTCAGGTACTTTAGCCTCTTTATAATAGCAAACTTTAACCCATGCATGTATCTGACCACATGAAGTCACAGCAGTCTCCATGGATTTCTATTCTTCTCCATGGAAGCTGCTGTGATTTCATGTAATCACATACATTGGACAGTTTGCTATTGTTAGAAGGCTAAAGGACCTGGGATGATGTCACTCTAGTCACATGACATGAATGTAACACAAGGGACCATGTAAAAAAATTGACACAATATTTCCCTTCTGTAAATAGAGCTTTATATGTCTGTAGGTGAATATTAGCAGACAATCCCTAATAACAAGGAGGCAGAGAAGTGATTTGAAGAGACACAGAGCTGTCAGTCAGAATAATGGGGCATGGTTCATGTCAGTCTGAGACAGAGAAGGGTCACACACACTAGGCATGAGTCACACACACTAGGCATGAGTCACACAAACTAGGCAGGAGTCACACACACTAGGCATGAGTCACACACACTAGGCATGAGTCACACACGCTAATTTGCATATCAGAAAAACATCTGTAATTAAGGCACTTGGCCCCACTGGCCACTAATTTTAGGTGATACGGGGAGGACTTTTAAATCTTTACTCAGTGTGGTCAAAATCTGGTGCCAGGTCCTCTTTAAGTCCCCATTCACTGCCACCAACTGCTAGTTTTATATAAACCCAGTTCGTAACTGGATTATATAGAGTCCGGGCTCAACCCCAGGGGAACATGTATTTATAATTGAGACACAGATGTGGAGATTCATGGATTGTTTTTCACTACAATGTGTATTTTGCGAGATATCCCACCGTCCCAACCTTTTTGTTACACCCAGTTTAAAAGATTTGTCTAAAGAAAATCAGAAAATATTCATATTCAATTTGATACCTGAACATTTCCATATTAATACCGAATACACAAATCAATAAATAGATTTACTCAATTCTAGCTAAGATCTTAGTTAAGGAAGTCTTCCAGTGGAGAATCCATGCATCCTCTACCTTATTGTAAATCACACTCTGCACTTCTTCTATATGTTCCTCCTCTGCTGATCTTTCGATGCTCTTTCTTATTATTCTTCTCTTGTTTGCTTCAATCCCATGGCACATGGACATCACTTGATCAGCGAGAGACATCAAAATCTCGGTTGGGTGGGTTTTGTGATTATCCTCTTTATCTTTATTCAACATTCCATAAGTATACAACCAGGAAGGCTGTCAGCTCCTTATTAATAACTGTGTGACTAGAAACTAATTATTATTAATGGCTGTGATAGGATGAAAACATCTGATGCCTGATATGGGTGACAAGTAGATCTCTATAGACTTAGACTACTAACTACACAGAAAGGGATACTAGGCGCATAATCCAATATGGATCAACTAGTAAAAGGATAGCAACTATTGACAAAAGTTTATTTCTTCCTCCATTTATGATTGACCCGGGTATGAGTCTGCACCAGGCTGCTTGAAATGCAAATTTAATGGGGAGAATTTATTAAAATGGGAATTTCAATCAAGCTTCAATAAAAAATAATAAATTTGACAAATCTTTTGCCTGTGCATCATACATTTAGATCCACATCTGCTTATAGCAGACATATACTGGCATTATGAACAATAAAGATCCTGGTATTTATCAGAGCCTGTCCACTCCCACCAAAATCTGTTTTCTATTGAAAAAGTTTGGAGGGCTTTTTATCCATAATCGTTAAAAACAGAGATTCAATTGCCCCACATGGTGCAGTTTTCAATAGAATTCTGATGCATTTGTCAGTCAATCTGCCCTATTAATGTTTAAAGGGTTAAGCCTGAATCTGCCCATTTTAAATGAGGTTATGCTTTTTGAATGGTATGCCGGAGCTGTGGGAGATTGAAGCGATATGAGCGAGTAACTCAGTGTAAGTAGTGCTTAGCACATAATCAGGAGGTGATTGTGCGTCTCAGTCAGATGTTGTTATATGTGAAAATCCATGTGTTTTATAATACACCAACTGATGCCTGAGCTAACCCTCATGTCAAGTACATGAAAACGGAAATTAAAGAGCTGTAGTGTTTTAGAATAGAAATCTGTCCTTTTTAATCATATGAAAATAAAATGTTATAAATAATAATAATCCTTATTCCCTTTGTAAGCCTTTAACCTTGTAGCTTTAACATAAGCTCAGATTTAAAAGGACGGCTTTAACTAGACATTGAAAAGTCACAAATGAATCTTCAGAAAATCAGTGGTAAAATATGAAAAATAAATATAATATTAAAAATATGCATAATACACAAAAATGGTATGTATGTTTTATGTCCATATTCTATCAACTCCTTCATTAAAAAAAATCTAACTGGCTAAATAATTCTGAGTGTAACTGGTCGTTCCTCGGACTTGCATTAAGGGCTAACAAATAATTTTGTCCACATATTCAAGACTCTTCACAGTCCTAGCCAAAGGCAATCAATGGTGGGGGGCTTCAAGGATAAAAATCTTTCATTATAGTAAAGCTGATCATGGACACTAGATAGCATGTAGCCAACAGTCTTTCCTAATTCCCTCAAAGCATGGATGCTTGGATCAGTCAGGCTTGCATATGCCTTACTTTGGATGAGGGAACTAACCTTCCCATAAACAAGGGATCTGGTAACAGAAATCCAATTGCTCAATCCTTATTCCCCGTATGCCTTCTTTAATAGGTGGCTTTGGCTGATGTGTGTGAAGGGAGGAGCATGACTCCAGGTTCTAGCTAGGTTGTAAAACTACAATGACAATGAGACATGCTCCTCCCAGCACCCATGTTCCTTGTGACACCTGTCAAAGCTGATTCATTAAATTATAACTTTTTCAGGACCTGAAGGGTAGAAGTTCTAGTAATACAACTGAAATGAACAATGCCCCTCCCCTCAGGCACTTCACCATGCATTATTCAATTAATTAGCTTTAACTGGAGTGTTCCTTTAAGAACATTTCATTGGTATAGATGGTCTTCCAAATAAAGAACTGTGTGACAGAAAAAAGAATCTGGTTATCTGGAATGCCAGCAATGACCTTTATTACCTCTTATATGTTTGCTCCACGTCATCTACCCTGGACCTGGATTGCTTTGGTAGCAGATTTAGACAATGCTACCTATGAAGCCTTTTATTTGTAAATTGAAGAGAGAAAACGGGAATAGGTATTTTGTATTGACCCCAGCAGTTTTAGGTTGCTTCGCTGTTGAAGGAACTTGACAGCCCTGGTGACAGGATTTGACAGTCCTACTATAATAAATTGGTTCTAGAGCATCAGTTAGTGCAGTATTATGTACGAAAGTACAGAATCAATGGTGGGTGGTCTCTAGGGTGAAAATCTGTCATTACATTAAGGCTGAGCATAGACACTAAATAGTATGTTGGAGATGCTTGAAATAATACTGTAAAATTAGTCTAATTTACAATAGTCTTTAGTGGTTTGAAATTCCTATAGTAGGGTTTTAGATATCCGGATTGGAAGCTACAATTTTTTTTAGGGTTTAGCTCCAACTCCAAACTAGAATGTTAGTCTTAGATACACGTAAACATGACCCTTTTCCAAGCTCCTTTCTACAGTGAAATAATTATTTTTAGAGGACCAATATTTACATGGTACTATAGAATCAGTAAGGGGTTCACATACATTATATTAAGACAAGAGCAAATGCAAAAATGTAAAAAAATAAAAAATTAGAGAGATCTGAAACAAGTGTAAGGAGGACCCTGCCCCTGAGGGCTCACAATATTTTTGGCATGGTAGATGGAGACACAGGGTGAGGGACCATAGCCGTTGGGTTTTTTGTGGGTAGGTAATCCTGGACAGGTGGCTTTTTAGGTTACATTTGAAGGTTTGGAAGCTGGGGGAGAGTCTGGAATATCTTGGTAAAGAGATTCATATTATGGGGGATGTACAGGAGAAGTACTGGAGACACTTGTGAGAGGAGTGGAAGGTAGTACTGTGAAGCAGAAGTAGCCTCGACCCACATAGAAGAACACCAGAATCGCTATTGAATCTTGCTGCTCTCCGTCCTCTGATGTCTGAAGCCACTAATTGCCCACAGCGACCACTGACATCACTAACCCTGCCAGAGGAGACAACATAGCAGGTAGCTTCTGCTTCCCCATTCCGGTTGACCAGGGGTTTTCATTGCTTTAACTGCTAAAATGCTAGTTGAGGATAGTTCATTTACAGATAAATAGGCGGGGTCAACATTCAGTAACAGAACTGTGCCACACAGCAGAATTAACCCATCATACCCAATAATCTTACTAAAGGGGGTCCTTATTGACATACTTATAACCATCTGATCAGGGCCGGATTAAGGGTGGTGGGGGCCCCTGGGCGCAAAATCTGGTGGAGGCCCCCACTGAGTGCAGCGTGCATACTCCTCCTCCTGCTCACTATCCACTATCCCCGCAGTAACACCGCTACATACAGCCACCTCATCCCCAGTAACACAGCTACACACAGCCACCTCATCCCCAGTAACACAGCTATATACAGCCACCTCATCCCCAGTAACAAAGCTACATACAGCCTCCTCATCCCTAGTAACACAGCTACATGCAGCCGCCTCACCCCAGTAACACATCTACATACAGCCGCCTCATCCCCTGTAACACAGCTACATACAGCCGCCTCTCCAGTAACACAGCTACATACAGCCGCCTCACCCCCAGTAACACAGCTACATACAGCCGCCTCACCCCCAGTTACACAACTACATACAGCCGCCTCATCCCCAGTAACACAGCTACATACAGCCGCCTCATCCCTAGTAACACAGCTACATACAGCCGCCTCATCCCCTGTAACACAGCTACATACAGGCGCCTCGTCCCCAGTAACACCGCTACATACAGCCGCCTCGTCCCCAGTAACACCGCTACATACAGCCGCCTCACCCCCAGTAACACCGCTACATACAGCCGCCTCACCCCCGCCGCGCTCCCCCCCATTAACACCGCGACATACAGCCGCCCGCCTATCACCCCAGTAACACGCTACATACGCCCCTCACCCCAGTAACACAGCTACATACAGCCGCCTCCCCATCCCCTAGCACAGCTACGACAGCCGCTCATCCCCAGTAACACCTGCTACATACAGAGCCAGGCCGCACCCCCAGTAACAACCGCTACCTACTCCTCCTCACCCTAAAACCACCGTAACACAGCTTACAGTACGCCTCCTCACCCCAGTACACAGCTAAACAGTGGCAGCCGCCCTCATCCCCAGTAGCACAGCTACATCGCCGGCTCATACAGGACACAGCTACATACACCGCCACCTCATCCCCAGTAACACAGCTTACATAACAGCCACCTCTCCCAGTACCCAACCGCTACATCGCCGCATGCCGCGCCCCCAGTTAACACCCACTACATACACCCTGTCCTTTCCCCAGTAACAGAGCTACATACAGCCGCTTCATCTCAGTCACACAGCCGCCTCACCCCCAGTAACACAGCTACATACAGCTGCCTCCCCCCAGTAACACCGTCTACATACATCCGCCTTATCCCAGTAACCCACAGCTACATACACAGCCGCCGCATCCCTAGTAATACATCTACAACAGCCCCGCCTCATCCTGTTAACACAGCTACATACATCCTCCTCAGCCCTAGTAACCCAGCTACATCAGCCGCCCATCCCTGACTAACACCGCTACACATACATGCCGCCTCTCCAGTACACAGCTACATACAAGCCGCCTCACCACCAGTAACTAACAGCTACATACAGCCGCCTCACCCCTTTACACAACTACATACGCCGCCCATCCTCAGTAACACAGCTACATACAGCCGACTCATCCCCTCCCCGAGTAGCACAGCGACATCAGCCGGCCTCATCCCAGTTGAACACAGCTACATACAATCCCCCACTCATCCCCAGTAACACAGCTACATACAGCCACCTCCATCTCCCCAAACACCGCTACATACAGCCGCCTCGTCCCCAGTAACACGCTACATACATCCCATCCTCCGTCCCCAGTAACACAGCTACCTACAGCCGCCTCGTCCCCTGTAACACAGCTACAGAGGCTCCACCTCATTCCCAGTACAACTAACACACCGCTACATACATCCGCCTATTCCCTGTAACCCCGCTAAACATCCAGCCGCCTCATCCCCTGTAACACGCGACATACCAGCGCCTCATCCCGATTAGCACAGCTACAACACCGAGCATCCCCCAGTACCAGCTACATACAGCACCCCGCATCCCAGTAATCACAGCTACATACACAACACCACCTCATCCCAGGTAAACACCCAGCTACCTCTGCCCACGCCGTCTTCGCCCCCAGTCCACCGACTACTACAACCGCCTTGGCCCACATAACAGAGCCTACATCAGCCCGCTTCATCCTCAGTAACACAGCCGCCGCCTACCCCCATAACACAGCTACATCAGCTGCCTCACCCACAGTTCGCACAGCTACATACAGCCGCCTATCCCCCAGTACACGCGACATACAGAGCCGCCTCATCCCTAGTAACAGCTACATACAGCCGCTCGATATCCCTGTAAACACAGCTTACATACAGCCGCCCATCCCTAGTAACACAAGCTACATACAACAGCCTCCTCATCCCCTGTAACACCACTACATACATACTGTGCCCTCTCCAAGTAACACACTACATACTCCTCCTCCCCCTCTCATAACACAGTCTACCTACAGCCCCTCAACACCCCCGTTACACACCGATCATACAGCCGCCTCAATCCCCCCTCCACCTCTACCGTACACTCCTCCATCATCCCCGAGGTCCAGCTCAGCTACCTCCCTCCTCTCCTCCCCCATTAACACATTTCTCGCATACACGCCCCCTCATCCTCGCGACGCGCATGCCCGCCGCGTCGGCACTTCACTTTTAGATGGAGTGGCGAACAGGGGTCGAGGGGGGTCCTCGGTGTGGCGGGGTGCTGGCCGTAATCAGCTTTGCCCCTGGCTGCGCGGGCCGGGGGGCGTCCGGGGGGGGTCGTGGCACTCGGCTGCGTGGCTCCGAACCGTTGCCTGGCAGGAACTGAGGGGAGTAGCCGGGGGGCCGGTCTCTGGCGGGCCCTTCACCGGGGGCGGAGTAGTGGACACACACCCATTGCTCTACCTCCCTCCCCGCTCCTGCCCATACAGACCGCTACATACTTCCATCCTCTTCCCCAGTACAAGCGACTACAGCCACAGGCCGCCTCGTCCCCAGTAACACAGCTACATACGCACCAACCGTACATCCACCTCAATCCCCATTAACACCGCTACATCCAGCCGCCTCGTCCCCATACTACAGCTACATACAGCCCGCCTCGTCCCCCCAGTAACACAGCTACATACATCCGGCCCTCGTCACCTGTAACACAGCTACATGCAGCCACCCTCTTTCCCAGTAACCAACCCCGTCTACATATGTCCGCAGCCCCTCTCCCCTGTAACAAACAACCGCTACATACAGCCTCCTCATCCCCTGTACCACAGCTAATATACCGCATGCCGCCCGAACCCGCCGTCACCCCAGTAAGCACAGCTACAACAGCCGCTCATCCCCAGTAACACATCTTACCATACAACAGCAACCTAAATCCATACTACAGCTCCATCAGCCACCTCATCCCCAGTACACCGCTAGTGCTACATACATACTTCCCCCGCCTCGCCCCCAGTACAACCACTACATACACCCCTTGGCCTCCATAACAAGCTCCCATACAAGCCGCTTCATCCGCAGTAACACAGCGCCTCAACCCCCAGTACACCGCTACATACGCTGCCCATCACCCAATACACAGCTACATCAGCCGCCTTATCCCCAGTACCACAGCTACAGACAGCCGCCTCTCCCTAGTAACACAGCTACCTACAGCCGCCTCATCCCCGGTAACACAGCACATCAGCCGCCTCATCCCTAGTACACAGCTACATACGACAGCCCCGCCTCATCCCCTGTAACACAGCTACATACAGCCGCCTCTCCATTAACACCTTGCTACATACAAACCGCCCGCACCCCCCAGTAAAACAGCTACATAACAATCCGCCTCACCACACACTCCCCCGTTACACAACTAACTACACAGCCGCCTCCTCCCCAGTAACACAGCTAATACAGCCGCCGTTGGCAATCCCCATATCACAGCTACATACAGCCGCTCATCCCCATAACACAGCTACATCATTCCACCTCATCCCCAGTAACACAGCTACATACAGCCACCACCAGCCTCCCCATTAACACCCGCTACCAATACAGCCACCGCCGTCGTCCCCAGTCCACATCTTAGCATACAGCCGCCAGTCTTCCCCCATTAAACACCGCTGTAACATACGCCGCCCTCGTCCCCTGTAACACACTAACGCTTCAGCCACCTCGTTCCCAGTAGCCACACAAAAACGAAACAACCGCTACATAACCGTCCCCGCCTCATCCCATCCCCCCATTACACCACCACCAACACAAACGACCTGCTACATCCCTCCCGCCTCTCTTCCCCTGGGTCCGCCAGTCAGTGATCTCTCATCCATCCTCCTCATCCCCCAGTGAACCCACCGTGCCTCACCTATGACTGAATAAGGAACGATTGTCACCTCCTCTCCCCGTAAACAACCTGCTACATACTGCCTCCTTTGCCCCCGTAACACCACTACTACAACCTCCTTGTTCCCCAGTAACAGAGCTAACATACCCACAGGCCGCCTTCATCCCCTCGTAACACGGCCGCCTCACCCCCAGTAACACGCTACACACAGCCGCCTCGCCCCAGTAAACCTCTTTATGTCAACTTCATCACCGACCATATATTCAGTTTCCCATTTACCCACACCTCAGCCTGCCACCAACCACCCAGTTCCTGCAATTACACACGGTATACACTGAGAAGTACACCATAAAGTTCTGACCACTCGGTATGGCTTGCCCATATATATACAAGTAGACACAACCCTCAAAACATTTATGTATCCATAATACATTTATACACTAAGACACAGAGTATACACAAACTCAAAAGTATTACACCATACGGTTTTATACAAGCACCACATATACAACTGACCATATTACACATACCATGCAGTATATAACCACCATATAACACACAGAATATACACACATACCACACATCAGTATATACAAGAAGCATGCACACACTATCCTGGAACTACCACACCCACACACATTCATACCAGAGCATATACCACATACACATTCCTACCACAGCCTATAAACATAATCTTATATGTTAATGTGCAACATATATATGCTTATACAAATATAATACGCTGTATAAATACAGTAATATTCACTATACACAGTCTAATACATTAATTACAGATAATACCTTATTAACACAGTAATGCATATCGTACAACATATACAACAGTATATAACATTAATACACAGTAAGGCATATATAACCTTTACACCAGTATATCAAAACAGTTACACATATATTCAGAATATACACATTTTAACAACTATTACAGTATATGCCACAATATCACATACTACCACGTAGATATATACTGTAATACATATATTCACTTAGATGACTATATACACAGAATATATATCATATTACACAGAAAATACATACTGATGTAATGTCTATACTTACCGCTTTTTGGTGGACCGCTGTGGTGTCATGGTGGTGTTTTGGGGGGGGGTCTGTCGATGCTTGTTTCCGACCGGAGGGTGGGTTGAACTGGGGCATGGGTTGGGGTTTGGTCGGTGGACTGGCTGCTTCTTCTCTTTACGCGCGGGTGGATCGCGGAACCACCTGTTCTTTCGTTCTGCGGGCGGGGGGGGGGGGGGGGTGGGGTGGGTCGCGAGGACACCTGCTTCTTCGGGTGGGGGGTGGCGTGGGATCGCGCGGAGGACCCCGTAACCCCCATAAAGGTCGCAACCCTCCGCCCCTACCGCTACTCGCCGCTCAACGTCCAGCTAGCTGCACTACTCATTCCCTCCCACTCATAGCACCTCCCGTCACGCTTCCCACCTGTTGCCCATCACGATCGGCCCCTCACCCTACAGCTCAGCTACCGCGACCCCCAGTCCCCTCTACCCGCCTTGCCCCATACAGCTACTCCACCCGATTCGCACGTAAACCAGACATCACCACGCAAACACTCCTTCAGCTCCTCCCCCCAGACAAACTCAAATCAGCCGCCTTATCCCATCAAGCTACTGCACACACCCATCCTATTACGACTACAGCACACAGCCGACTAATCCCCTGTTACCACTACTCCCAGCCTCTCCGAAGTAACCGGCGCATACACCGCTCCTCCCTGTACAACCTACATTCAGCACCGGCCACGCCGCTCGCCTACGCCGCTACTCGTCCTCCCCCCGGCACCGCTCCCATACCCGCCTCACCCCCATTACTACTACTCGCGCCCTCATCCCCTATAACCACTACAAGCCGCCTCACCCCAGTGCACAGCTACTACCCCTTTCATCCCCGTTCGCTCCTACAGCGCCCCATTCCCTTACCGCTACATACAGCCCGACCCTCATCCCCAGGTCACCGCTACTACAGCCCCGCCTCGTCCCCAGTACACAGCGACTCCCGGCCCTCCTCGGCCAGTACACACTACAACGCCACCTCATCCCAGTATACACCGCTACATACGCCCCTCCCCCAGTAACACAGCTACATACAGCCGCCTCCTCCCCAGTAGCACAGCTACATGACACCCGCCTCTTCCCCTAGTAACACCTGCTACATACGAGCCACCTCGTCACCTCCCAGTAACACCGCTACCTACCCCCTCATCCCTGTAAACCCCGTACCAGCTACGTACAGCCCCTCACCCCGTAACCACACTCAACAGTGCAGCCGCCTCATCCCCAGGTAGCACAGGCTACACAGCCGGCTTCATCCAGTGACACAGCACATAACCGCCACCTCATCCCCACGTAACACAAGCTTACATACAGCCATCTCTCTCCCAGTACCAACCGCACTACTCGCCGCATGCCGCTCTGCCCCCGTAACACCCACTACATACCACCTGTCCTTTGCCCATAACAGAGCCTCATACACCGCTTCATCTCAGTCACACAGCCGCCTCACCCCCATGTAACACAGCACATACAGCTGCCTCCCCCCAGTAACACAGCTACATACCATCCGCCTTATCCCAGTAACACCAAGCTACATACCGCCGCCCTTCCTAGTACAGTCTACATACGCCCGCCTCATCCCTGTAACACAGCTACATACTCCTCCTCACCCTAGTAACCCAAGCTACTACAGCCGTCCATCCCGTGACTAACACCGCTACAATACAGCCGCCTCTCTCAGTACCACATGCTACTACAAGCCGCCTCACCCACCAGTACTACAGCTACATACACCGCCCACTACACCTACATCGCGCCTGCCTCATAAGACAGACATACAGCGATACCCCGAGTACACAGACACAGCCGCTCATCCGTGAACACAGCTCTACAATCCCCACTCCCGTAACACAGCTACTACAGCCCCTCCATGCCCCCAGAACACCGCTACAATACAGCCATAATGCGTCATCACACACCTAAGTAGACACAAAGCTACAGAAAGATGAAACAGCCTCACCACGGGTCATCAGGCCCATGATGACCCAGGGGACAAGTGCATCCACTCCACCGTCCGGTCGAACGAACGATGACAGAACACGCTCATACAATGACGGGCATCAGCTGATAGAGACCGTACATTCGCGGCGAAGGATACACCACAAGACTGTCGCAGTGCAGCACAGACGACAGACGCAGCGCACATCGAGTCACACACATAAGATACCACAAGAGCACGTCACATAACCAGGCGACTCCTCGTCCCTGTACACACTACTGCAGCCACTCGTTCCCAGTAACAACCCGCTACATAGCAGCCGCCTCAATCCCTGTCACACCGCTACCTACAGCCGCCTCAATCCCCCTGTACACAGCTACATAACATCCGCCTCATCCCAGTAACACAGCACATCAGCCGCCTCTTCCCCATAACACCGCTACATACTGCCTACTGCGCTTGCCCCCAGTAAACACCACTCATCCAACCGCCTTGGCCCCAGTAACAGAGCTACATACAGCCCACATCCCGCCTCATCCTCATTAACACAGGCCTCCTCACCCCCAGTAACACAGCTACACTCAGCCCCGCCTCGACCCCAGTCACCACATCTTTATATAAACCTTCACCCCTACCATATATGCAGTCCCATTTAAACACATAACACCTCAGCCTGCACCAACCCCCCAGTCCTGCAATTACACACATTTATATAACACTATCATATACACACCTAAAGTTCTACACTGGTATGCTTGCACCCATATATATACAACGCTATACCACACACATTTATGTATCCATATACATTATACCTAATACACAGAGTAACACAAACTCATAAAGTATATACACACATACGTATATATACATCACACACATATACACTGACCATATATACCATACATGCAGTATAAAAAACCCATATACACACAGAATAACACACATACACACACATTCAGTATATACAAGCATTTTCACACACATACGGGAATACACACACCACACACACCTTCAGTACACAGATCATATACTACATACCACTACACAGCATATAAACATAATCATATATATTTTAATGTGCACATTATATGCTTATACAATATACGCGGTAATAATACAGTATATGCACTATAACACAGTATATACATATAAATACAGTATATACACATTTATACACACAGTAGATGCATATATAGCACATTCCACAGTATAAAATTACAAACTGTATATACACATAACCCCGTAGTCTACACAGTATACACGATATACACAGTTACACATATATGCAAATATCACATTACACATATATACAGTATATACCACATATACACAGTATTACACACAGATAATACGGTATATACAGTATATTCACTGTAATCTCCATATATACACAGAATTATATTATGATATATACCACGATAAATACATACTGTTGTAATCGTATATACTTACCCTTTCTATGGTGACCGGCTGTGGTGTCAGGCTGGTGTTGGGGGGGGTCTGTCGATTGCTTGTTCCGACCGGAGGGGGGGTTGAACGGCAGGGGGGGGTTGGTCGGTGGACGGCTGCCTCTTCGCGCGGGGGGGGATCGCGGAAAACCCTGCTTCTTGCTCCGGTCGGGGGGGGGGTCGCGGAGGACACCTGCTTCTTTCGGGGGGGGGGGGGCGGGGGATCGCGGAGGACACCTGCTTCTTCGGGGTGGTGGGGGGGGGGGGAGGGGATCGCGGAGGACAGCTGCTTTCTTCGGGCGGGGGGGGGGGTGTGTTCGCGGAGGCAGCTGCTTCTTCGGGCGGATGGGAATCGCGGAGGACACCTGCTTCTTCGGCGGGGGGGGGGACGCGGAGGACACCTGCTTCTTCGGCGGGGGGGAACGGGACGCGGAGGACACCTGCTTCTTCGGGGCGGGGGGGACGGGACCGGAGGACACCTGCTTCTTCGGGCGGGTGGGGATCGCGGAGGACACCTGCTTCTTCAGTGCGGGGGGGACGCGAGGACAGCTGCTTCTTCTTCTTCTGGCGGGGGGAGCGGGACGGCTGTTTCTTTGGGCGGGGGAGCGGGGACGGCTGATTGTTCGGGCGTGCGGGCGGGGGGGTACGGAGGACGGCTGCTTCTTCGGCGGCGAGGGGATGGAGTGGAGCGCAGCTTCTTGTTCGGTTGGGGGACGCGTAGGGCGCTCTTGTTCGGGCGGGAGGGGGAGCGCGAACGGGTTTTGAGGGCGGGTTGGGGAGTCCGGCCCTGCAGCAGGATGGGCGGCGGGAGGCGGGTAACCTGTGCCAGGGGGGCGGACGGCTCGGCCATGCAGCTGAAGGGCGGGCGGGGAGGCGTTAACTTTCGGGGTCGGCGCACGGCTCAGGCAGGTGGCGGCCGAGGAGGAAGGGCCCCGGAGGGCGCGATCTGTGGGGCCCCCCGGGGGTGCAGATGGTGGAGCCCCCGCCTATATCCGCCTGCATCTGATCTCAGACCTAATATCGATTAATTAGTTGGAAAACCCTATTCATAAAAATGAACTGCATCCTAAGTAATCAGACTGAACTTTCAGTTAATTTTTTTGGCACAAATCCTCTTTGTGTTAAAGTATTTTTTGGAATATTATTGTTAATGTTTTATTAGTGACTCATTAAATGGCCCATTTGATCTTCAAACATCATAAAGTAATTACTACTGTAAATCTGCTTCAGTACCCAAAAGAACAAGCTCGGCATGCTTGTTAGATTATTTATTGTAGTCAGTTATTCTTCTAGTCCTGCAAAATGACAAAATTCAGTAGACACAATCCTGACAATAGATATTAATGCCTTGTCAATACCAATGTACCTTGTTGTGTGCAGTGGGCTGTACAGACAAGACCAAAATAGTCCAATTTTTAGCAATGTATATTTTCATTTTACGTTTGTCACAATGGACCCTTCATAAAGTGAAGGCTCTTAAATATTGATTTTGGGTGATATCTGTGTCCCGGGGATGTGCAGGACATTAGAATGAAGATGTCCACTTGGAACCCGCAAGCTTGAATGAGAGATGAGTTGTGGTACCATGCACAGCCACACATACAATAAGCAGTGAATAGTGTGCAGTCCATGGAGTTTCAACCCTAAAGTCTATTTCTATATAAAACATATTTTATCCCCATCCAGAGGGCAGGAAATAAATGTCTAATCATATGCTTCAGGAACAGGCCCAGCAAAAATAGTGTAAAAAAGAAGGGGTGTCTTTATTCCATGTACAACGTTTCGGCTCACTAGAGCCTTTCTCAGCTTTTCTCTCTGATCATATGGTGATCCCACTGCTGTTATTCCCCAGTTATCGGGACACCACAAATAGCTGTCATCTACTGCTCTCCTGTAATCAACATTAAGGCCTTTACTGTTGCAAATGAATATATTATTACGAACTGTTATAAAAGTGAAATTTAACTACAGTACTTTGGTGATACCAAAGTGTAAGATAATGCACCAATGGGGGAGATTTTATCATCATGTTTCTGAGGTAAAAACTGTTTTAGTTTCCCATGGAAACCAATTAGAGCTCAGCTTTCATTTTATAAACAGCTGTGGGAAAATGAAGAGCCGAGCCCAGATTGGTTGCCAAGGCAACAGAACAGTTCTGCTCTAAGAGGCTTATGATAAATCCCCCTAATGTGTGGTCACATTACAGGATAATACAGACAGTGATGTCATAATACAGGGGCAATACACACATTGATGTCACAGTAAGGGATATTACACAGTAATGGGACAGTACTGGATAATAGGCACAGTGATGTCCAGTGGCGTAACTAGAGTTTGCTGGCCCCCGGAGTAAAAATCTCTTGGGGCCCCCCTCCCCCATAACTGTGACTACTGCTATTACTACTACCCTCTACCCCATAATAAAGAGAGATGGGTATTTTTTATTATGCAGCAGTATACACCATGGATTATTAAATACCGTCACTAAGCAATACTTATAAATTAGCAATTACTTATAAAGCAGGGAATACTTTCCCTCTTTGGTGTCCTGACCCTGCGGGAACGCGGACTACAGGCCGCTGACAGGAAGCTGCAGAGACCCGGGCTGGGGGCGGAGCCTCTGTTAGCAGAGGAAAGAGCTTCCTGTTCAGCAGTTAAAAGGTACCGGAGTGTGACAGAGGGCCCGCAGCTGCCACAGTTCAACCGCATGTGCTTTCTCTGCGCTGCATGTGGGTGCAGCATGTAAGAGCAGCTCACTGCACAGCCATGGCCCCCACCTCTACCACCGGGCCCGGTCGCTGTTGCACCCTCTGCGACCGCGATCGTTACGCCCTGGTGTATTATCACTACTGGGATAGGATACAGTTATATCACAATACAGCAATATAGACACAGTGCTGTCACGGTACAAGGGATATATCACGTGGTGTCACAGTAGACATATAATAGGCACACATAAATGTCCAGTACAGACATAATAGAACAGTGATGTCCAAAAAACCCCAATACTGCAAAATAACGCAGAGTGTGTCCAGTGCAGCATACTTGCCACAGTGATGTCACAGTGCAGGCATAATATGCACAGTGATGTCACAGTACAGGCATAATATGCACAGTGATGCTGCAGTACAGGAAAAGTATGCACAGTGATGTCACAAAAGACAAGCCCCCGAACTACAGTTTGTTTCTCTATTAAGAGAAATGGAAAATATAGCCACACTTACTTCGGGCTGACAATAAAAGTAATTTAAAAAAGCAATCAAAAAATGATCATTGTTTTGATGCCCAAAACAGCAACACAGGGCCCCAGAATGCCACACAGTAGTGCCACCACTTCTGACGATGCAGTGGATTGTGTTGTATGGTGGCAATGTGATCACCCTTCAGCCCTGGGCATAGTCATACTCATGGTCATACTGAGCTGAGAACTTGACCTGTAGGCCTGACCTATCTGCGTTTTCACTTCTTTTGTTATATTAGATCATACATTTTACAGGAACTTCAATACAATCACATCCTGACTACGATCCTTAATGCAAAATGTTACTGTATTCATAACATTAAAAAAAATCTTCCTTTCCTGAAGCACCACTTGTTCTGTACGCGGGCACTAAACAATACACTCATTATGGTTTTGATGATTTCTGTAGGCGTGAGTTCTTGTAATTATATATAAGAGGACACATTTCCTTCTTAGTGGAATTTTCTTCCCTTTTTACACCCAGATTTGATAATTACATACAATTTCTTGGAGGGAAGAAATAAGATAATAAACGTCCCCACCCCCAGCCTTTAGAGAGAGATGAAATGGACAGAATGTAGAACATTTCATGGTGGTGATGAAGTGTCAAAGCCATTAAAATGCAATTTCTCCTTTGGTTTCTTCTGCCTTGTACAATTATTAAAAAGAAACACCTGCTCGGCAATATGTTGTAAGTCATGTTGGCAGTCATTAAATCACAGAATACTTAGAAAGACTGAGCACTTATCGGTTTCCTCAAGTAAACAGTGTGAGCTAGGAGATGTCCAATTCATTTGGATGGAGACAAACTCATTGGAATTCAGACCAATCTTTCCCATCTATTTCCTCATTAAATCCAGCCAGGATTTCTTGTTGAAGACCAGGTTGGGACAATAAAGTAGCCCTGGTAGAGCCAAGTTCCTAGTGTGTGCCGATCCTTTAGTTGCCATGCATTTGGAAACATCTGATCATTTTTGGCTTGTAGTTTTTTTTGGAATAGGGCATTTTCTCTTGCAGGCCGAAAGGTGAACACTAGCAAAACATCATATACAGTTATTTTTACATATCTTATGTTAGGTGGACCAGATAATGGTCTAGCAAGTCAATAAAAGTTTTAAATGTATAAATACTTTAGCTGTAGGGGAGTCAGAGAGGTAAATGTTCTTGGGCAACTGTAAAGTATTGCAGCTTCTGGTCAAGGACCATTAAGGGAGGCCACTTGGCCAAACACTTATTGGAGTTCTGACCAGCCAGTAATAAGCTGGGCATCATTTTCTAGTGTTTCTATTGTTGTTTAGTTGTAGCAACGAGACATGAGACTAGTAAGTGCCATTCTATTATGCTACTGGTTCCCGAGGAACCAACGTGAAAACCTCTTTGACATGAGAGCCACACACCATGGCCACTATTTTGCCTGTACAATAGCAATAGCAGTGCATATGCCTGGTTCTACAGTGGCATGTACAAGACATGTCATGTATGAGACATGACAGTCAGGTAGGTCTAGTCTAACATTTTTATAGTGGAGACTTTACAGTCTACAAATGCACCAGATTTATCTTAGTGGCTGATGCCCAATTACCCATGTTGGCCCATTGAGCATTCTGACTGGCTCAAAATATCTGTAGTGATTTCTACATTATCCTTTTTATCTATTACATGGACAATTCAATCATCATGGCATGAGACTGTCTACCTCTGATGACCCTAGTGGAGGGAACACTATTTGCTCACTGAAATTCTGATTATGATTGTTAGAGGTCTCAATGCCAGGACCTGAACATCCTTGTCAATTATAGAAAAACTAGTGGTAGTAGTAGTGATATTTTATAAATATTTGAGCAATATGTCACATCAATATTCTTTGCATTAAAGGGAATCTCCCACCACCCACGGCAATCAATAGCTAGTGCTGCAACACACATTCACAACGCTTGCAACACACACAATCGCAACGCTCCTTTAGATCCAGAAAGAATGGGCAGGAAATAAAGCAGAAAGCAAAATTGGTAGTTGGTGCACTCGGAGCACCACCCTGAAACACACTCAACTTCTCTTTTTGGCATCCTCTTGTCAATCTTCCTCACATCTAATCAATATTGCGCACTTGCATAATAGTTGGGCAAATGATCTTGCGCTCACTAAGCATGCTTTGTAAAAACTGGGTACCCTACTTGTGTGTAAATTGCCACTTAGAATATGATGGTGGGCTTAGGGATGATTGAGAAGAAGGTGCAGGAAAGGGGAGTGTTTACCAAGTGGTGTTCTAGAAATTCTAAAAAAATAAAGTACCCTGAGTGCGCCAACTACCTAATATGCATATTACTTCCAACTACATTTTCTACCAAATAGATTTAAAGGGGTATACAACCCTATTTGTGCTTAACTACTTTTTCTCATAATACAGTAATAAGAACTTTAGGTTTGTATTAGAGATGAGCGAACATGCTCGTCCGAGCTTGATGCTCGTTCGAGCATTACGTCTCAAACTGCTTCGTTGCTCGTAGACGAATACTCGCCGCTTCGAGAAATGGCAGCTCCCCGTTTTGCTTTTTGGCGGCCAGAAACAGAGCCAGTCACAACCTGGAGACTCTGCCCCACCCAGCATGACGTGGTACCCTTACACGTCGATAGCATGGTTGGCTGGCCAGATCAGGTGCCCTGGATAGACTAAGCCGCTGCCCGCGCTGCCGATCATTTGTGTCTGGATGCCGCTAGGGAGAGAGCTGCTGCTGGTCAGGGAAAGCGTTAGGGTGTTCTATTAGCTTACTGTTAGGCAGGAGTGATTCTCAAGAACCAACACCCTTCTTAGGGCTACAATAACGTTCCTTTTTTTTTTTTTTTATTGCATCTAGTACCATTTGTGAGGATTAGCAGGGGGACTTGCTACCGTTGTGTTTAGCTCTTATTGCACATATCCACCTCAAACCCCAAAGTGGGAAAATTTAGTAGGGGTTGGATTTCAATTAGGCACAGTCTGCCATTTTTCCTTTTTTTATTTTACGTTTATTTTGTTTAATAACTCATCTCATGTCATCTCATCTGGCATATAGTGTGCTTTCATACTTGGCTAGAAAATACCATAGGAGAATCCAAAGGCTTACCCTACGTAGCGTTATATATGTTTTCTGGTTGATCTGCTGGTGGCTGTACTTGCTTGCAGTGCATCTACTAAGCCATTGTCAGCAATTTGTAGTGAGACTTGCGACCTGCTTGTGTTTTGCGCTTAGTGACGCACATATCCATTGCAAAGACCGAAGTGGGAAAATTTAGTAGGGGGGGTTGGATTTCAATTAGGCCAGTCTGCCATTTGTCCTTTTTTATTTTACGTTTATTTTTTTTAAATAACTCAGCGTCATCTCATCTGGCATAGTAGTGTGCTTTCATACTTGGCTAGAAAAAGCCAAGGAGAATTCCAAACGGCTTACGCCTACGTGCGTTATATATTTGATTTCTGGTTGATCTGCTGGTTATGGCTGTACTTGCTGCAGTGCATCTACTACCAATTGTCAGCAATTTGTAGTAGACTTGCGACCGCTGTGTTTTGCGCTTAGTGGACTCACATATCCATTCAAAGACCGAAGTAGGGAAAATTTAGTAGGGTTGGATTTCAATTAGGCACAGTCCATGCCATTTGTCCTTTTTTATTTTACGTTATTTGTTTAATACTTCAGCTGTCATCTCATCTGGCATAGTAGTGTGCTTTCTACTTGGCTAGAAATAGCCATAGGAAGAATCCAAACGGCTTTACGCCTACATGTAGCGTTATATATTTGATTTCTGGTTGATCTGCTGGTGGCTGTACTTGCTGCAGTGCATCTACTAGCCAATTGTCAGCAATTTGTAGTGAACTTGCGACCGCTGTTGTTTTGCGCTTAGTGACGCACATACCATTGCAAGCACCGAAGTGGGAAAATTTAGTAGGGGTTGGATTTCAATTAGGCACCAGTCTGCCATTGTCCTTTTTTTTTTTTACGTTTATTTTGTTTTCTCATAGCTCAGCGTCATCTCATCTGGCATAGTAGTGTGCTTTCATACTTTGGCTATAAAATGCCATAGGAGAATCCAAACGGCTTACGCCTACGTAGCGTTATATAGTTGATTTCTGGTTGATCTGCTGGTGCTGTACTTGCTGCAGTGCATCTACTAGCCATTGTCAGCAATTTGTAGTGAGACTTGCTACCGCTGTGTTTTTGCGCTTAGTGACGCACATATCACTTGCAAGACCGATGTGGAAATTTAGTAGGGGTTGGATTTCAATTAGGCACAGTCTGCCATTTGTCCTTTTTTATTTTACTTTTATTTTGTTTTAATAACTCAGCGTCATCTCATCTGGCATAGTAGTGTGCTTTCATACTTGGCTAGAAAAATAGCCATAGGAAATCAAACGGCTTACGCCTACAGTAGCGTTATATATTTGATTTCTGGTTGATCTGCTGGTGGCTGTACTTGCTGCAGTGCTCTACTAGCCAATGTCAGCATTTGTAGTGAGACTTGCCGACCGCTGTGTTTTGCGCTTAGTGACGCACATATCCATTGCAAAGACCGAAGTGGGAAATTTAGTAGGGTTGGATTTCAATTAGGCACAGTCTGCCATTTGTCCTTTTTATTTTTACGTTTATTTGTTTTAATCAACTCAGCGTCATCTCATCTGGCATAGTAGTGTTCTTCATACTTGGCTAGAAAATAGCCATAGACGAATACCAAACGGCTTACGCCTACAGTAGGCGTTATATATTTGATTTCTGGTTGATCTGCTGGTGGCTGTACTTGTCTGCAGTGCATCTACTAGCCAATTGTGAGCAATTTGTAGTGAGACTTGCGACGCTGTGTTTTGCGCTATTGACGCACATATCCATTGCAAAGAACCGAAGTGGGAAAATTTAGTAGGGGTTGGATTTCAATTAGCACAGTCTGCCATTTGTCCTTTTTTATTTTACGTTTATTTTGTTTAATAACTCGGTGTAATCTCATCTTGGCATAGTAGTGTGCTTTCATACTTGGCTAGAAAATAGCCATAGCAATAGGATAGCATGTTTGTTTTAAAAACTCAAACACAAAAAAAAAAACAAAACACAAAAAAAGTTAAAAAAAATTAAAGCTATAACTCTCATTTTAAAAATGTTTAACCCGAGGGCTAGGGGGTAGAGGACGAGGGCGGGGACGTGGGGCGTCCAACTACTGCAGGGGTCAAGAGGCCTGTGTCCTGGCCGGGGTGAGACACACCTGCTATGAGGGAGCAGGGGAACGCCGCAGGAGCTACACTCCCTAGTTCATGTTCTGAAGTTCGGGGACTCGTGGTAGAGCACTGTTGAAGGCCAGAACAGTGCGAACAGGTGATGTCGTGGATTGCTGACAATGCTTCGAGCAATTTTGTTCCACCAGTCAGTCTTCCACGCGTCCACCATGTCACCGAAATCGCCACTCCTCCAGCTCCTGCAACCTCAGCCTCCTCCCCTCCCCCCCCAGTCTGCCCATCCCAGGAAATTTGGCATTGAAACCGGCATACTCTGAGGAACTGTTTTCTGGACCCTTCCCGTCCAAACCACTTGTCCGGTTGCTGCTGAGTCAATTTTCCGATGCCCAGGTTTTTCCACCAGTCACAGTCTGTGGGTGATGAGACCTTCTTGACGTAGTGGAAGTGTGTAAGAGTGTCCGACGATGAGGAACACGGGTTCTCAGACAGTGGGGAATCCGAGGGGGGAGCAGACTGAGGATCCGAGGATATGAGGTGACAGAACCCAAGCTGGGTTGAGAGGCCGGGTGAACACACGTCTTCTAACGGAGGAGAGATCCCGACGCAAACAGGTTGGAAGAGGCAGTGGTGGGGCCAGACGGGAGGCAGGCCAGAGCTGGTGCATCAGCGCAAATGTGTCAACTAGTGAGCTCCCGTGGCGAGGGCTCTTGCGCGAGGGCTAGATCTTCAGAAGTCTGGAAGGTTCTTTAAGGAAACACCGGATGACCGACGACTGTGGGTGTGCAACATTTGCCAAACCAGGCTCACGCAGGGGTTCCACCACTACTAGCTTAACTACCACCAGTATGCCAGGCATATGAATGCTAAACACCCCACTCAGTGCAACAGCCCGTGCCCTCCGGCCTTAAAAAAATGTGGGGAAATTACTTTTCCCGAGCATGCCCTGCTCCTTCCCCTGTGCAGTCGATAGTCAGCCCCCTGCCCAGGACCCTGCCACAAACCCCCATCGTCGCCTCCACGTCCTCCACAGCATCCACCAGCGTTCAGCTCTCCATACCCCAGACGCTGGAGCGGGAAACGCAATATATAGTGCAACCCCCGCACGTCCCAAGCCCTTAATGTGCACACTCCAGATTGCTTGCCTGGAGATGCTGCCCTATAGGCTAGTAGAGACCGAGGCCTTTCGCAACCTCATGCGGCGGCCGCCCCTCGTGTTCGGGGGTCCCCAGCCCCCCACTACTTTTCCCGATGTGCCGTCCCAGCCCTGCACCAGCCCTGTCAGACAACATCACCCTGCCTGACCAACGCCGTTTTCTGACAAGGTCCACCGACCCGGACACGTGGACGAGTGCTGCCGGGCAGGGCCACTATATATCGCTGACGCACATTGGTTAACTGGTGGAGGCTGGACGAGTCTGACCCTGGGGCTGGTCATATACTGCCGACGCCGAGGATTGCGGGGCCTACCTCGATCCGTGTTTCATAGCCTACTATCCTCCTCCTCCTCTCACCCCTCCTCCACCCTCCTCCTCCGAACTACCATCCGTGGGCACGGCGCCATCAGTCCGTTAGCTCTAGGCACACAGCAGTGCCGTTGCTAAGCGACAGCAGGGGTGCTCAAACTGCTGAGCCAGGCGATAAAGGCACACCCGCCCAAGAGCTATTACAGGGCATCACGGCGCAGACTGATCTGTGGCTGGCAACCGCTGAACCGGAAGCCAGGATGGTTTGTGTGTGACAACGGCCGTAACCTGGTGGCGGGCTCTGCACTCGGCAGACTGACCACTGTGCCATGCCTGGCCCATGTGTTAAATCTGATAGTTCAGCGTTTCCTCAAGACATACACCCCAATCTGTCGATTTGCTCACGAAGGGCGCCGCATCTGTGCGCATTTCAGAAGTCCACACAGATGCTGCCACTCTCAGGGCAGCGCAGCGCCGCCTCCAACTGCCCGCTCACCACGACTGTTGTCGACGTGCCCACGAGGTGGAATTCAACACTGACCATGTTATCACGAGTTTACCAGCAGCGCCGACCATTGTAGACTGCCAGATGTCAACATTCCACCCAGAACTGGTAGTCAGTCAGTCAGCTTCCTCAAGCTCACAATGAGGATGGAACGTGGATGTCTGATATCTGTCAGGTGCGTGAGTAACTTTGGAGGAGTCAACCAGATGGTCAGTGGCGATGCCGCATCCTCAGCCTCACCATCCCGCTGCTTGCCTGTTGAAAAACTCTCTGATCACATGAAGTCGGAAGCTTTGCGCTCGTCACAAGAGAACCGGGGGAGAAGAGTCCCTTTTTGATAGCCAAAGCACCCTTAGGTCTGTTTCTCAGCGCTATTCGGAGGAGGTGGAGGATGAGGAGAAGAGGAGGAGAATGTTTGGCGAGACCAAGAGGGGACCATTGTTGAGTCTTTACTGTTCAGCATGTATGGCAGAAGAAGAGGAGTTGGAGGAGTTGAGGAGGAGGAAATGGACAGTCAGGCCAGTGAGGGGAGTGAAATTCTTACGCGTTGGTACTACTGGCGCATATGGCAGATTTCATGCTAGGCTGCCTATCCCGTGACCCTCGCTTTCAAAGAATTTATTCCAGCACCGATTACTGGTGTTCACTCTCCTGGACCCACGGTACAGCAAAATCTTTCCACTCTCATCCCTGCAGAGGGAAAGGAGTGTGAGAATGCATGAAGTACCAGCAGGCCCTGGTGCACAAGCTGAAACAGTATTTCCCTTCTGACAGCGCTAGCGGCAGAGTGCGTATGTTCTGCGGGACAAGTACGAGGAGAGTAGGCGAGCAGGCAGCTTGTCCAGCACTGGCAAGGGTACGCTTTACAAGGCTTTTGCCAGCTTTATGTCCCCCCCACAAGACACTGTCACCTGTCCCCAGTCTCGGCAGAGTAGGGCTGATCTTTACAGAAAGATGGTGAGGGAGTACGTAGCTGACCATACCATCGTCCTAATGATCACACGCTCCCTACAACTACTGGGTTTCAAAGCTGGACATGTGGCACGAACTGGCGCTGTACGCCTTGGAGGTTCTTGCCTGCCCTGCCGCTAGCGTCTTGTCCGAGCGGGTTTTCAGTGCAGCTGGTGGCATCATCACCGATACGCGTACACGCCTGTCGACTGACAGCGCTGACAGGCTGACGCTTATTAAGATGAATAAGCCTGGATTTCTCATAATTTCCAATCTCCCACCAGGTGAAGGAAGCTCAACCTGAATAATTGATCCACTCCTCCTCCTCCTCATTTTCCTCCTCTCCTCCTCTTTGTATCAGTAAACAGCAAGGAAACTGGCTATTTTTGACAGGGCCCACTGGCTCTTGCTATAGTACTTTAGCATTTAATTTTCTGGAGGGCCACCGACCCGGTCCTCTGTTTTAAACAATTTTGTGGAGTGCCACATACAGGCACTCAATCTATTCTATGTTTCTGGAGGGCCACCTACCTGCTCCTCTGGTTTGAAAACTTTTTGGGACTGCCACTACAGCACTCAATCGATTCCATTTTTCTGGAGGGCCCTACCTGCCCTCTGGTTTGAAAACTTTTTGGGACTGCCACATACAGCACTCAATCTATTCTATTTTTCTGGAGGCGCCACCTACCTGCTCCTCTGGTTTGAAAACTTTTGGGACTGCCACTACAGGCACTCAATCTATTAAATTTTTCTGGAGGGCCACCTACCTGCTCCTCTGGTTTGAAAACTTTTTGGGACTGCCACATACAGGCACTCAATCTATTCAATTTTCTGGAGGGCCACCTACCTGCTCCTCTGGTTTGAAAACTTTTTGGACTGCCACATACAGGCACTCAATCTATTCAATTTTTCTGGAGGGCCACCTACCTGCTCCTCTGTTTGAAAACTTTTTGGGACTGCCACATCAGGCACTCAATCTATTCTATTTTTCTGGAGGGCCACCTACCTGCTCTCGGTTTGAAAAATTTTTGGGACTGCCACATACAGGCACTATCCAATTAAATTGTCTCCATAGCAGCCTCCACACGTTGTCTCCATTGCTACCTCCAAAAGCCGTCCATGAGCTGCCTCAACATCGTCCCTTTAATCAAACGAGGTGTGTAGGCAGAATTTGGGTTGTTTTCATGGATTCCACATCAAAGTTGTTAACTTTGTCGCCACCCAGCTGTGTTATCCACAAAATTACTAATAAACTTTTCATTTACCAATATTATTTCAGCGCTTCTTGCGCATCTGTTTACATTCCCCTCACCCGCCATATCCTAAACTTATAAGAACGCTACTACACTGATCTTATACAAAGGTTCTTAGAAGTGCTGTTTGGGGAGTAGCCTAGAGACAGGGGCTTGGATTGGCGAAAGCTCGCCTGGCAGCGAGCGCCAACTCCATGCCAAGATCCAACTAACATAGTTTTAACTGGCAGCACCTTTAATCTACTACTAGTTCACTCCTCCACTACATGGTCCCCTTATCAAACGAGCTGTGTCAGGCAGAATTTTGGGTTGTTTTCATGGCTCCATGTAACTTGTCGCCACCCCTGCTGTGTAATCCACAAAATATGACTGGCAAACTTTTATCATGTACCGATATTATTTGAGCGCTTCTTGCTCACCTCCTTTGGTTCCTCTCTGCCACCCTTGGTTTGAAGCCTGAGTCCATTTAGGTATGTCGCCATGCCACTCTCTAGCCTGCTGCCGCTGCTCTTCATGCCGTCCCCTATAGTGTCAGGGCAATTTCTGGCATGTTTAGATGCTATCTACCTTCATTCTGTCACTCTGTCATGCCATGCTGTTGCCCATAATTTTGGCATAATGGTGCGATTAAGCAGCCTCAGAGGCATCCATGCATGCTGCCCCTGCTGTTTCCTGTCATTTCCGTGGTGTTTCCATCCTTTTCTGAGGTTCCCAGGTGTTTGGCCAAGCTTCCCTGCGCTCAGAGCCTTGGTCCCCTTGAACAATCTCGAGTCTCCCATTGACTTCAATGGGGTTCGTTATTCGAGACGAGCACTCGAGCATCGGGAAAAGTTCGTCTCGAATAACGAGTACCCGAGCATTTTAGTGCTCGCTCATCTCTAGTTTGTATGTTTTCCTAGGCCAACACAGTATAATCTAGAATATTCTCTTATTTGGACACATTTAAAATGTGAATCACTTTGCCAGCTGGGAATTCTCGCAATAATTATGCAGGGTTTATATGATGATAGCTGGAGGTTAGTAAGTCTCCGAGGAGCACCACTGTGTATCTTTAGCTTAATGAGAATGTTAAACAAGGGAAGTGGATGCCATCTCACTGAGTAGCAGAATCTTAAAATGTATTTTCTATATATAGATGGAGCGTACTTCCTTAAAACTAATAGTAATACAATTAATATTTTTCACAAGATAATGAGATGGATCACTGTCTGGTAGTGGAATATTGAGAACATTCATTAAAGTAAGGGGTATGTTATTGATGATTTATGCAAATTAACTGAGAGGAGTTCTGTAATATATAGTCAGGACTTTTTTATGCATAAACATCAAAGAACAATGTTCTGTATCAACAGTTGAAAATCATGCATGAGGATGAACCATGGCTTTAACTTGTTGAAAGCACCAGGAACTTGTGAGTTTACATTGAGACTGTCATGAGACTGGACCATGTCAGAATCTTGCTTTAAGAAAAAAATTAGCTAAAGTTGTAAAATGTGATTACATGGTTTGCTACATGTAAAACGGAATATCTCCGAAAAATACAGATAGCATGGGCGTTTCTATTAAAAGTGTCACAAAGTTAGACCAGACCTTAAACTGCACCAAAATATCTGATGCTGAAAGATAAATGTGGTGTAAGACGGTCTAGTATAACTTTGTTCCTCCTAAATCTGCCATCAAAATGAAGCATAATAAACCAGAGACACTTACTCATAGATCCAGGCACCTTGACTGTGGTAATCTTCTTATATTTGTTATCCATGATCTCCTTCCTTCTAACATCAACTTTACAAATTATGGTAATGAGTCTGAAGGGCTCTGGGGGGGGCATTGCCAAAGCCAATCTGTGTTGCAGGCTCACAGGCTGTTACACTGTCATCTCCACCCCCTGGCAGCCTCAGCCTCTCCCTCCTTCTGCCTAATGAAATCTCATTGCAGCAGAGGAAGTTTCAGGACAAAGTCAGAGAGAAAAGTGCTCCTACACAGTGTATCAGCCTGTAAACCTGCAGCACGGAGGGACTTATGCCCCCAGAGAACTTCAGGCTTATTATCATAATTTTAAAAGTTGATGTTAGAAGGAAGAAAGCAATGGATAACAAATATAAGAAGATTACAACAATTGCAGTGTCTGGATCCAAGAGCAAGTTCCCTTAGTTGATTTTGATGGTAGATTTCCTTTAAGTCCTAAATATACACATTTTTTTTATTGGCCCGAGTTACAACAGATTGATAATTACACCCCAAAGATTTTGAACAAGACTTTTACAAATCTATGATGAGATTTTCAAAAGCTCCATAAAAACATGTTCAGGGGGTTCTCTAGTTTAACTATTATCTGGTATGTAACTTAGCTAACGTTTTATATATCCTAAAATGTAGTCATGGAGTGATTTGCATTGCAATGAAAACATTTTCACACCAGATACTCTCAGATGGCTTTTTATTCTGGATCTTGGGTTTTTTGGGGGTATTAATGTGCTCCATTTATGAAGTGATTGTGTTGATCCAACCTACCTTATTTAAGGTTTATTAAAGCGCAATGTTTCAAGACACTGCAATCTTCAGTACAACCCATGCTATGATTTTTATGTTGGGTTTGCGTTTTTTGTATACTTGATTGTATGCTCCTATTTGCAAAAGATGTTACTGAAACGCCTAAACCTATTCCATTAGCTGCATGGACTACCGTAAGTTTGCATAAAAAAATCTGCATTGCACTTTTTTCCACTTAACTATTCACTTAAACAGGTTCATTAAAAATGGGTCCGAATGGCCAGATTTACCTCCGGTCAGTTTACTTTATTGGTTGTTTTACACATTTGCTTTAGTAACCACGAATAGATGGTCTAGGTGGAACACGGAAGTTGATTTATTTGGAAGTGGTTCGTATGTGGGATAAAGAAAACCTATAATTCCAGCTATATAGAATAGGGCGGAGCATAGGGACCCCTAAATTGCATTACTGGCAGAAAGGGCTTAATTAAGTGAAAGTTATAAAAATGTAAATAGAAAGGGGAAAGTACAGAACATTCCATTATAAAAATGTCTTATTTCCTCTTACAGAAACTCCACGTACTGCATGAAAGTATCAATGTCCTTGACGGTGGCAGAAAACGAGGTGGGACTTTGTTACAACAGTAGAATAAGATACGTAGAAAAAGCAGAAGTCACCAAAACTAAAGTAATCTCCTGCCCGGATATTGAAGACTACAGGACGCCAAATGAAAGCATTGAAGTTGCATGGTATAAGGTAATGGCTCAAAGTTCTAAAGCTTTTATTGCAATGTAGTGGGGAAAAACTTGGGAACAAAAATATCATATCACTACAGACAGCCCCCTGCGGATGTGCAGTCAGGAAGTTGTCTTCTCTGTAGTGGCCACTGGAACTGTTTCAAAACATGCTAACCATCTTGAATTCTATAAAACACAGCATCATTCTTTTTATGCAATTTTCAAGATGAGAATCTCATCTTTTAAACCACCTGGGCTGTGGTTGTGTGTGCTACAGATACATTTTGAAAGAAGAGATTCTTATCTTGAAAATGACAAATAAAGTATGTGACTAGGGCTAAGAAACCCAACATAGCGGTGTATCAAGTTCTCCCCCAGCCTCTTAGTGTAATTCATCTCAGGGAAAAGTGTCTCTTTTCAGATAATTTGCATTTGACTTTGGGGGCAATGTTTTCTTTCAATATATTATGAATATATTGGTAGTAGATTTATAATCCAGGATTGTAGTTTACAATTGCTCTGTGGGTGTGTCCTAAAACTGCTTTACTCTGGAACTTGTAGTGATCTTCTCCACATCACCTCCCCTCTGCTCTGAGTAAAAGCTATAGTAGACAACTGTTTGAATAATACAAAAGTCACTAGGAGAAGAAGAGTCACTGAGAGAGAAGAGGCTGTCAAGTTATTTAATTTAAAGAGCTAAGAGCACAGCAGTGTTAGGAGACTCACCGCTACACATAAGCTACAATCCTGGAATGCAATTTATTTACAGTCCTGCTGCTACTAACACTTTGTCCAGCTGTCTATGGTCAGAACCGGTGACAGATTCCCTTTGATATTGGCAACATCCCCCAGTGGGGCCTAGCCTTTTCTGTGGCTTGGGGGAAGCTGGAGGCCTGGATTCCTTAATGGCTGGTTGAGTCCGGCCTAGCGCTCGTCTTTGGTCACCATGCTGGCTACCAGGGAAAAGAGGCCTTGTCTACGGCCTGGCAGGTCTCTGGCAGGTGGAAGGTACAAGAAATGGAGGGAGGCTGAAGATGTAGGCTTCTTCCTGGGGCAGCCTCAATGTAGATATGAGATCCCTGATGGTGGTGAATGGGTGCCTGTGGTGATAACAGCCTTACACATGGATCACTCTGAGACGGGGTTTGTAAAGCATTCAATTCATTTATTGGAAATCAGCAATCACCACAACATCAGTAACTTCAACTGGGAAATGGCTTGTTGAATATCGTTCCACAGGAGATACTCATAGCCTGGTAACGGCAGCCTCAGGCAGGAGAGCATAGTTGGTTGCTTCAGCAGCAGGATATGGCAGACTCCTGGAGGTGGATGTCTGCTTCGGCCCGGCCTCAAGACAGGCCATGTGCTGAGGAGTGTCCAGCTCAGGTGGATCATCCGAGCAGCACTTTGTAGAATGGAACAAAAACAAAACATCTGATTGGTCAACATTAATACATATTCCTTCTCAGTCAGATAATTATCAGCTGCATTACCATTTCCAGATACTTAACTTGATCAGGCTATAGAGAAAACCTTATTGAATGGAGAGGGATGTTGATTTTGCAACACTAGGTTTAACCCTGCATTGGCAAGGGTGTTACATATCCAACCCTTAAACGGCTACATATAAGGCTTCTTTCAGACAAGCACATGCTATGCTCTGGACAGGACTTCGGATAGCATAACATCAGCTGGAGAAGGCGAGGGTTGAGCACCCTTCACCCCTCTCCATTGCAAGGCGAGCAGACAGCTCTTTTCCGATGATGGCACGGTGCGGGGAGCAATTCGGCCATTCAAATGGATGGCCGAATTGCCCATTAAAGTTAAAGTGGCCGAATGCTACCCCTATTGAAACGTTCTACTAAAAGGAGCATTAGACTGTACGTAGATTTTGACAAGTTTTCCATCTGGGGTACAGCACTTACTAGTAGATGCTACAGTATATTTGCCATATATGCAATACTAGAACCAACAAGATTAATGGAGTGGAAGAAAGCCATTATAAATCCATTGTCAGCTGTGTTATTTATTGTCCACAGAAAAAAATCTGTTAGACACAGCTGCAGAGAGAATTCCTTGTCTCCATATGAATTATCAGAGACGTTCTTGCATTTAAGTGTTATGTCCTACCACCAGAGAGGCCAAAGCAACAAATGAGGAAATCTGGCAGACGTGTACAGTACGATGTGTCTCTGGTGGAAGATTTTGTTAATAGGAGCTACAGTAGGCAGACTCATTACGTGCTGTGTCCAGCGGATGTAATAGTGGGGGATGCGTGATAACACTTATAAATCAGTGGCGGAGCACTGCTTAGCATGTGCGTTCCTCAGCCGTAAAAGTGTAAGTAAAACAATGTTAGGAGTCACCTGGTAGTTCTCCTTCCCGTCCCTGCCATTCAGAGCACAGACACAATGGCTGATGAATGGTTCTTCAGTCCTTCTGCAGAGAGTGCATGAATCTGGCAGAGTGTCAGCTAGAGGATAATGCACCATTTTAGGATTGTAGGTCTCAATCCAATTATACCTCCTGCTACTTGTACAACTTTTATTTATGCTGATGTTTTGCACGCGCTGCTTTCCTCCGATAGCAAACACTTAGCAAACATTTCTTGGTGCTGTCATTAATTCATGTAGGCGACATGTTATTTTAGGGCTGAATCTCTGTAAACCGAGAAACAGCTTGAAGCCAGAGGCAAAGTCTCATGTATGAAGCAGATTCTGGGTTGTAGAGAATGGTAAAATGATTCCCATAAACCTAAACTGTAACTTTGTAAACCTGTGATTTGTTACATGGGAAATAATGGCAATGTTTTTCCTCTACAAGAATGTGATCTTTATAGTGAAACATTGAAATGGTCACCAGCTTTTCAACAATGGTACAAGTGACTACAAGAAACTTTGTAATTTATCTTATTAGAGGTAAGTGCTTCTACACTTACTTTGGCTCTTATCCTCTTTCCCTCTTAATTGCGATTTCACAAAATCTGAATTACAGCTTGCTAGTAACACAGACAGAAGCTCAAAGAGGTACTGGGGTACACCTTGGAAGGGAAGTGGAAGAAGTGAGGCACAGCCGCTTGTGCAACACCCCTTCACCCTTTCCATGTCAGGAACTACCTGGTGAGACTGATCACCTCACTAGCAGCATGGTAAGCTTGGTAAATGCAGCTGTAAGTCTCTGCCTGAGATGCTAAGAGGTAACTGTACTGCCCAATCAAATGCTCTATACTTACTGGAAAGGAGGAGGGAACTGGTTGGACAGGTGCTTGCTACCTCACAATGGGAAGTTGATAAAACCCCTTGTGGGTGGGAGCAAATGGTTCATACTGAGAGGTCCAGTCTTTGCCAGGAGGTCTTTGAGGAGAGGAGTCTGTCTAAACCCAAGTAGCAGAGATGTCTCAGTTAAGCAGCCGGACACCTTGGCCACTCATAAGAGACTAGGCCCAGAATAGAGGTCCCCATAAGGACACTACCAGTCCAGCCTGAAGATACTTTACCAGGCTGTGAGCAACCACCTTCTTGCGGATCTGTTCCAACCAGCTACCTCTAACCACTTGAAGGCTGCTGATGTTTTATGCCATTGCCTGCTGTTTGGTGTTCCAATAAAGAACTGTAAGTTATTCTGCACCAATGTCCCTACAACTGCTCCCTGGACTAGGCTGTTAACCATCACGGGCTCCCCATCCTCCAACACTATACATTGAGTTTTCCTCAGGGAAAAACCTACTCTTGTCAGCCTCTCCCTCCATTTTCTTGCACTTATCCCCTGCTGGAGACCTGCCAGGCTGTGGACGAGGCCTCCACTCCTGATACCAAGCCCCGTGATCACTGCTGCCCCCCCAGACTGCATTGCCAGTCACTTCGGTAGTCAGAACCCTGGCTTCCTCCAGCCATCCCAAAAATGTCAGGCCCCAATGAGGGCTGTTGCACTTGCTAATGTTGAGCGATGTCTATGCTTAGTGGAAGCTATTGAAGTCTATAGGAGGCAGAGCAAGAAGAGTGAACTAGGTCTTCCACAATTTTTGAAATTTGTTTAGCTGGCATGGCTGGATACTTTCAGGGTTGTAAGTGAATTGCCTAACCTGGGTACTACAGACTTCCATTGGTCCGATGTTGCTCCCCTGGCTGTCCTACAGTAGTTTAAGGCTGAGTATGTGTAAAATCTTTAAAGTACTTGTCCAGTATATACATTTATTTTTCTAAAGACCTGGACTGTTTTAAAGTAACAAATTGCATTTGGTCCATTTGTTCTAGAACCACCTCTCTGCTCCCAACTAAATGCTACACAATCTCTACTGTGGGCAATTCACTGAGAGCAGTGAGTGCCCAGTAGCTTAGATGTGACATGCATATGACAAACTTTTTGAAAGTAAGTACTCATATCTCTTAATTATGAATGGTATAAGAAAACATCTGAATAGAACACAAATTAATTTATCATCAACCGTAAAGTTACTGGGGGAGATTTAGAAGAAGTGTCTGAGGTAAAACTGTTCTAGTTGCCCATAGGAACCAATCAGAGTTCAGCTTTAATTTTATAAACAACTATGGGGAAATTAAAGTGGAGTTCTGATTCGTTTCCATGGGCAACTAGAACAGTTTTGCTTTCAGAAACTTCTGATAAATCTGATGGTATCATTTGAGTATAAATGTGTGTTCTTTTCAGATATTGTCTTATACCATGTCTGATGAAGAGAACGGAGTAGTTTAGAAAACTTACAACTAGCAGCATCCTTAGCCAATAAAAGGTATGAAGAACTAAGGACTCTCAACTTACATCTATTTAGCAATAGATGAGTATCATTGGAGGATACATTGGAGAATATAATGCTACTTACTGGTTAATTAAATGGTTCACCATGGAAATAAGCAGGATGGTCCCTTCTAGAGTAAGGGATTAATGTGATTCGAGTTTGCCTTTCAGTGGATGAACAATGTAAAATTATAGGTTGGAATTGATGGACCTGTTGTCTTTTTTATAACCTAATAAACTATGTAAATGGAAAATCATGTTTGGATGTGGTTCAAAGAAACCACAGCATCGGTCTGTGAAAAATGTGAGTTTAGATGTTAAAGGGGTTGTCCAGGCTTTTAAAAAAAAATTGTGAAAGGCTTGGAGGGGTGGCTAGAAAAACAAATCTTATACTCACCTCCTCCAACACTCCCATTCACCCTTGGCATCAGCCGTCACTGCTCTGTTTGTTTACAGAAGCTGGCGCTGTCACATCCCAACTACTGCCGCGTGCCGATTCACCACAGTGGTTGGGATGGGAGCACCAGCCTCTGGGGTGCATCGGAGGAGGTATATGATTTATACTGTTTTTTTAGCCCCACCAAGCCTTAAACAAATTATTTCAAAAGCCTGGACAATCCCTTTACTATCTATGGAATTTGAAATAAAAAATGAAATTGGCTTCTAAGAAGTCCAGGCAGCTAGAAAGTCTTTAGTCCTTTATAACCACTTCAAGGCAATTTATTAGCTTTCCTTGTACTTCCTATATTCTCCGACATACAACTGTATTTGTACACAGTTTATTAATAATTCTGAGCTGGGAACATTAGCACAGTGGGCTCACACTCTCCTACTGTAAATGATCAAAGAGCAAACACTTACGTCACATTCAGAATCTTCTGGAATTTGTTCCGACTTTCACACTGAGAAAATAATTCAAATGAATCAGCTCCCAGTGAATTCAGTGGTTCCTAAGCTCTGTTATTACGGATGGTAATTTACTTCTTATAAAGTTTAGTCAGTATTTTACTGGATTTATTATTTTTTGCTCTCATCTTCCTTGCCGGATAAGACAATTGACGATGACATTTAAAAGCCCTTTTCAGACCAATTTTCCTTTGTAATTAAAGCTATCGCATTGTTTTCTTTTACAAACTATTGTGTCTATCCATAGAAAATACATGTCTATGGATGCCTCGCTTAATTGTGTTACTGAGATGATGGGAAAACCAAAATGTAAAAATAAAAAATAAACTATCTAATACATAAAGCAGCTCGTGCATTTAACTAGACTAAATGTCCCCTCTAATTGTGCTTCCTCTGCAGGAATGTAAGCCAAAGAAGTGGAGAAGCCTGATTATACAGAAGGGAAATAGCCTTCTGATACAAGATGTTCAGAAAGACGATATGGGAAATTATACTTGTGAAATTAAATTTGAAGGCCGACCAATCAAGCGAACGATTCAGCTAAAGGTAACAGGTAAGAACTGGAACAGAACTGAAGGCTTTGATTGGGTCGTATCTCTTATCTTTTCATAGCCTCATGCTTTTGTTAAATCCTGGCAAATTTTGGCCCCTATGCAATTGCTTAGTAATTGCAAGTTATCATTTGTATTAAATCCTGGTACCCCCAAGAAGTATGGGGGTCTTTATACACCTGGAGGAATGAAGCCCATATTTGTAAATGACTGGCTGTGTTTTTTTTAAAGCCTTTATTGGAATCAAATGTGATGTAGCTTTGGGTTTTGCCACATGCAGTAATTCAGCAGATGTAAAGTAATGGAGTTATAATGTTACTTATAAGCAGAGTTTTAAAGTGTAAGGGTTCGATCAGGCAGCAGTATTTTGATCAGTATTTGCTGAAAATATAAGTGGAAGTAAATCAGAAAGAAGATGTAATATAAAGATTTACATTCCACTCCTAGTTTTGGCTTACTGATAAAAAATACTGACCAGAATACTACCATCTTAATGGGTCCTTCAGGTGAATCTAATCTTTCAAGGGGTTGTCCAGTTAGTAATACCCTTTCTGACTCCTCCAGAGTCCCCACTTAGCTCTGTCCATCTTGGTGTCTTGGTGCTCTGCCATAGTGGGAAAACCAGTAGCATTTGAGCCTGAACCCATTGGACTAGAAGTCAAGGAGGTGAATTGAACTGCCAATTTGCAAAAACTGCCAAAATTTTGCAGCTTCTCACAAAATATCAATGCCACATTAAAAAGTCATATGCCACATTTATCAAGATGTCTAAGCCTTTGAGGTAAATCTGACAAACAAAAATCTCCTAAAACCACAGATGTATTCAGCCGCTGGACCTATTTGCTGGTGCGATCCAAAAAACTGAACAAATTGTCCAGGATGGGATTTCTTGCATTATACAGAAATATGATGCAAGGACTAAGAAAATTAGCTAGCCGCTCACTCGCGTGAACCATCAGATGCGGGATGCAATATCATCTGTGTAGTCCGGTGCAGAAGTCATCCACGAGATTTGTCGGAGATCTCAATGTAAATGCCAAAATAGTAGGTACAAGACCGGCACTCCAGCTCGCTAAAAAAATCTTGATCATCTATTTTATGAAATAAACTAGCAAGATTTTTTAGCGAACTGGAGTTCCGGTCTTGTACCTACTATGATGCAAGGACTCCCTTTCTGCCAGCCGCACCTCTCCACCGGCACTTCTTGGGCTGGTGATGCATCATGGCATCAAGAAGCCTGCTTAATGATGAAACCCCCCCCCCCCCCCCCCCCCCCAAGGTGTTTTGGTAAAGTAATTCTAAATACTTTACCAAAGCATAATTTTAATGATGCTTATGGGTCTTTATAGTGCCAGGGTATTGGGTGACCTTCCATGGGGTCTTTAACTGTCCTGACCCTCTTGACACCAATTTGATTGTCAAATAATTGAACAGTGACTCTTCAGAGTCCATTCTGCACCTCTTATAATATTGGAAACGTGGAGAATAAAAACTGTCTGATCCCAGATAGCTCATCTTTTCAGAATTCTACTATCATATGACTGGTGACAATGAGGGTTTGTAAATTTTGACCAGATTTGAATTTGACACATGTTTCCAATGTAACAACAATGATCTTTACTGATGTTAAATAGTTAATTCCTGAATGACTATTGGGATTTATGGATATGTCCAGTTACTTAGCTTGGACATTCAAAGAAATACATTTAAAAGACAGAACAGTGAGAAGTATTAAATTCTTCTACAGTACATTGTCAGACTGAATGTGTATATATTCTGTATGGAAGTGAAAAATTCCTGTGCACTTATTATTTTACACTACATTTAACACAATTACAGCTTTCACTGGCTCCATATCCACAGCTCAGAGCAAGATTTAGTGGAGTGAATGTTCGCCAATATTCAGATTACAAATTCTGCATCTCTAATACAGTTTGTCAAACACGTTCCATTTCATCAAACTGAAAAACTCTACATTCTCGATGGAGTGTTTTAACAGATGTGTTTCTCTTCTAGATATTTTATTGGTTTTTAGATTTCATAATACTGAAATAATGTTCTTTTCCTCTACTTTGAGAAGTTATAAAGACCAAGTAGCATAAGCTCAGTGAGACATTTGGTTTTGGGTGAAAATATTTTGATGCTATTGTATGGAAACTTTCCTTATAGTAGTCACTCATTGTCATATTTGTGTAACCAGCATAAGAGGACTTGTCCTATCTAACATGGGGGGACATTTACAGTTTTCTGGCATTGAAGTACTGAAATAATCGTGATTTTGTGGGTAATGCAATTACTATGCCAACTATGTCACTTTCACCCCATGTGAGCTTGGAGGGGGCTTGAAGGGCCACAGCCAGTGGCACAGTGGGCCAGTACGGGGCATTCCTGACCCTTTTTTACTGTCTGCGCAAACATTCACTGTTGCATGCAATGTCTTTTTTGCACCTGCCCTTTCAGTTGTGTCCATAAATTTTCAACAGGCTAGAGATTAGGACTTAATGAATATTATTTCCTCATGATGCCATCTATTCGGTAAAGCATGCCAGTCCTTCCAGCAGCAAAATGACGCAACAACATGATGCTGCCACCCTGTGTATCACAGTTGGGAAGATGTTCTCAGGCTTATAAGCTTTTACCTTTTTTTGGTAGGCCAGAAATTGACACCCTCACCCACCCAGTTACACCCACTTTTGGAAAAAGTGGAAAAAATTGTCTGAATTGCCCCACGGTCAAGGCATAGTAGATGCCTTCCTGTGTTTCCAAACATGAGATGATATATTTATGCTAAAAAGCTGACATAAAATATATAATAAATCTCCCCTATAGTTTTTGAACTCTATAACTTTTCCGGCAGAAGGCTTTGTTATTTTTAACCAGTCAGTCATTAGCAGCTGCACTTTATGCTGACCCCTTAATGCTTCAGGGTCTTCTGGAGGTTTTTACTCTGCATTTTAACCTTTCTGCAAATCATCAATAAAGACACATCTATTATTCACGTGAAATGCAATATTTCAAAATATATGGCCAAGAATGTACTTAATGTGGGACCCAGAGGTGTCATAATTAGGAGGAGAAGGGCAGAGATCGGAAAAGATTGCTAATTCATTATTCTATGTAATAATAAATTATGCGTTTTCAATGAGACGTTGACGGCTTTTCATTAAATCTAAATGTACTGCCAAACAATGGCGTGAATAGGGAAAGACAAGTATAAAACCACCGCTCATGTCTGCTGTATTCATTATCTTTAACAGCATCAATAACTATTGATATAAATGAGATTATGAGTGTGCACTTGTCTGTAGCCTGGGGGCTTTGTTCTTGGCAAGAGGTCCTTGTCGAAAAATGTAAATCAAATTACTTTGACCATTACAGCTTGTCAAATTGTGAGGGAAGGTTTACCATCTTGCACATGCCTATAGTATTGCACCTTATCACTAGAAGGAGGATGATTTATGGAAGTAGTTGTATATAAGATTGTGGAACGCTGCATTAGGGCTCAGGTACATGAGCTTGTGTACATTGCAACCCTAGCCTGTGTGTAAGATTGTGGCCTCACCACGCTGATGTCCATAGGAAATGAGTGCATGGAATGCAAAGATGGGCAGGAATAAATCCTACCCTATCTTTTGCTGTACTGGTAGTCGGCGCATGCACCTTGCCGTGCCTGACCCCAATAGAAAGAAATGGGGCTGTGAGTAAGCTGCAAATTATACAACTACATTATGGCCATTATACACGTTCAAGCACATGATACTGATTAAGTTGGGCAGTGGGAGCAGTCGGTTCCTCCACTTTGGGGTGAGTCATGGCACATGCACCACAACATGAACATGCCCAATAGAAGGCAATGAGGCTGTGAGTCAGTAAAAGTGTGTGCAGCGCCAGCTACCTCACAGCCTAAGCACATGTTTGTGTGGAGGAGGTCTGAAATAAAGAGCTAAAAGAAAAAAAAAAAAAAATCAATATAATTGGTAATTGCTGTTTTGAAAAAATTCTAATAAGAAAAATATCAGTATAAATAAATAGTTTATCTGATCTAATTCTTAAACATATAAAACTCCTCCTACAAAAATAAAGCCTCAAGTTGCCTTTGAAATAAAAAAAGAATCTACATCTTCATTATATTCAGCCAACAAAATGTCTTTTCTACTTTTGCTTCTGCTTCATTGAAAAAGGAAACAAATGTAACAAGTATCATTTAGGAAAAAATGGTCTGCTTCAAGAGAACCAGAAATGTGAACTAACAGCTAATTCCAAACAACATAGGAAACTAACAGTTTTAGAAGTAAGTAAAACAGCTCAAATGGGTAGAATCCAAAATTAGAGATGTATCCCATCTAGAGATGAGCGAACATACACGTCCGAGCTTGATGCTCGTTCGAGCATTAGCGTACTCGAAACTGCTTTTGTAGAGGGGCAGGGGCGAACAGCGCTCACCCCCTCCTCCTCTCCAGGGCTACGGTACAGTGGCCACAGATTCTTGTGGGACAACCTAAGGGGACTGTGTAGGAGATACTTTTATTAGGGGTCATTGTGTGAAATTTGGTGAAGTTTTAATAGTGTACTTTGTTCGAGGAGAATTAATGGGGAAACTTTACTAGGGGACATTTTATGGGACACTGTTACCTGGTGCTAAAGGAAGACTCCCGTGCTGACACTACAAGTGTTCCAGCAGATTCAGATTTATACAAAACACTGGGTGGTCGAGGCGAGTGTTGTTCCTTTGACCCAACACTTATTGGCTAAGGCTTGGTTAGCAGCAAGCTCAGTCGACCATTGTTGGGGGCAGAATACTCCAGTCAGCATGCACTGCATGCTGCCGCTGTCTTAAGTTGCCATGGGCTGTGCTTACTGCCAATAGTTTTCACTGGCAGAGCCAGGGCCAGATTGAGGATAACCAAAGGATAGATGTGGTATAGCCAAAATAGTAGATCTATTCCATATGTGCAGTTTTGATGTGTTTGTATCTCTTCAGCACAGTGGTTTGACCAAGTGAGACTGTAGACTAGGTTAAGGAAGTTTTCATCCTCTTACACAGTCAACAGCCTCTCCCTTGGCCATCCCAGAACCCTACAAATGTGCTGTCGAGGTGCAATCACATTGAAATAGCACTTTCAACAGTTGGGGATTTCCATATATTGGTGAGGCTATTATCCAACATAGTGTCATTAAGTAAAAATACAAAAAAAAGAAAACAAAATGGTGCCAATAAAAATTTATAAACATAAAATTATAAACAAATTATGTCTCCAGAATTATACTGACCAGGAGAATAAAGTTATAACTAGAGATGAACGAACATACACGTCCGAGCTTGATGCTCGTTCGAGCATTAGCGTACTCGAAACTGCTCGTTGCTCGGACGAATACTTCGCCCGCTCGAGCCTATAATTGTCCCACTTTGGGTGTTGAGGTGATATGTGTGTCACTAAGAGCTAAAACACAACGGTAGCAGTCCCCCTGCAAATTCTCACAATAAGGGTACTAGCTGCACTACTATGCCAGCAGCCCAGCCCAACAAAAAAAAAAAAAAAAGTAAACGTTATTGTAGCCCTAAGAAGGGCTTGTTGGGTTCTTGTAGAATCACTCCTGCCTAACACTATTCTATAGAACACCTAACGCTTTCCCTCACAGCAGCAGCTCTCTCCCTAGCGGCATCCAGAGACAGAATGATCCGAGCAGCGGCGGCCAGCGGCTAGTCTATCCCAGGGTCACCTGATCTGGCCAGCCAACCACTGCTATCGACGTGTAAGGGTACCACGTCATTCTGGGTGGAGTGCAAGAGTCTCCTGGCTTGTGATTGGCTCTGTTTCTGGCCGCCAAAAAGCAAAACGGCGGGAGATGATGCCATTTTCTCGAGCGGGGCGAAGTATTCGTCCGAGCAACGAGCAGTTTCGAGTACGCTAATGCTCGCGAACGATCAAGCTCGGACGTGTATGTTCGTCATCATCTCTAGATGGGATACATCTCTAATTTTGGATTCTACCCATTTGAGCTGTTTTACTTACTTCTAAAACTGTTAGTTTCCTATGTTGTTGGAATTAGCTGTTAGTTCACATTTCTGGTTCTCTTGAGCAGACCATTTTTTCCTAATGATACTTGTTACATTGTTTTCCTTTTTCAATGAAGCAGAAGCAAAGTAGAAAAGACATTTTGTGGGTGAATATAATGAAGATGTAGATTCTTTTTTTATTTCAAAGGCAACTTGAGGCTTTATTTTTGTAGGAGATTTATATGTTTAAGAATAGATCAGATAAACATTTATTTATACTGATATTTTCTTATTAGAATTTTTTCAACAGCAATTACCAATTATATGATTTTTTTTTTTTTTCTTTTAGCTCTTAATTTCAGACCTCCTCCACACAAAACATGTGCTTAGGCTGTGAGGTAGCTGGCGCTGCACCACTTTTACTGACTCACACCTCATTGCCTTCTATTGGCATGTTCATGTTGTGGTGCATGTCCATGACTCACCCCAAAGTGAGGAACCGACTGCTCCCACTGCCCAACTTAATCATATCATGTGCTTGAACGTGTATATGGCCATAATGTAGTTGTATAATTTGCAGCTTACTCACAGCCCCATTTCTTTCTATTGGGGTCAGCACGGCAAGTGCATGCGCCGACTACCAGTACAGCAAAAGATAGGGTAGGATTTATTCCTGCCCATCTTGCATTCCAGGCACTCATTTCCTATGGACATCCGCTGTGGTGAGGCCACAATCTTACACACAGGCTAGGGTTGCAGGTACACAAGCTCATGTACCTGAGCCCTAATGGCAGCGTTCCCCAATCTTATATACAACTACTTCCCTAAATCATCCTCCTTCTGATAAGGCAATACTATAGCATGTGCAAGATGGTAAACCTTCCCTCACATTTGACAACTGTAATGGTCAAAGTAATTTGATTTACATTTTTCGACAAGGACCTCTTCCAAGAACAAAGCCCCCAGGCTACAGACAGTGCACACTCATAATCTCATTTATATCAATAGTTTATTGATGCTGTTAAAGATAATGAATACAGCAGACATGAGCGGTGGTTTTTATACTTGTCTTTCCCTATTCACGCCATTGTTTTGGCATGAACATTAGATTTAATGAAAAGCCGTCAACGTCTCATTAAACGCATAATTTATTATTACATATAATAATGAATTAGCAATCTTTCCGACTCTGCCTTCTCCTCCTCCTAATTATGACACCTCTTGGTCCCACATTAAGTAATTCTGGCCATATATTTTGAAATATTGCATTTCACTGAATAATAGATGTGCTTTATTGATGATTTGCAGAAAGGTTAAATGCAGAGTAAAAACCTCCAGAAGACCCTGAAGCATTAAGGGGTCACATAAAGTGGCACTGCTAATGACTGACTGGTTAAAAATAACAAAGCCTTCTGCCGGAAAAGTTATAGAGTTCAAAAACTATAGGGGAGATTTATTATATATTTATGTCAGCTTTTTAGCATAAATATATCATCTCATCATGTTTGGAAACACAGGAAGGCATCTACTATGCCTTACCGTGGGGCAATTCAGACAATTTTTTTCCACTTTTTCAAAGTGGGTGTAACTGGGTGGGTGAGGGTGTCTTTCTGGCTACCAAAAAAAGGTAAAAGCTATAAGCCTGAGAACCATCTTCCCACTGTGATACACGGGTGGCAGCATCATGTGTTGCGTCATTTTGCTGCTGGAAGGACTGGCATGCTTTCCAATAGATGGCATCATGAGGAAATAATATTCATTAAGTCCTAATCTCTAGCCTGTTGAAAATTTATGGACCCAACTGAAGGGCAGGTGCAAAAAAGACTTGCATGCAACAGTGAATTTTGCGCGCAGACAGTAAAAGGGTCAGGAATGCCCCGTACTGGCCCACTGTGCCACTGGCTGTGGCCCTTCAAGCCCCCTCCAAGCTCACATGGGTGAAAGTGACATAGTTGGCATAGTATGTCATTACCACAAAATCACGATTTTTCAGTACTTCAATGCCAGAAACTGTAAATGTCCCCCCAGTAGATAGGACAGTCCTCTTATGCTGGTTACACAAATATGACAATGAGTGACTACTATAAGGAAAGTTTCCATACAATAGCATCAAAATATTTAGCAACCCAAAACCAAATGTCTCATCTGAGCTTATGCTACTTGGTCTTTATAACTTCTCAAAGTAGAGGAAAAGAACATTATTTCAGTATTTGAAATCTAAAAACCAATAAAATATCTAGAAGAGAACACACATCTGTTAAAAC